>CM023099.1:10921267-11450088 GCA_013103745.1 Gardenia jasminoides | reverse complement strand
TTTTAAACTGAAGCTTCCTCCACTGCCATTCTTATTCCTTTGCAATACTCCAATTGCTGTTTCAAGGTGGTCACATTAACAATTTTTCTTAACTTTAATAAACTTATCATATCTTTCCAAATTATTGAATTGCGCAGTAACTCCCGGCCATTCAAAAAATCTCCTCAAATAAGTATATGGATCACAGCCTTAATGGAAAGACGTATAATCTCTCTTCCATCATTGAGACTCAACTTTTAGCGCCAACTTCCTCCACCGCTTAGTGAGCAGACGGTAAGATCCTCCTGAGGGTCTCTTGATTCCCTCTGCTGCGGTGGAGCCTGGGTCGGTAAGTAACTCATAATTAGATTCTTGTGGCTCGGCTTCACAAGTTGACAAATCCAGCTGGCACTAATTTCATTCAATTTCAGATTTGAATACTAATCCAGTATCCTCTCCAAACTCTCGGAACCGTGGGCGTTCATCTATTACGACGGGTTTGCTGGCAAAAGATTCCGCATATGGCGCGTTTGGTTACCGGTCTCTAATCATACTTGCTGGAATCCTCATCTCAAAACCCACCGGCAGCTGCACATTGGGAATGGTGCAAAGAGGAAGTCACCGTGAATCTAATCCACCACATAGTCGGTTCGCACTGGTTCTTCTTATAAACCCCTCAAATTGTCCAATCTCGGTCGATCTCTTTGTCGGACCCGGCATGAAGTTCATCTTCCGCCCTTTAGCTTTCCTCTGAGGTAATGGCTACAGTAGTCCTGAAAAGGAAAATGAGACTTGTGTGATTGGGAGTGGTATGTTTATAGAACTGGATTGAGGTATAAGGGTTTGCCTTTTACAGTCATGCAGGACAAGTAGTCGTGGGTAAGTATATGAGAAACCGGCATATGGTGAGAAAAGCACCAAATGCATAAGTTAGGAATAGGTGGGAACAAAGAGGGTTTGAAATATTGTCTGGAAAAGGGTGGATTACTTGTCAGGACTATAACAAACAGGTTCAAGGATCATCTCGAGGTACCACCTCCACTCATCAAGCATATCACCGGATCGGACATAGTCACAGGGCCGCATCCCTGGGCCTCATCCTACTTGAATCCCTTCCCAAGATTTAATTTAATTGAGCCCCTGTAAAGGCAAAGTCGCATATGACCAAAGCATTCTATCTCTGAGCCTTTGCAGCAGGAACTCATGTTTACGGGTTGCTTCAAAATTTTGCTTTGGATCGGTAACAAATGGACTCTCCATGGAGCTATTTTGCACCTGGCCGGAAGAAAAGCACACTTTAAAGTCCCCTTTCCAAAGGAAACCGTGGAGATTTATTTCCAGAAAAAAAAGAAAAAGGAGTGAAATTAGTGATTGTTTATACATCTGACGCTGTCCTAGAGGGAAGCCTTTCATGCCAAGGGTGGTCAGTTAAGTGAAAATGCAATCCCTCCTGCAATGCACCATACAATACCCTCGCATGATCCGGACAGCCATATACCATTAGTAAACAATCTAGGTTGACCCAAAGAAAGTGACATTTTACGTACCAGGACAAAACCGCAATGGATTGATATATAACAGGTTAAAAGATTAATTTAGTATGAAAATGACTATTCTGAAACAAATCGTATATTCCTTGATCTAGTTCGGAGGAAACACGGATCTATTAAAATAGATCTGATTGAATTATGTTTATTCAAGTTACTGGATTCATTGCCTACCGAGTCTCCAAACCTCAATTCTTATTTGCAACACACTAGTTTATAAACCTCTAAAATCAAGATTTGCCATGATAAGTAAATCATTATCTCAACAATGAGAAATTATTTGTGGAATTTTTTTGAATTTAAAGCCCTATGCATGGATTTTACAACGTGATAAATGGCCAAAAACATGATAGAGGTGGCTTATATCTCAGCATACCTAAGGTCACTCTATATAGAAGATAATTGATCCTAATTCTTACCTTGTGCACCACCCCTTCTGATGTTACCTAAAAAATATAAACATGTGCTTGATTATATATCCGGAGACAATAAGGGTGGTTTATTCCTACATGGGTTCTCTATGCTGCACTCTATGGCTTATGCATGATGCCAATTTATTAACGCAGCAAGTAAGAGTGCAAAATGAAACACAGCCCAGGGAGCCCCATTTGAAGCCGGGTAAGTCAAAAGTGATATGTAACCACAATTACGACTTAAATGCAATAGATATAAATTCAAACGTAATAGCTCTATCTAGAAGGATGGTTTGTCTTAAAAGAGTGCCAAGACTCTTATTTTCTAGAGTTTGTGAAATGCAAGAAAAGGGAAGACAAACAAAAGGTTAGTTTAATCGCTGTGATATCACATAACACGTTATGGAGCAACAAATTGCACAAGAATAAAAGGGTGGAATCCTCCTCGTGGTTTAGTGATCCCCACCTTAATAAGGTAGACTCTCCTAGACAATTCTAACATGGATGTATGAGGGTGGGCTCAGCCCGCTCAATACATCTAGACTGGCTGCCAAAGGTTACAGGCTCCCAAACCCTGCACTAAAAGGCAAAAGGTCATCAATCCCAACGTCTGCCCCAAGTCGGTGGTCTGAAAGTGATCCCCTGTGATTACATTGCTACTTGACGCGCTGCCACCGCCATACATGTCCAAGTGGATCAATCCTAATCCCTAATAGTAGAAAGAGTGGCAAAGTAAAAAAAAGTAGGGTCAAAGTAAAATACATATGGACGTATGAAAATGATTCCCTTGAGAGAGGGATTCAAATACCAAACATTCTTGAGACTCTAAGGTAGATGCACACCCACCCCCAAATGCAAGGCGCAATATACAGATAAATACCAATACAAATAAATAAACAAATAATTCATTCATACAAAAAGCATGTGTGCTGTAAGGAACGATTATGAAAAAAAAACCCTCCTAAAGAGAAAAAAAAGAAAAGGAATGCAACCTAAAATATCCAAATGTGATATATAAGAAAGTTAGAAACTTACGTAATAGTCAACTAAATCGACAAGTGGACCTCTTAGAAAATCCCCAATGGAGTCGCTAAGTCATTGCCATACCCATTTTTGAAAAGGGAAAGAAAACCTCGTTTGCTTCTGTGTTTTGTTGAAAAATGTTTTTAGTTAAAAATTGATTTTGATTTTGAAAAGAAATGGGTCATGCGGACTACAAAATGTGACGATTTGGACTAAAATCAAAAAGTCTAAAAAAAGGGTTTTAGAAAAGTTTGAGTCGCCACTTGGTATGGAGTTTAGGTGTACCAAGTCACCCAAGAATTTTAATTAATGAAAATAAACTACAAAATCCCTTTTTAGACGCTCTAGGTCTTTGAAAATTAGAGAAAAGGTTCTGAGTCACTGGTTGAAAGAAGGGAAGGCAAAAGATTTGATATTACCGCCTCTAAGGCACCCTTCTAACCTAACCAAAGCTAGTTAATGTGATTTAGTTAAAAATTTCCTAATTCTAACTTTAAAATTTATCACATTTGATTTTATCTATATGGATGCAAAACCTAAAACATAATGTTGGATCTGGGAGGGCAAAATATCTCCTTGAGGTTTGATTGATTTGACCACATTAATTGTGTCATCCAAATTTGATCCCTCATAGAGGTCACCAAAATGCAAAATGATGACTCTAAAAAAAACGGAAAATTAGGATTTTCAAAAGAAATGCAATTTTATAAAATCTCATGGGAAAAGAAATTGGATTTTGAAAAGATGAATTTTAAGTGTAAAAAAGGAGCTTGATTTTCAAAAGATGAAATTTTAAGAAAATGGATTTTGACTTCAAATTGCTAAACATGAAGAAGAAACTTGATTTTAAAGAATAATTTTGATAAAATTTAAAATAATGCACATGTATGTCCCAAAGAGGATAATGCAACATAATGGGTGCTGGGAACTAAATTGCGGACCTCAATTTTCCTTTCATAAGGAAATAAAAGCTTAAGGCTAGAAGCCATCTTTTTCCCTAATTCAAAGGGTAATGCCCTCAAGAAAGTTAATCTATTTTAACTAAAAGAAAACTAAATGACGGTCTCGCATGACTGGATGGGAGAAAAATAACATGCAAAATGGAAAAGAAACCCTAAAAGTGAAAAAGGTGTGAAACTTGTATCTAATGCATGAATGACCCTAAGGGTCTAGCATTGACTAGCTCGTTTAAAAGTTCTCACAACATTGGATTAGTGAGAAATCGAAAGAAAGACCACAACTAGTGTTGGACCTAGTGTGACGACGAGGGAATGAACCACAACTAGCATTGATTAAGTGTGGTGACGTCAATACATTTACATAATAAAATATGTAGACATGATAATAAAGCAAGTAAACACATAAAAACACATAAACACATAACACATAACACATAAGCATAATAGCTAGATGCAAAACCCTAGGAAAGCGGTAACCTAAACACATAAACACATAAAGATTATTACATTTAGGGCCCTAATTACAAATCTATGGGAAAGACAAAAAGAAAACTAAAATAATTACCTATTCTTTACAACTTGGCCTCAATGGCCTCTTAACCACTTGCAAAGCAATTAAATGACATAAATGAAATTCTAACTAATGAAGCATTTAAAACCCATAAAACACATAGGAACACATAAGAACACATAATAGGGGAAAGAAGTTACCATCCCTTGATGTGATGCCTCAACTGAATCCTTAAATGAAGGGAATGGTTATCTAAGACTCAATGTCAATAAAAGGGGATCAAGGCACCAATTTAAAGGAAAAATCAATCAAGAATTCAAAGATGAGATATTAAAACAAACTATGCAAGCAACATGGATAAACTGGAAAACATGAATACTAAAGTAAGTTTCTGGAATCAAAAGGTGAAAAATAGCAACAAAACAGAAAGCAAAGAGGTTACGCTGACCGCACGCTACAACCAAGATCAAGGCTTTCATGCAAAAAAAGAGATTCGAAGGAACGCGGAAGCTGTTTTGACCGAGCCACAGAACCTCAAGCGTTTCTTCCCATCTTCAAAATTCCAGGAAGATTGCTTCCAGTTTTTTCCAACCAAAACACCAATAAAACACCAGAGACAGCAACATCAATTTCAAGGCATAAATATTATCATTCAGATCACATAAAGACAGGATAAGCCCCAAAAAGGTTGAATCTTAGGCATTAGCATCATCAAGTAGGAAGTAAAGGGGAGAAAAGAACTATCGTAATAGAACGCGGAGGTTACGAGTATCTCAAGAACTACTCCGCGTTACCTCACAACTTCAAATATTCAAAAGAAACGCGGAGAGTTACGTGGACCGGCCAGTTCAGAAGAACCCGCGTTTCTTCACATCTTCAAAGCGTGAAGAACATTTTTCCAGAAATTTTACAGAAAACACAACAAAATCAACACAGAAACATTTGACATCTGATTTTTAAACGTAAAAACAAGTCTATGAGTGTTACCAAGACTATATAAACACAACTATACTCATACTATAACACATAATCATCATCATTATCATAAAAAGGTCAAAGTACACAACCATGGCCTTGGTTCCACCAAAAGTCCAACTTTTCAGCGATTTTTCGATCAAAATAAAGCAGATAAGGTAGAGGAAACTACCGAGTCGAAGTTTTACAAAAAACGGACCAAAACTCCAAACAAAATGATCTTCACTCACTTCCAAAAAAAAAGAAAAGTCCTGTTTTCTTTTCTCCTTCCTTTTACTCTTTTGATTCCGCCATTTCTTTCTTTCTTCACTTTCCTCACCAATTTTCCTTCCTCACTTTCTTCCTCTCTCTCTTTTTTTTCAGAAAATCTAAAGAGCTATTTATAACCCATTTACCCTAGAACCAAAGGCTTGGATGCATTTAGGTTTGTTGGTTGATTTTGATCATTAGATAGGGTGTTAGAGATTAGGGTGAGTTAGGGATTAACCAAATAGGTTCCTTGATACCTAAGAAAATACAGCTGGAAATGAGGAAAAAATGGCTGGAAAATTGCAGATTTTTTTTAACCTCCGATCATTGTTGATCGCTGACCACCCATCTGAAGTCACCGTTTCCATTTTGAGGAATTTTTTCATAAAACCTACAAAATAAGAAAATATGTTAGAATATTCAAAAGAATAAATAATTAAGTACTAATAGATAAAAAATATGAGAAAACAATTGAAATAGTCAAAATTTGTGTCTACAAGATTGATGAGACTTGAATGATCAATGTACTTGTAAGAATGGAAAGAAAGTTGGACATTATTGGTATTGGCTATAGAAGTTAAGAGATTGAAAATTATTGGTTGATTCCTCCCAAGATGGCTTGGAGCTAAAATATAAGTGGTTTCAAAAGAACAAAACGTGTTTTTCCCATTTAGCTATCTGTTGGAAATTTGCTGCTTTAAAGCCTAAAAGAAAATCGAGATGTGTTAGTTTTATTTTCAAAACAATGATAGAAAAATATGCATATGTGTTTTAAATATTTTATAACATGTCACTCTTGACATGTATATGAATCCCACTATCTTTTGAATTAAAGGTTGGAAGGAAATTGTTGAGTTTGCTAGATCCCCATATATTAGGTCTGAAAAGAAAGTTCAAGTTTTCTAATTGTGCATTCCAATTCTTGATTGTAAATTTACATGTTTTCACACATGAATTTGGTCACATTTGAATAAGAGAATCTTGAGTTTTGAAAGAACTATGAATTTGCATTTTAGTAAGGTAAGCCATGAATTTGCTGAGAAATTTTGTAATTTTCATTGTTTTTGACATATTTCCACAAGCTTATTTGAGAATTAAACAGATAGTTCAGGCATAAGGATTAATAAGGTTGAGTAATTGCATCCGAGAGCTTGAAGTTAGTGTGATTGAGAATCGAGAATGTATTAGTGATTTTGTGAATAATTTTAGAAATTCAATAATTGTGGTGATTAAAAGGAAAGACAACTATGGGGATAGTTTAAGGCTTGGATGTATTCCTAAAACAGATTGTATAATCTACTTGGTATGTTAGGCAAGAATGAGGACGGAGTTACTTGATCTCTTGGGTGGCCAACCATAAGGTGAATCGGCTTCTTTTTATTTTGGTGTTTGAAAATGTGTGTTATCAGGATTTTAGTGTTAGATTTCTATGGTAATCTTGCCCCGTTATGAAGTGATCTAGAACAATGTAATACCAAGCCCTAGCAAGGGTAGAGAGATTTGAAGTTGGAATATCGGTACCCTTTTGTGAGAAAATCATTAGAGTGGTTCTCAACTCCCTGTAATTGCATCCTTACTAGCTTTTCAAGTATTGTACTTTTGCTTAAATATATTTGTGAACTTGATGTGACTGATGTGTGTCATTTTGTTAAAAGCATGCTCATCTGATGTACTCTTGGCATTTCTGCTATTATGAGTTGTGTATATAAAGTGCTTTAATTGTCTTTTTAATTTGACTTTTCAATAAGTGTATTGTACTTTCATGTTTATATTAAAATATCTGCCCTCTAAAGAATTGTGGAGGGTAGAAGAGGCCGAGATCCAGGACGAGAAACTAGACTCCTCTAAGAATGGAGAATAATGTATTGGATTAAGGACATGATATAAAGATTTGTGGTAAATACTCTTTACCTTTGAGTACTCTTATCATGGATGGTAGGACGGTGAATTTGAGAACAAAAGGAATAACTTTAAAGGAGGAATCTTGTATTTTCTTGATTAAGATATTACTTTGAATTGCTCAAGATGACAGGTTAAATTAGGGTAACTCATGTGCAAACTTTCATGGTTATACTTGCTAAGGATCTTGACTAGATGTTTCTTGATGTATTAATGAAAGGATCTTGTGGAATTGCTCGGAAAAGTTTGAAGAAGTGTGGATTAAATGATGAGAGATTATTGGTGGAAATTCTGTTTAGTGATGGCCAAAACAGGGAAAATAAATCAGCTTTAATTTCCACACTTCCTTAATAACTTCGGGCAAGTTATTGTTCAGTGAACTTGTCAAAACATCAATTTTCACTTGTATGTTGAAAGTGAACCAAAACTATGCATTTTCTGCCTTGAATTCTTCAAGGATCAATTTCAGTCAACTTTGTAGATTCTCTGATATTAATTGGTAATGACTTCGAGTTTGATTTTTATACCATTGAAAGCTCTATGAATCTAAGTTCAAATGCCACTGATGGCATCCGATTCCAATCATCCTATTTGGAATTATGGTCAATTACTCAAGTGACCTAATTCAAATCCGACAGTTTTCTATACTTCTGTGATTGTTGTTTTGACCACAGAAATGTATGAATTTGATTCTAAAGTCTTCATATGAAATGTGATACGGTGTCCTAGCTTCAAAACTGCATACAATGTCTCTCAATTCGATAAGTGAAGTTCCAGATAAATCGAAAAGGTAGCAAAGCTGTTAACTTTGCCCCTTTTCTTTTGCATTCTTGCTTTTACTTTCCTTGGTTTAATTCACTTTTCTTTCGTTCTAAACAACTTTCTCACTCTATTCTTATAGTTAGATGGTTGCCTCGAAATAATTATAAACTTTCCCACGATTTGTATCCAAGGCCTTGTGAGATTAGAATTAAGTTTGGAGAATTAAAGTTGGTAATATTGAATGAGATATGGAAGTGAAAACTCTTGTTTCTTGTGGATCGAGAATTAGTAAAGGTCCTATTATATCATGTTTCATATCAAGGTTCGATTATGTTAAGAAGAAAGATTTGTGATTGTTGTGTTAAGGTGAAAATGAGTTTAATTAGTAAATGATCTTTCGTTACTCTAGATGGATTAATTAATAAGATATGTGGATTTGTAAATGTATGTAAAAGGGTTGGTTCTTTGACTTACGTGAGAATTTATGATACATACAAGGATTATTGGATTTGAATTATACCCTGATCAAAGGGTGAATCTTTGTTGTGTAATTATGAATGGATTGATTTAGAGTAGGTAACAGAAATTCTTTCACGAGGAAATTATAAGAATATTGTCAATTGAAGACTAGTAAGGATATATACTAAGAGTGTTATCATTGACCAATTGAAGACTAACCATGGCATTAGTGGCATTCATGGGGCTAGTACATAGCATGTAAACCTTATTCGGATTATGTTGTGATAAATTATCAAGGATGCTATGGTACATTTAAGATTTGAGAAAGGCATGAATAACGCTTGAAGGTAGTATTGCAATCCTTGAGAAAGAAATATTATGGGTCAAAATCTATGGAGGGTAAACTTCGGTCGAAGCATAATTGGAATAAGGTGATCTTCGGGAAAAATGCACATCTGGAAAGCTTAAGTGATGACTTCCTCATAAGAGTTAAATGTAGGCTATTATCAATGCAATGAGTATTAGTATGGATTTGAGAATTAAGAAAATTCCTTTGGTTAAAATCCCATGGAGGAATCATCAAATCAAGAAAGTAACTTGGAGAAAAGAAGAGGCGGTTGGAAGAAATATTCAGAGTGGTTTGTACACCAAGATATGAATTTCGAGGACGAAATTCTTTTAAGGGGGGAAGGTTGTGAGGGCCTCAAAATTCAGAATTATTTTTAAAAAATGCCTAAATTTGTTTATATTGTGATTATTTATTGAAATATGAGTGAATATATGTTTAAAGTGAATATTTTCCAATTTAGAGAATTTTATACGAATTATTTACCGGTGTGCGGTTTTGGCCGAATTAAGTGTTTAATTTTCTATCGGAGCGTGATTAGTGACTTTAAGTTGAAATCGAGCATATGTAGTGATATTATGAAAATATTATTAAGATTGGACAGTGTTGGAATGGAGTAAAACCGTGTAAGTTGGACTGTCGCGTGTGACGCGACATAAAGTGCCCAAAAAGCACTTTTCCTTAAAATAAGGAAAAGTGCACTTTTTGTCACCTTTTAGCCTTGACTTTCTTGTACCTTTGGACTCCATTTGCAGCTGCAACCTTGAGAGATAGAGAGAGAGAGTGCCGAGAGAGTGAGGAAGAGAGAGAGAGAGAGAAAAGCTCCAAGTCTTCCATTTCTTCTTCCTTCTTGTTTTGATTCTTCAAGACACCATTGAAGACCATCAACTTCTTCATCCTAGCAGCCATGAGAGAGGGGAGAGAGAGAGGCGTGGTCCGATTTTCTTGAGGAAGAAAAGAGAAGAAAAGCTTGTGGTTTGAACATCCAATTTCTTCTTCATCTAGCCACTTGAAGTTTGGATCTTTGGTGAAGGATTTGGGTGATATTTCCTCCATCATGGCAGCCGTGTGAAGGGAGAAGAAGAGGGGGGAAAGATCTGAATTGGAGAGAGAGAAAAGAAAGAGAAGGAAAGCTTGTGTGGGTTATCTTGTGCTTGTCCTTGAGCTTGGTATTGAAAATCATCATCAAAGCACGAAGATCTTGGACTAAGATCGAAACTTTTGGGTGTTTCCAAGTTTGGAAGCAACTTGCTTGAAGAGGAGCTGGCGAGATCGTGTTGGATCTTGCTAGATCTTGATAGATCTGAAGGTATAAGGTCTAAAACCCTTAGCTATAGATTGATTAGAGTTAATTATGAAAGATCTACGGTTTATTTTACTAGTGTTGAGTATATTTGAAATGATGAAGTTGGGCTCTTGAAATCCCAACCTAGGTAGCGGACTTGAGGTGGCCTCTAGGTAGCGGACTTGAGGACCTGATTGGAATTTGAATGATATTTGTGAAATTTGTCGTGATATGGTTAGGAAGTAGGGTTTCATTGTTGGAAATTGTGATAGAAAAATGTATACGATGGCCAAACCCATGCTTGGTCATTTCTATGTTTGATTTCGAGATTTTGTGATTATCCTTGATGAATTTCTGTCTAAGAAAATACATTTATGTTTATCCATGAGTGTATGAATTTTAAAAGATGAAAAGTGAAATGTCTTGTGAACTTTTGAATGAAAAATGTCATTTGAAGGAATTTGATTTGAGGGTTTTACAGTATTGTGGCTAAATTTAATGAATTTTGAAAATAAAGATATGGTTTGAAGTGTTCTAAAGTTATGTTAAAGTATTGACAAAGAGTAAGTGTTGAGTTTTCGTGATAAGAGTGATTTTGAGGTGATAAACTCACTTAAATGTCATATTAAAGAAAATGTGAAAGTAGTGCTTAGTGAGTACATCGATGACGTGGCATATTTGAAGTGATATAGTGATTTTCAAAAGATTCATTTGAAATGTTGAGTCATGCAAAATGAATGTTTTTCCTTGAGGGATTTTGGGAAAAATATTGATTGAAACTAAGAAGTGAAAGTGAAATGTTTTAGTTAATAAGTGAAGGAGTGAATCTCAACTACTGTTTTTAAATTGTTTTAGGGAGTGTGCAAGGAACTGAATTTGATCCTTACGTGGAAGCTGAACCCTACTATTTCAGTGAGTTTTCATGCATGATACTTGACTATGTGCATTTAATTTGAAATGTGTCTGATTAAGTGAATTGTTGTGAAAAGCAGATTTTTCATCCATCAAATGGAGTAGTGTGTACTTTATCGCACTTACTCCCATTTGAATGGTAACATTTGCAAAAGTGTTATCATGATATTTCAAGTATACTTTGAATCTCTTGACTTGTGACATGAATCCTGTTTTGAAGTATATGAAGTGATGTGACGTGTCTTGTATTTCCTATTCTCGAGAATTCTTAATCCCTTGGTAAGTTATGACTCAGCCGTTAGGAAGACCAGTCGACGAGATTTAACAACCCTACGTGACCAGTTGTGTGCTCTGGATTTGGCATATGGCCTTGTCCCATTGTAGAGCAATACACAAATATAAATTTCTGATAGGTGGCAAGGGCCCGGTTGGGGTTTGGTGGAGAAAGGAGTAAGTGGTGTTCTACTTGGTTGTAAGTATGAAAGTTGACGGAGTGTCAACTCAAGAATTGCACCGCCCGAATGTGCTCCAGTTTCGAGGACCCTAGCCCTTGAGGGCTACTATCCCACTTGTGTGATTATTGGCTTTTCTTACTTGTTTATTTCCAAGTGTGAATCTTGAAGTGAAAAATCATATGTGTTATGTGCTTTGCATGTTTTTGGGAACTCACGGCTTTTAGCTCACCCTTTTCTATTTGTTTTCCTTAGGAAATGAGTACCCAAGTGGAGAACCTAAAATTAGGGTTTACTTATGTTGAATATTTTGAGAACTTTGGATTATGGTTATTGAAAGCTTTTGTAATATGGAACCTGATTGTATGGATGGAGGATTTATATACTCTAAGTTTGTAATTTGAAGTTATGGATTTGTAAGATATTATTCCTATTATATTGTGTTCGGAGTTTTAGTTGATAAGTTGAATGATGGTTGAGTGAATGAGTCCTGGCGAGAGCTAGGCAGGAGGCCACTGATACTCTAGGGTATGCCCTAGGGAGAGGTGGGGCGTCATGTCGATCCTATTAAGCGTTTTACCAAGGGAAGTGTGTGGACTTGGACGAGGCGGCAGGCGTCGAAGGCGAGGCACGGAGCCGAGAACTAAGACTCTTCATGCAGACGACGCCCCTATTCGTACGCCTCCTCACCATACTACTGATTCTCCATACATTCCACAATTTGCCACCGATTCTCTTACCACACCTGTTTTCATGCCTTCGATGTACCCAATGAGGGGTGACAAATCTTCATCCGGTGGAGCACATACAATGTTCATCCCGATGGCCAGTGTGGTGAAAATTATGGAGATATTTTCACACTTTTTAGATCGTCGATGGCAAACTTCTCTACTCCTGATCTGACTCTTTCAGCTATGTCTGCTGATTTCTCTTGTCCTAGGTGTGGAAAGACGCCAGTGACGGACCCCATTGTTGAAGCTGAAGAGCAGGTGGTTTTGGATGAACACATGCAACCAAGGAGATCCGTCCGTCTATAGCAGCAAAATCAACAGGGCTGGCAGATCCATTAGAGGTGCGACTGCTCTTCCACCCCACATGATAACGGAAAGAGGCATGTCCATTGATGAAATTCATGACTCGTACTCATTATTTTCTGTTTGAAACAGTCCCTTCTATTGTACTATACACTCTTTTAGATTTTTGTTCCTTGTTCCTAATCATTTCTATGCCATCCAAATTTAACTTCATTAAATAACATAAGTATTAACCTTAATAATTTATAGAAAATTATCAATTTAACAAAAAGAGGAAAAGTTGTCATGTGTAAGTATGTTACATCCAAAAACCGTCCATACATCTTTTTTTATGCAATATACAACCTAACCCTAACCAAACGTACTACCATAGTTCAAATATGGTATATTTTTTGATATTATTAATTTTTTCATATAGAATTCTTCATATTACATTTTTCCCCTCACTTTATTCTTTATGTGCACTTCATTTTCTCATTTACTTGCATCAAATAATTGTTATTCTATAAAATTTTCCTATTTCACAATAATGAAAGTACTCATATACTTCCAAAATTTGCCAAATTTCATCTAAATCTTAAACCCATATAATCTAAACCCTAATCCCTAAACCCAAAAACCCCAAAAACCCTAAATCTAAACAAAAACCAACCCTTAACCCTATTCCTTAGACCCTAAACCCTAAACCCTAAACAAATAACAACCCTAACCCTTAAACCCAAAATTCATTTTTCAAGTTTTTTTTTAACTTCAGGAAACTACATTCAAGAATGCAGTTTCTTTATAAATCAATTTTTCGCACTTGACAAGTATAAATCAAAATTGAAAATGAATTCATTTGAACGAGAAAACAAATACTTGTCCGATGTATGTAAATTAAATCAACAATATGTCAAAATAACCCTAACCCTAAACCCTAAAAACCCTAACCCTAAACCCTCAAAACCTTAAATCCTAAACTTCCAAAACTAATCTAAACCCAAAAATCATAACCCTAAAAACCTTAAACCCTAAAAACCTTAAACACTAACCCTTAAACCCTAATTTCCAGACCCAACACCTCGAACCCAAATACCATAAACCCTAACCCTAACCCTAAAAACCGTAACCCTAAAAACCTTAAACCCTAATTCCCAAACGCTAAATAGACCCAAAAAACGTCAAATCCAAAACCTGGCTGAAAAAAAAAATCACAGAAACCACATATGGAAATTGTGGTTTCTACATTTTTAAAGAAACCGCAATTCCCATTTGCGGTTTCCTTGGATTTTTTTTTTTAACAAAATTTAGGAAACCGCATTGCTGAAATGCGGTTTCTATTTTATGAAGAAACTGCATCTCAGCATTGCGGTTTCACTTTTCCATTTCTAAAAAAAAAAATTCTCTGATAAGTAAAACAAAAAAGTTGGAAACAAAATAAATTCAAACAAGAAACCACATTTCCAAAAATTGGCGACCCTATTTTCATACCCCACCCTCCCGGAACCCCACTTTTTGAACGATTTTAAATTTTGACACTTTTCTTAGAAATTAGCCTATATATATATATAATATTAATAAACTTTTTAGCACTTGTTTATTACATTTTAGTTTTTTTTTTAATAACTTAAACATAAAGCATGCACCCACCTTGGTCTGAAAAAACTTCCTAACCATAATTGAACTCCTGTCCTCTTGATTAGCATTTGCTTGTTGCTATTTAACATGTAAATTACTTTCATTACCTCGGTTAATTATTATCAAACTCATGTAACTATAATTTTGGTTTCCATCAGTCTTCTTTCACATAGCCATAACAAAGAAGGGTGGAGGGATGGGGTGAGTGATACGGAGGGAGGGAAATGTAAGTAAGACCTCCCTCTTATATCTAAAAAAAAAAAAAGAAATTCATAACAAGCAAAATGATAAACATAAAAGCTTTGCTATTTGCTTATATTGTTTTTCCTCATCAAATGTCATATAAAATTTGCTCTTCATTTTAAGGGTAAAATTGAAATGTACTAATCACATAGAGATTAGTTTTTGTCCTCCTATAATAATAACTCCTGAAGTCGATAACCAGAAATATACAAGGCCAGGTATTTATTTTTCGAATGTCAAATTGTTATTCATAGGTACCCACGGCAGTAGCGAGGCAAGGTGAGAGTGGGAGTGGGGGGCATAGGAGTCGGGATGGGGCTAGGGGAATTATTTGGCAATGAGGACTCACCCGCACTAAACTTATCCCATTGCCATCCCTAATTTTTAAGTGAACCATTTCTAAATATTTCCGCTCAACTCAACAGAGTGTAAATGTATTTCTTCAGATTTTAAATCACTTTCAACACAATATGAACATAAATTAAATTTTTATGGGTCTCACACACAATCCTAAAAATGATATACATTATGTAATCTAGGTCTTACATTTTATTTTTGTCAAATCTTGAACCTTAACCTTCCGGGATGGTTGCAACCTGTAACCATTCCTAACCCTCATTTTAGTTAGAAGCCCAAGCAATAACAATATTGAGACAAGTCAGGTGAAAATGCCCAACAATTTGCATCACAAACGCAAGATGGTGGAAGGGACAATTGTGCTACGGCCCAGACCGATTTTGCCTAATTACACAATATGTAAATTCATTATGTAGGATGTAAATCATTTCGAATACAAAATAAATATAAAATATATTTTTGCCAGCCCTTCATATGACATTAAAAAGTATGTAAACAATGTGATATAAGCCTCATTTAAGGAAATTTTTTTTTCCTGGGAGTCAATCGTAAACCTCAACCTTTCGAGAACAACTTTTATAGTAACTGTTCTTGCCCCAAACTCCACAAAAGCTTTTAAGTTCACCAAGGAACGCTGCACTAGTATAATAATGAACACAAAGACCCATCTGTTTCAGACTAGCTATCTTGCACGTTGGCCGAGAGAGGGAAAAATATATATATACATACATACATACATACATATATATATATATAGAGTGGATGGTAACCGTTGCATCCCAATATTCAAATTTATGATTTGTGATCTCATATTACTTATATTTTTTTTAAAGAAAAAACTATATATGAGATTCTTTTCCCACTCTTCGTGGGTTTAGCTCTAATATATATATATATATATATATATATATATATATATATATATATTGTAGGGTTGATTTTTAGTGAAGACCTCCTGGGTGGCTTCCAAATCTCCTATACTTTTTTTTTTCTAGATTTTTCATTTATTTTAATACATAAAGTGAAACTCTATCACCTTCTCAAATTTGAAATTTAAGACCTTTTACTCCTTCATTGAAGATTCATTAGTCTTTCATTACCTATTAATAGTTTCAATTCACGGTTGTAGCCCTTTTACTCCTTAATTGAAGATTCATTTGAGAAGTGCAGATTTTGATGAATCAATTAATTAGTCTCACTCTTATTTAGTCCCAAATTCAAGGTTGTAGCACTTTCCAAATTCTGATGGATGAATTGATTAGTAACACTTTCATCGACCCTATTATATATCTAGCACTTTGCTTCTATTTTGGTGGCAATTTGATAATAACCAAATATATGTTCTGCTTTCCTACCAACACGGATTACACTTAAATTATTATTACATAATAGGCCATTCAGGTATTTGCTAATTCTCTTTCGGGTCTGTATCAAATTAAAAAAAAGGAGCAAAATTGAAGTTGCATCCTATTTTAGTCTCACTTCCCACATTGGATCATTTCACCAATAATGGTGTTTCCTAACCAACAAATTGCACTTTAAATGGCAACTTTTAGGGAAGATATTCAAAAGAAACTTGCATCGATTCATTTAAATTTCATATAAATTGACACGTTTGTCTATGTTTTTTGGGGCTTACTGAAACAGAACATTACCTTTGTTAGACATGTGGTTCTATTTGAACTAGCATGAGAAAAACCTTACATTGATCCCATGGAAATTTTGCATATGTATAATTGGTTGAAAAAAAAAAAACTCTTTAGAAAACATGACCTTGTGTGCATATGGTGCATGTAATTCAATCCAAGTCATTGAAAATAACAAAATTGATTAATTGACTCTTGAAAAGACAAAGTGTATCTCATAACATACGGATTATAGTGCTAAATACAAGTCCATCCTCATTACAACTCAAACAGGTTTAAAAGCTCTTGATAACCTCTTCTATTACTTTGTTCCAGTAGCCATCCGCCATCAGAATTCTCTTCATTTTTAGTATATTCTTTTTCCCAATAATTTTCATGATAATAAAATTCTTAAAGCAACTTTGACAAACAGATAATAATGGATTTCATGGTTTCACTTTTTTTTTTTTTGGGGGGGTTAGTTTGTGGTTTATCGATAGATTGAACCATATATATCGTCACACATAGCAGCTTTACACCTCTCCTTTTGTGCACTAGGATCATCACTCAATAAGTTGAATTCGCACTTAAGGAGCAAGGCCATGAAGAAAACTAAATCCTTAATCAATATAATAATAAAATTAGCAATTCCACAAATGTTCCCTAACTGTGATGTGTTATTAATTAAATACTCATATTTATTTTTGTTAAGGTTCATAAAAAAAATAAAAAATTGGGGGAGGTTCTCTAAATATAAGGTTCATAACAATTAAATTTTTACTATAATTAATGCAAATCCAGTTTTATTCCAATTTTGATATAATTATATAAAAGTATATTATTAATTATATTTTTTTTTATGTAAACCCGTGCTAGAATACTAGTGGTATTGTATTACAATAGTTATAACTTATAAATTGTGGATTAGTTAGTTGTGGATCGTATTGCTCCCACTGTTATGGGACCGTACTAATTTTATACAAACAAAAGAAGCCTTTAGGTTGAAAATTTTATTCCAGTTTTTAGCTTGCCATTAGTGCTATTGTACATGCTCCTCTTGAATTGATCAATGGAGAGTGGGAACCAGAAAAGTATGCACTGTGAGATACAGTGGAAAGCTACATACTTGCTTCGATAAGGTTTCAACACTACTTTATCAAAAGATCGGTCATTACAATTATTCTTTATTCTTTGCTTTGATAAGATCTCAACATTTACTTTATCAAAAGATCCGTCATTACAATTTATTCTTTATTCTTTGCGTTGCATATCTTTTCTAATCTACTAGGGGTGGAGCATTTTTTTTTTTTTTTTTTAACATAGAGGTGGAAAAAGCCAATAAATATGCATATCCTATTTTGATTACGTGACATGCCACTAGTGTGAACAAGACGAAAAAAATGGTACAAGAATATTTAAAACAAACTCATACTCTTTCCCTCTAGACTTCTACACAAAATTCTACCTTTTTTCTGCCAAAACCGTCCTTCCTACTCTGATTTCAAAACATTTCAATCCTAATTCCAATCTCAAGCAAGAAAAAAATGGCTGACGCTGCTGTTACTTCTGCTATTCATGTTGGGTTGAAGACTGTTGTTTCCCTTGCCGCTGATCGTGTTAATCTGGTTCTTGGATTCCCAAAGGAGTTGGAGAGGCTAAAAAATTCTGCTGAATTGATCCGATGCTTCATGGCTGATGCAGAAAAGAAAGTGCATATCCCAGCGGTGCAAGTTTGGCTCCAGCAGCTTGAAGAAGAGGTTTTTAATGCTGGTAATGTGCTGGACGAGCTTAACTATGAAAATCTTCGTTTGGAGGTGAAGTACCGAAATCAACTCAAGAAGAAGGTATGCCTTTTCTTTTCATTCGTTGGTTTTCGTTCAAGGTTGGCTTCATCGGTCAGGGAGATCAACACGAACCTTGAAAAGATCCATCGGGACGCCGTCGGCTTGGGACTGGCTGCCATGTCCCAAATCGAAACTGCATTTCCTGCTGCTGCTGGAGCCAGTGGAGCCACAACTAGCCGACAGACCGACTCTGTTGCTCTTCCAAATGTTGTAGGAAGAGCCGACGACGAATCAAGGATAGTGAGCAGGTTGTTGAGCCCGTCTGAAAAAGTTATCTCAGTTATTCCCATAACAGGCATGGGAGGACTGGGCAAGACAACTCTGGCTAAGTCTATCTTCAATAATCCTCAAATTGATGCGCACTTTTGTAAAAAGATTTGGGTTTGTGTGGGTAAAGAAATTGAAATACTGGAGCTGTTCAAACTCATTTTAGTACAATTGACGCAAGAAGAAGTTAGAATAAATGATAGGAATGTTATTGTCACAAGAATTGGAGAAAAGCTCAGGGGAGAAAGATGTTTCCTTGTTCTTGATGATGTGTGGAATCATGAACAAGCATTGTGGAATGACTTTTTCACCACTTTTGAGGGACTCAATGCAACCAAAGGAAGCTGGTGTCTTGTCACTACTCGTTTGAAAGAAGTGGCTAATGCTGTGTCTCAACATCTAAAAATGAATGAAGCTCCTTATTCCTTAGGAAAGCTCTCTGATTATGACTGTTGGTCTATACTGGAAAAAAAGGTAGTAGGAGGGGAAGCAATACCAAAAGAGCTGGAAGCAATAAAGTTTCAAATTTTAAAAAGATGTGATGGTTTACCACTTGCAGCAAGTTTAATTGGCGGTTTGTTATTGAACAACAGAGAAGAGAAGTGGGCATCTATCATGGAGGAAAGTCTCTTGAATGGAGATCAGGGTGAGATCAAGCAAATACTTAAAGTGAGCTTTGATCATTTGTCACCTGCACCAGTTAAGAAATGTTTTGCATATTGCTCAATTTTCCCTCAGGATACCAAATTGGAAAATGATCAACTAATTGAGTTTTGGATGGCAGAAGGATTTGTTCAACCAGATCACCGGAATGAAAAACTGATGGAGGAAGTTGGATACGATTATTTAAGAATTTTGCTGCAATCTTCCTTAGTGGAAGAAGAGAGAGTGAATTGGATAACATGTTATAAAATGCATGATCTTGTGCATGATTTTGCAAAATCAGTTTTGAATCCTAAAAGTAGCAATCAGGACCGTTACCTTGCAGTGAACTCATCCGAAGGAATGGTAGAAACCATCATTGAGAAAACATCAACATCACTTCGCACATTATTCTTGAATGGTGGCATATCAAATGGCATGTTATCGAAGCTGGAAAACTTGCATGTTTTAAGATTGTTTGGAGCAGATGTCAAGGTTCTGCCAACCTGCATTGGCAAGTTAATACACTTACACTTGCTTGACATTTCAGGTTCTGAGATCACAACTTTGCCAAAATCTCTTTGCAAGCTTTATAATTTGCAAACACTAAGAATCGATGATTACAAGCTTGAAAAAGGTCTTCCAAAGAAGATGAGCAATTTGATTAGATTGAGACATCTTCATTATTATTGTAGCGCAGGAAGCCAAAGCCAGACGCCATCCCGGATTGGACGGTTGACTTGTCTTCAAACATTAAAGTTCTTTGATGTAGGCCAGCAAGGGAAGGGTCATGGCATTGAAGAGCTTGGAACCTTGAGAGATCTTAAAGGCTCCTTGGAGATCAGAAATCTTGAATTTGTGAAGGGCAAAGAGGGTGCTAAACGAGCAGAACTATTTGAAAAGTCAAATCTGTCTCGGTTGGCATTCGAGTGGAGCAAAGGGGATCGCGGTGATAAATGCAATGATGAAGATGTGTTGGAAGGTCTCCAACCTCACCCAAATCTAAAGAAGCTAAAGATTCACAATTTTAGGGGAGATCAATTTCCACAATGGCTTGTGCAATCATCAACATTGGTAAAGTTGACGTTAAAGAATTGCAGAAATCTCCCCACATTAGGACAAATATCATCCCTCCAATATCTCCACCTGAATGGATTGGAAAACACGGCATGCATTGGGCTTTCATTCTACGGTGTTAGTGATGAGGTGGACGGCAGCTCAGGAGGTTCAGGAAGCATTAGTAGACAAAGATTCTTTCCGGCCCTCAAGAGTCTTACTCTTAAGAACATGGGAAATTTGATAGAGTGGATGGACCCACACCAAGTGAGCTCAACCGCAGGTGAAGTACATGAGGAGGATGTGTTTCCCTTGCTAGAGACATTGGATATTAAGCATTGCCCCCAACTGACCATCATTCCAACTCCAAGTCGTTTCCCAAGCCTTAAACAATTGACTATCAGCCAGCAGTGCCATGTTTCGCTGGCAGAAAAGGTTTTGAGCAACATAACCAGACTCTCATCCCTTGAATTATATGGTGGTGGACCCACCGTCGATTTTCTAAAATTAAAGAAAGGACCAGAGTGCAGTTTGAGAATTGATGGCTGTGGCAGTCTGCCCACTAACATGCTTGAATGGCTGTGTCTTTTTCCAAGTCTTCAACGCGTAGAATTGTCACGTCTTCCTAATATGACGACATTAAGAGCAATGAGTTGCGCAACTTGTCTTGAGACATTGGAACTATTGGACTGTCAGAATTTGCAGGAAATGCCGGAAGACCTTTATAAATTTCAGACTCTGAAGTGTTTGGATATTCGGGATTGCCCCAAAATTAATTTATTAGGATTAAATCCTGATAAAGGACAGGAAAGCCTCCTTAAGTCTCTTGAGAAATTTGTTATTATGCAGTCATGCAATGAATTGACGAGATTACCCGTGGAAATGCTGGACCCGTGTACATCTCTCGGGGAACTATACGTGGAGCGTTGCCCCAATCTGGTCTCCTTCCCACTTGATCTGCAACGAACCCCATCTCTCCAGGACTTCTCGCTGCATGGCTGTCCCAAATTGATTACTGAGATGCCCAGAGGATTTCGTTTTCTTACCAGCTTAAGGGAAGTGTGGATTGGTTCCTACTCAGATTACTCTGTAATCGAATTAGATTGGTCTGGATTAGCATCTTCATCAACACTCCAGGAGCTCCATCTATCTGGGAACCCTGACACAGAGTCTCTGCCACATCAGCTCCAATACTTGACTACCATCACATCACTATATCTAACAAGATTCGGAGCAATCGAAGTCGTGCCAGATTGGCTTGGGAACCTTGTATCTCTTGAAGAACTAAGGGTATGGGATTGCCAAAAGCTTCAGTATTTACCCTCCATGGCTGCCATGAGACAACTCACCAAATTAAGATATCTGGGAATTCGTGGTTGTCCTCTGTTAACCCAAAGATGCACTCCTCAAGAAGGCGCCAACTCTGAGTGGCCCAAGATCTCTCATATTTCAGAGCGTCATATTAGATAAAATAATCTTTTCTAGCCATTTGGTAAGATTTTTTTACCCCAAAATTTTAATTAATTGCTTCTCATTGTATATCGCTGTTCTTCACTATCTTATTCTATCCATATCGTCCCTCACTCATTTTCTCTGTAAATATCTGTTTCTCTATTTTCTTCAATTTATAAACTAATTGATTCCATTAAGAAAGTAGAGTCACGAGCAGATTGAAAGACAATAAAATTTTGGACTTCATCTGCTTTTCTGAAAAAAGATTAATAAGCATGGTAAGATTCATACCATGAAGTTTTTACTCACTATTTGTCTCAGAAATTTGCTAACATTAACCATTCAGTGACTATGCTTCCATGTGTTACGCATTAGTTTTCTTTGATGTGTAATACTAGAAGTTTTCTGGTCTTTAGGACTCTATGTTATGATTGCTGTAAAATTAGCTCAATGTCGATCAAGTTGAAATTTTATTCAGAGGACCTAGGGTGCTATTAGAACTGCAATTGTTTATCATCTTTCAAAATTTTAAAAGTTTAGACAGTATAACTAGCTGCTTTTCAATTCTGTGAACTGGATTGACTGTATTATGGCCTTGCAGAATACTGGTGGCAGTGAAGAGAAGTGCAATGATGGTGCTGGAACGCAGAAGGCTCAAGGGCACTCACTACAGAGGTTAGCTTGGAATCTCTAAAGCACCTGATGGCACTTTTCACATTGGGTTGATATCTGCACTGCTATGTGTTTTTTTTATGGCTTAATTAATGGAATTTAGCTATTTTTGGGTCTTTAGGATTTTGTGTTCTATGTTTGGCGTACTAGTGAGTAGTTACCAGACAAGACCTTTCTACAGCTCATGTTTGTACTTAATGTCATAATTGAGCATCATTGTGATGTAACATTGTGATGTGTTTTCCAGAATTTTTGTAGGAAGCAGAGATCATGTTTTCTTGGAAAAAAATGACACCAAGGTCCCTGTGCTGTTCTTATGAGAATGTCAAGAGGGAGAAGTTATATTGATTGAGCATGGCAAGTTTTAAAGATGAAGGCCGTCACCTGTGATTTTCTCCATTAGAATGTCATCTTGTGCTCAGATGAATGTGGAAATAAAGGTAATAATTTGACTGCGTTGTCTGTCGGCCTGTTTCTGCTTTCAATGCTTGTTTATTTATTTTGTCTGTTTTTTGGAAATGTTTTAACATAATCAAATACTTAAATTTTTTTTCACGTTGTGGCTTTCTGAAAACAAAATGGCTTATCCCAGGCTTATGGAATGCAGTGACAATCACTTGGATGACATAAGGAAGCATGCAGTGGAATGGAAGAAGGTCAAAGACTTGCTGCTGTGATTGCAGATGCAAGGGTTTCTCTATCTTCATTCCAAGGTTCCTGCCAGATTTTGCCAGGCCTTTGTCAGTTGGACAAAAGGTTGTAGCTTTCCACCCAAGAACAGAGAGATTTAAGATAGAACTGTGGTAAGAGTTTGATCATTCCAGGTGCCAGGTTCAGTTTGACTCAGTAATGTACACTGATGTTTCTACTTGTTGATCATTCCAGGAGATGTTTCTAGTTGTTGGTTTAATTATTCTAACATGTCTACTTCAAGAAGATAGTCACTTTAAAGATTTGCAAGTTAAATGAATAATGAACAGGTGCTTTTCTGGTAGCATTCACACTGTTATGCTTTAGCTTCAAAAGATGAGAAAGCCAAAATTTATTTTCCAATTATTGAGGAACTCCCTTGGAGTATGTAATATTTCTAAAGTCTGGTAGAGGAGATCAATAGTAAATGTTTCACATGGAAGTGCTTCAACATGGTCTTACCTAATTAGAGGTACTCTGCTACATGGAAGTGCTTTTTAGGTTAGACGAGCATGTTTCAACATGCCCATTCAGTGGAAGTTGACTAATTACTCTAAAGAATTGAAGAAAGAGGGAAATTACTTGCCAATACTGAAAATATATTGACATACATTGCCTGACTTATTTCTGAAAAAAGGTTATACTTTTCTGATTTTTGTTTGTCCCAAAGATTTTAGTCTGTTAGGAGAAATCAGTCAGTGAAAAGAGGCTAATCAGATTTTTTTAATGCTAGTACATCAATATCAATTTCGAACTACTTTCTTGGGATTATTTTGCCAAACTAGCTAGTTCAGGTCATCATTTTAGAAAGAGAGGAGAGATTAGCATCACTTTCTTTTCACAAAGAATCACAAGGACAACTTATGGAAATTCGATTGACTTTTGCTTCCATTCTTCCCCTTTGATGTTGTTTATGCTATGTAGTTTTTAACCTTTCATTTTTGGTTTATCTAGTAGAATGATGATTTTTCTGTTCCTACTTGCATAAGGACTTCTTTGCTTGGGGTAAAATATTTATGCAAACATGTATTTTACCATTTTAGACAATGTCTCATAGACTATGTTGGAACATGTAGGAAGCAGTGGTTTCCAAGCCAAAGTGTATGGACAGTGATGTGGTAGAAAATTGTTCTGTTAGGGAGTGTATATCGGTCTTCTAAAAGGCAATGTGCAACGATGTAAATCAACAAGTATGTAGTCTCGGTGGATTAAAAGTCTGCTATGTTTCATTTGCATTTGCCACAACTTCAAATCAATCACATATCGAAGCATTCAATTGCTGGCTATGTTTCAGTGTGTTAAAAAAAGTTCACTTGATGTGTAGATGTACATGCATATGTTCTTATATTTTCTGTCACTGATATCTCCAGACTCTATGGACAAAATTAAAGCCAATCAAATGCAATTTTGGGAGAATATTACTACTTTTTATCGACGAATTCTAGACTGGATGGAAATGTTTATAATTGTTACTGTATATTTGTTTTTAAGGAATCTAGCCGTAAAGTTAGCTCAACGATGATCAAGTTGAAATTGTAATCAGAGTACTTAGGTGCTGTGAATATTAAAATTGTGAATAATCTTTCAAATGTTTACAAGTTTAAAATTTTAATTGGCTACTTTTCAGTTCTGTAGACTAGAGTGATTATGTTGTGGTCTTGCAGGCCGCAGGTGATAGTGGAGAAGAAAGCAATGATGCTGCTGGAACATTACGGAAGGCTCAAAAGCATTGTGACATAGGTCGGGCTGGAATCTTTAAAGCATATGATGGCACTTTTCACATCCCCAAACTGCCACGTTAGGCTGTGTTTTCCTGTCATTTCTGAAGGCTGAGGAGGTAAGTAGCATGGAAAAGTGTTTTCTTCCCTGAAGTTCTTATCCTCATCCACCCAACTTACTAGAAATACATGGGAGTTGATTCAAGTTTGAAAGTATGTTTGAAATGTAATTGGCCTGAAAATGGGTCTTACACTTCTGTGTTTTTATGGCTTAGTTAAATTCAGCTTAATTTTTGCTCTCTAGGGATTCTTGTGATACATGCTTCATAAATTTTGATGGTTTAACTGTGGCTGATGTCTACACTTAATATTCTGCAATGTAACATGTTGATGTTTATCTCCAGAATATATCTACGAAGCAAAATTCATGTTGTTGGAGAAAGAAGAACATGGTTTCCCATTGTTTTTATGAGAATGAAAAAGAAGAACATGGCTCCCCGTTGTTTTTATGAGAATGTCAAATGGAAGAAATTGTTTGTCACATACAAGGCAGGTTTCACAGATGAAGATGGTTACCAACTCTAGTGATTTTGCTCATTAAATTGCATTGGCTTTGATGGAGGCTTCACAAAAAGGTGGCTCTCCCTAGTTTCTTAAATATCAAGCAGAAGAACTGAAAGTGTTATGTCCAGTAGCTCGGAATGCAGAAATGAAGGTAATAATTTGACTATAACATTGTTAACTTTTTACAATGGCTTTTTGTTTCTTTTTTTTTTTTTAATTCTGTTTTCTGGAAATGTTGTTTTGTCCGGAAGCAGAGAACATTTGACGATAGAAGTTAGATCTTGAAGGCAACAGTGATAATCATTCGGAGAGCAAAAACGAAGCATGTAGTGGGATGGAGGAAATTCAAAGATGTGGTGCTGAAACATATATATTGAGATGCAAGAATTTCTAAGTCCTCATTCTTTGATTCAAGGAAGGACTGCCGCTACATCTTCCAAGGTCTTCTCAATTGGACAATGTACTATAGCTTACCACCCAAAATCAAGAGAGATTCATAATGCAATTGTGCTAATAGTTGATCATTCCAGGTGACCAACCTAGCTAGGTATTGAAATTTGTTAGGTAAAATAACAAACTTTTACCATACTACCTTGTTTGTTTTTAACCAACTTGTTTATTTGAAAATGTCTACCTCAAGATAAGTAGTGAAAATTCAAAAATTTTCAATTTCCATGAGCTATAAACAGGTGCTTTTCAAGTAGCATTATCTCTGTTATGAAAGGTGAACAGAAGGAAACTACTTGCCAAGATTTATAGAATAGTGGTATTCATTTGCTGCTTGTTTCTTAAAAAGGTTACTTTTTCCCAATCTTTGTTTATCCTAAATATTTTAGTCTGCCAGGAGAAATCAATCTGCTATAAAGAAGGTACTTAGATGCTAAATCCATTGATTAGTGGGTTTGAATGATAATACATGAATATCAACTATGACTAGTTTTCTTGGGGTTATTTTTGCCAAAATAACTAGATTAGGACCTCACTTTAGAGGCAGAGGAAAGATTATCGTCTGGCTCTTTTTCTAACTTGTACATAGACATGCAGCTTTCTTTCTTACATCCTATTAATGTTGACATTTTGTGCAAATTCCATTGCTTTTGCTGCCAATATTTCCTTCTTGGATTGTTCATGCTTTGTACTTTTGGTTCATCCAGTAATTGTTTGGAATGATCATCCTTTCATTACTAGTTGCTTACAGAGTTCTGAACTAGTTATCCAATGTCCATATCAACATTTTGGACAATCAATGTCTCATAAGCTATGTTGGAGCACGTAGGAAGCAGTAGTCTTCAAGCCGAAGCTTATGAAATGGTGATGTGGAAAATTACTCTCCTAAGGGGGAAGCAGGCATGTAGTTTTGATCGATTAAAGGTTTCATGTTTTTGGCAGGTTTCTTCTGATCTCATTTGCTTGAGACATAGGAAAAATTATCAAGGAATTATTTGGCTTTGCATGGCTGAGACCAGTAGACAATTTGGTTGACATGAGTTCCATTTTAAGCACCCTGGATTGCTCTACTTGTCATCCTCATGAATATGGATACGAAGATATCATATAAATGAAAGCATTGGAAATGCGAGAACGAAAAGCCAAGAACATTGATAGCTGTTGGATGAAAAAAGCCCTTGAATTCATGTTTTCGTTATTTGTTGTTCTATACTATAGCACTGTATGCCAAAATTCTGTTCAATTAAAGTGTCATACATGTAACTGGCCTGCAGAGAGAATCAAAAGGGCAATGCAAAAGTTACTAGAGATTGGTGGTTTTGATGTGATCTAGAGCTTTCAGCTTTCGAGGGGTTTGATTTATATTTTTAGCCGACCGTAAATTCATCAAAATAGAGCTGAACAAGTATGAATTTAACATGACATTTTACCTCAATTAAATGCAAAAGCTTGCTGAAAATTTCCCCTCCATCAATTTGTCAAAGCAAGTCCTGATTGGTCCTCTTTGCCCATCCATGGCATTTTATTTTCTTTTCTCTTCCTTCCGTTTCCTTTTTATTTTGCCCCGTTTGAACTTTCTCTTTGCATCTTTGCTGCTCTTTTTCTCAAATTTGGAAAGTATGACAAACCTTAGGTATGCTTCGTATGATTGTTGTACTCTTTTCATGATTTTGTATATATTCACGTAACTTTGTAGTATTTCTTGACATACAATAAAAGTTATGTAAGTATACACTAAATCATGAAATACAAGAAAATTATATGAATATACATCAAATTTATATATATATATATATATTCACACCAATTACATTTAAGGCCAATTGTACCTACCATTTTACATATTCGCATTTTACATATTGAGAGATAGGCCAAGAATTAAGTGTGGTCGAAACAACTTTGGGGGCCTGTGAGGAAGATTAAAAGCCCACTTACACAGTTGTACCAATACACTTCATTCTTAAGACACAGCATGGATTTAGTTGAGATACTTTGTTTCTTTCTTTTTTTTTTTTTCTGAAGATTAGTGAAACAAATGTTATGCTAGAAGGATTAGTTTGTAAACGATCTAATTGTTTCATTAAAAAAAAAATTAATCTAATTGGAAACTAGATTAGAGCAAAACTTGAAGTGTATGCTATAATCTAATGTCATGTAAATGAGAAAATAATAAGAAAATAAGAAATTTTATGGTGGTTTAAAAAGCTTTTCTTGTTATATGACTTGGACATTATCTAAACTCCATTATGAGGTTTCTATGAAAAATTTATTTTTTTTAAAGGAAAAGGCATATATCTAATACTTCAAAATATATTTTTTTCATCATGATTTTTCAAGAAATAGGTTGCCGAAAAGAAAAAATTTTGGCGAGATTGAACCGGAATTATGTAACCCTTTTTACATAGAAAAGAAAAGGATTTTTTTAGAACCCAATACATTCTGTACTGTTACTAATTTTATTTAAAAAATTATTTGGAAAAGTTAAAGAATGTCTCAATAATTAAGTTGAAGCATTGCTAACCAAAACTTTACCCTTCCTATTAAAGATGATTTTCTCAATAATCAAGTTATACACACATGAATTCACAATATGCATACTATAGTGTTCAAATTAGTGACAATAAGGGGTATTTGATAAGTCCATTAAATACCTAAAAATTAATGCATCAAGTGCTTTTTTCTATTAAGTTTGTTTAATAACATAATTTGCTAATATATGAATGCATTGAGACCCACTTAATTTGCATACAAAATTTTAAATGAAAGTTGTATCACTTAATTTGTTGAATTGTTATATTATAGCATTCAATCAAAAGGAGGGAGGCATGAGTTGCTAAAATCGTATCCTCCCACTTATGCTTAAAAAAAAATTCAATCAAAATTGTTCTCACAGTCCTACCCATTTCATACATATACACTTTGATTGTTAGATTTCTTTCCTTAAAAAATTAATTTTCACCTATGTTTGCTTATATGGTTTTTCTAACAGGGTGTCCATTGGGCACTTGTTACATACTTAAATTCTATCTAACCTACCATATATATTTACATATTAATAATTATTACCTCCATTGCATTTATACACTTTCCATAATTAATTTTGTCTTTCAAGAAATCTAACATGTGAAGCACTTCTTAACAAGTGCCAAATGGATATCCATTGTATGGACTGATACTTTTGGCTCTATAAAAACTTTATGAAATATCACATTGCACACCTTAGTTAAATATTTTACATCTATCCTTACCCCAATTTTGGAGTCTAAAATTTCATACTAAATCTATACTATTTTTTCTTACTCAATCTCCTATTTAACTTTACAATTAGATGATGATTCACTTTATTTACTAGGACAAGCAATTCAAATTATTGGGTTGGCCAACAAATGGTTTTCCGATATTACCTTGAAATGTGATATGAGCACTATATGTTTCTTAGTCAATACATTTGGTCATGAGTAAATGCTACACCCATTCAAGTTTAATAAAGTAACTTAGAAATATAAATATATTCTTCAATTCGAGGATATTAATGTCCATTTATTTTTCTTTAGATGAAAAGTTTCCTTTTTACTTCCTATCAATTTTTAAATCATTTTTACATTTTCAGATACACATGTAACATCTTATCAATAAACACTTGCACACACATTTTTATGAAGTAGTATTAATCCTATTATATATATTGCACGTAAAACTAAAAAATTTCTTTGTACAGTTTTAAACTTCTGAAATATTTAATGAACTCAAACTGTAGAGTTTAAAAAAATTATTTTTCAATAGGGGTTAAGGTTTAACATAAAATAATTACAATCTACATAGAAATTAAGGAATAATGTAAAATGATATGCTCTGAATCTATTATTAGTATAATTAGTTTCAAGCTTATCCACAATTAAAATATATTGAATCATTTTCGATACCTGCCATATTATTGTAATATGAGCAACTAACCTAATCAATATAAGAAGTTCATAAAAATGCATTTCACAAAATATACTTAAACATTTTAAATTTAAGAGCTAGTTAGGTTTCTTGTTTTATTTATTTAATTATTTATTGGGTTAAATGTGACAGCCCCACCTTCCCCTAAGGCAAACCAAAGGGATCGGCGGACAGCTTGCCCAACTCTCGCCGGGACTCACTACAGACCTCAAATAACTACAAATTTCGAACCTCAATAATTACATTCAAATACTCCAAAATAATAACATAACCAAAAATTACATTTCCATAAGTCATTTGAAATTCCAATTGTACACTTAAACTTAATATGGATCAAGAGATTATAAAATTTATCTAAACATTAAAACTTAATATTGTCTCAAAATAAGGTAAAACTCCAAATTACATGGACATAAAGCTTACAAAACGTCTCAATCTTAAAGTTTACAACCAACTTCAAACTTACAAAATGGAACAAGTCCATTAATACATCGGTATTTAAACAAAAGGTAGCACACTAGACTTTTAAGTCAAAAGCAAACTCGCCAACCTCTTACACAACCTTGCTAAGGAAAACAAAAGAGAATGGGGTAAGCGAAAGCTTAATGAGATCCCCAAAACAAAACATGCAACCACATTAACAAATAGGAGAACTCAAGTAGTCAAATAGCGCATTTAAAATGTAATATAAAGAAACAAATATCACAACCAAATACAAAATACATCGAGCCTCTCAACTAGGAGATCGTGTTCATGAGGAGAACACTGCTCGAGTCTTTCAACTAGGAAAATCGTGTTAAAGAACACGACTCGAGCCTCTCAACTAGGAGATCGTATTCATGAGGAGAACACTACTCGAGTTAACAAACAGACATAAGACAAATATAGTAGCAAGTAAATTTAAAAGGATACGGGTGGCTTCCAAAAGCCAATTCCACAAGAGCTTGATCATAAGATAGCCCGTTGACTCTCCATCAACTTTTGAAGTCAAGAATCAAAGTCCGTAGAACACCACTTTACCCCACAACCGTCCACCGTTCACCCTCTTACCGGGCCCGAACACCTCAAAGTAACTAATTTAGGTAATACTCGAGTATAACAAATTTCAAAGGATCAGATATAATAACCCACGGTTTGACAATTTTCTCGACCAGTACCTCTCAGCTGGCTCAATACAATTGACTTGCCAATGGGGTTTTGGGATATCTGGAACCCCAAACGAATCAAATTAGTCGATGAGATATTACCTGAATGACTTTTCACATCAAAGTATACCAAGCCACAAACGAATCAAATTAGTCGACGGGATATCACCCGAACGACTTTTCACATCAAAGTATACACAGTCAAATCACAAATTGAGCAGGTCAAATTTCAAGTGAAAGTCAAATGGGAGAGTTCAAGTGCGATAAAGTACACACTTGACTCAACCACAGGAACCCAAAGGTGTATTACATGGAACAAGAAAGTATTCACATTCCAAGTAGTTCACATAATTCACGTAGTTCAAGTTTCATGTAGTTCAAGTATTCACGTAAACAAGCGAGGAACACTCACCCAACAAAGCCAAGTAACTCAAATGTTCACGCCGTGATCACCCTCGATACCACCTTCGAGTCCTATGTACAACCAATGTATACAATCATCAACTCAACCAAAGCAAATAAATGCAACCTAACAAGTGCAAATGAATGCTACTAGTTAATGCATCTAACTAGGAAATTCTAAGGTGATTCAAGTTGCAAAACGATGAAACATTAAAGGTTTAGTAGATTCACAAGTTAAGTATGATATTTGGAATGAAATAAATGCGCAAAGATTCAAGAAACATTAAGGTTCAACCAAGAACAAGTTTATGACAAAACTAAGGTTCGGGTATAACAGTGACCATTGTGCAGTCTTCAGAAAATGGCCATAACTCGGTGTAGAAAAATCAAAATTGAGTACCGTCAGTGGCGTTAGAAACTAGACTCATAGGGCTTTCCATCGGTATATGGTTCATCTCCTAATTCGTTTCCTATCAATACCAGAAAACCTGGAAAGTTGACTGATTTTTCAATTCTGACAGGGTGCAGAACAGAAATTTTGTTCAAAAATTTGTGCAATTCAAGAGGTTTTTACCCTTCAAAATAGATTGATTTCACTCCAATTTGATGCACAAATGTCCTAACAAGGTTTCTCAACAAGAATTAGTGAAGATTGAGTAAGAAGAAATCGCAAAACAAGAGGAAAAGAAACCATAAAACAGTCCACAACTTCCTTCCACTTTTAAAAATGCAAACCAGTTTCTATAACTTTTCTAGCATGAATATGGAAGGCAAACAAGCATCTTTCTCAAAGGAACAATCATCATAAACTAGTGATTAGTGCTAAGCCAAAAATCAAACACATGGTAGGCATAAACTTAAACCTACTCTCAAGATACAACTACAAGAAGCCAAACCCAAAACTCATGCTTCCAAGCATCAATCATCCTTAATCATCTTCAAAAACCTTCATTAAACCAACTTTAAAGATCATAGAGCTAGGGTTTTGAAAGAAAATTACCTTAACAAGCTAAAGAAGTAACTCTCCAAGCAACCAAAATCTTCCCCTACTAAGCTTGAGGATTGATGGTCAAGGTGCTACCAACTTCCTCTCTTTGATTTCCTATTAAGCTAAGTAAGGTGTTGGTTGGTTTTTGATGAATTTTCTCCTCTCATTTTTCCTCCCTTAGGTTTGGCCATCACCACCCAAAAGATGAAGAAAATGTGTGTTTTAAAGAGATAAGTTTGGAGGGAAAGAAACCAACAAGTCAAGGTTTGAATCCTATGGTGACAAGTGGTGGTTTCTTGGCCACTTCCTAACAAAAATCTCACTTAATTGCTTCTAACTCCTCTAATTTAGTTTAGTCTACAACTAACACTAATACATCCTATTTTCTTGGCAATTAAGCCATACAAGAAGTTCTCACAAATTCTAGGGTTCAATCCTTAATCAAGTATACCTAATCAAATGAAATGAATGCACTTAGGGGAAAACATGTCACTAATGCACTAAAGAAATTTATATGCACTTAAATGAATCAAATGGCAATTCATGCATGAAAATTTAGGTCTCGTACGGTAGACTTAATTCGAGGGTTTAAAATTCATATATAGTATAACTTCCTATAAATTCAACATGCCTCAACTCTGAGAATCAAAGAGATGAAATGAAACTCAAAAGTTAATCAAAATAAGGAGGAAAACATTTCTAAATTTACAAAGTGCAAGTACGCATGTATAAATCGATTTGTATGCGTAAGATGAACATGCAAGGTTAAAAATCTAGATGTAAAAACATGGAAGTTTCCACCACATCTTTACAAAATCTTTCCTCTTTGGTATAGATTTTGAACAAAGTAGAAACTTGTTTAATTTATAAAAAGAATGGTTGTAGTCAAACAAACTAGCTTGTTAAGAATGTAACAAATGGCAAAATAATAAGGGGCATGTAACGAATATCTCCAAATACATTTTCCACAAATAATTCTTTTCACACAAAATCCCTCTTTCTCTAAATTTGGGTTATATAAAACATGTAAGCACCTATATTTATCATCAGTAGGGAAGAGGAAAGAAATAAGAAACATAAAAGTGAAATGAACGTATGAAAATCTAACAAGTTGTGGGGTCTCACATTAAATGCACTCAATTCTCGTGAACTTTACCTTTAGCTGTGCTTTGCCGCCTTAACTCATTGAATAAAAATTTTGTCCCCCTCTCCCCAACGTTTGATATTTAAGGCCAAAGTACGTTTATTATTTTATCTCATTTCTTTTTTATTTATTCATTCCCTTGCTTTTCTTTTCCACTACTTTCTTTTATTTTTCACTTTTTCTTCTTTACTAATTTCTTTTTTTTTTTCACTTCTCTCATCTCACTATTTTGTTTCACTTTCGTATTTGTATTACTAATTTTATACTTATTACAATATTGTAATCATTTTTTACTTATAATTTTATTCTTGTTTTATCTGTTTATGTTATTAGAGAATTTAAGACAAACTAGATAGCGTAAAAATTTGATATATGCCTGTCATAATAAAAAGGCGGTAATATTACTAGCAAATTGAATATTTAAAAAAATATTAGAAAACTAGAACTTTAAATTACTTAATATTTAAAAGCATATCCCAAAATAAAGTGCTTAATAACTTTTTTTTTTTACTTTTTTACTGTATAGTTGATTAAGTACAATTATTTTTATACAAATTAATTTACTAAACTCTAGAGATACTGATTTAACTAATATATGAAATAGTTTATGTACATAGATACCATATACTTTATTATAGCATAGAATTTATGGTCATTATTTTTTCCAATAACAAAAAGTAAATAAGTTAAAAATAAATAAAGAATAAGTTTAAGAATGCCAAGAGAATAAAGTAGTTGATCACATGAGAGAAAGGAGAAAAGTTAAGAAAATATAAAGAAATTTGACAAGTAGAAAAAAGGCAAACAATGAGAGAAAATAAATAAAATAATTATTAATGTGGAAGGAGAAATGTTATACTAAATCATAAAGTAAGGGGGCAAAGTATCTATTTATTGAGTTAGGGAGAGTAAAGTGCAATTAGGGATAAAATCCAAAGGGGTTTAATACTTTTAATCCTTTTTGTTTTTGCACCTACTAATTCATGTGCTACTTTTTATATATTTATTTTTTTGCTCGTATTAATTCATGTGCTATGTCAGTTATCTTATCCAACTTTGTCTAATATTTGATAACACTAATATGCCATATTAGCTACTTTATAGAATTCTATGCCATCTTTTGTACCACAATTGTGGTATACCATACTATAATCAAATCCTTAAATTCTTAAAAAATATAAATTAATTAATAAACTCAGTGACTTGAATTAGACCACATTAGAAACAATCAACTTGTTGTGCTAATTGTTGTTTATTATACCAACAATCGTAGACAATTTGTCCCACCGTTTCCACAACATATAGACAATAATTTAAAACATAGATTCATTTGCTATTGCAATTATTTTGTTACCATTACAAGTTTGGAATTTTTAGAAAATGCATAAAGCTAAGATATTGGTTCTTCAATGCATTATGAATGCATAAAGCTACCATATTGATTTTACAAAAACAAATTTTGTCCTATTGGGTTTGTTACGCCATGTGCCTTGGTTTCTACAATTTAGTGGATCATGATGATGACAACCACCCCTTTATATTACCAATGATGTATATTTTAATTTCTTATACCCAAAATGATGATTCAGTTTTTTTTAAATGATGATTGTGTCCCATTTTTACTTGAAAAAAGTTAGTAATTTGTATTAAATCCAAATAGAAAATAAAGAAATAATATATAAAAGTGAACTTTAGGAAATTTCTTAATCAAATTAAAAGAAATAAACATAACTTTTAAATATAAGGGATCAATATGATATAAAAATACAAGATTAGGTGGCAATTTTTAACAAAAAATGGTAGAATGCCTACATATCAAAAATTAAAAAATCATTTATCTGTCCATCACTAATTGTTATGGAGATTGGCGTTAATATTTGAAAACCTTTTCGACTAAATTATAGAAACCAAGACACATGGCGTAGCAAAACGAATAGGACAAAAATATATTAAGTCCAAATAGAAAATAAAGAAATAATATCATAAAAATGAACTTTAGGAAATTTCTTAATCAAATGTAAAAGAAATAAGCATAATTTTTAATTATAAGGGATTAATATGAGATAAAAATTCAAGATTAGGTGGCAATTTTTAACATAAAATTGGTAGGATGCCTACATATCAAAAATTAAAAGATTATTTATCTAACCATTACTAATTGTAATAGAGATTAGCATTAGTATTTAAAAACTTTTCATTGTATCTATTCTCTACTAATATTGAAATGAAACAGCAAAAATTGATTTTGTGGTAGTAAAAAAATTAATTACCCAATTTTGAATTTGACAACAATTATGGTAATAAACCTCAAACATTTAAAATTTGAGCATATATGGATGATCTGACCAATTCAATGTTTTGTTGCTCCATACGATGATTAGATTTGTGGGCCAATTTTTGCAATAAATTGCTTACCTAATTAATAAATCTAATCCTTGGATATTGGGCACATTGTTAGAGTTATTTGATCTAAAATAAGATAACAATTTAATATTATATTATACTAAAAAAATATAATGTTATATGACAATTTTCAGTAAAAGTCTATCTTTTACAATCTAGGTATCTTATTAGACATAAACAAAAGGACTCATTTTGACTATAAATTACCTGAAAATAAAAATTCATTGATACAAACTTCTATGGTAAATAGGAGAAAAAACTTTTATGGTAAATAGATCATTTAGAAGCTTTTTAACTTTCTATATAAATATGTATTCTTCCTATGAATTCTATATCTCCGATACTATCAAAGGTCTATATTCTTGTCTCTTCTATACCTCCATTTTTATCTAACATGCATTGTATAGATTCAAATATAATACTTTCCCTTTTCTTGATTACAGAATATATATGTCCCATCATAGATGATAGGTTTATCTTGATGCTAATCGAGTGTGATCAGCTTCTTTTCTATTATGTCAAAAATTTTCAACTCTTTTCTTTTTTTATATGAGAGTGCTCTTTTTTTTTTTTTTTTACAAGAGAACCTAAATTTTATGACAGGAAAAGAGAAAAAATAAGTTCTTAAGGACCATTACTTAATGTACCTTTTTAATGAAAATATTTTTCTGTATGGCTTGATCATTTCAAATGTTCTTGATTTGATCTATTCTTTTGCTCTTCATGCACAATTTATCTATCCCTATACTAATTGTATGTATTTTTGATCTTCATAACAGGTATACCTTCTCTTCATCATCACAGGTATTTCTCATGAGTAGATGTAATACAAATCTGATTTAGCATTTTTGTGAAAGTTGATAAGAAGGATCATTCTACTTCTGTTCTCTTCTAGTGAATATCTTGATAGTTAATTATTATGATGAGCAACACCATCATTCTTACCCTATTTAGAAAAGTAATTTTTTTTAATCCTAGATATTTGAATATTTCACTATTAATACTAAGTAAAAATGAAAATGCAAATGGGAATGTCAATTTTTTAAAATTTTTGATGTTATCAGGTAATGTTTGAATTTTTATGCTCAAGATGGAATGAATATGCAAATCATGATTTGACTAGATAAATGGAAGAGTGACAAACCAATGATCATTGTCTTATAATGATCAATCAGCGAGTTTTAAAAATCCCTCTAAAAATAATTTTTTAATGTCACTAGACTAATTTTTCTTCTAATGATTCAGCGATAATTAATTGAAGTTGAATGGAGAATCGAAAGACTTTGACCTCAAGTGCTTTAGTTGATAAGCTTGATCTTACACTACGATTGGGATTACCATCTCAGGACACCCAAAAGCAAGAGGATGTAAGTGCTATCTTATTTTACGTATGTTTTGACATTGAAAAATCCTCTATATCATTTTTTTTCTTTTTTATTTTCAGGTTTTGTGATCTATATACTCAAGAACTTTGATTAGATAACTAGTTGTATGTTTTATAGATATTTTCCGATAAAACGTGACTCAACTCTTGTCATTTCTTTAGATCATTATGTTTTTCAAATTTCTAAGTGAACTTTTCAAATTCACAATGCTTCTATATGTGCAAGAAAAGAAAAGAAAAGATTAGATATTTCGAAAAAGTTGTTTAATTACCCTTCGCATTCATATATAAATGATCTAAAAGTTTCAAGATAGCTCAACTTTAACTATTCACATAAATATAATTAATCCATGATAAATTGACTAATCACTCACTATTTGCTCTTAGTATGTAATGCATTTACTTGTAAGGAGATTGGAATAAATCTTGCTCACATGGTACATGAATGTCTAACATAAAAGCATGACTAAATAAATGAAATAGTGTTTTAAATATTTTGCAAGATATTTGATGATTGAAAATTTCATTTTTCTAGACGAAAGGTATTCACATAAATTTAACTGAAGAGGGTGCATGTGCAAACATTAGCCTCAAGTGAATGAGCAAAATGCTAAAAGTATATAAAAAAAAAGGTTTAAGTTTGAAAGATGTATTAAGAAAATTAATGTTTAAGTGATTTTCATTATATAATAACATGTTCCTTTTTAATGAATTAAGAATGAATTTAGGTAGAAGAAGAAAAGAGAAGCATTTAGCTAAGGCAAGCATATTCATAGCCCTTATTTGGCTGCAAATCAAAAAATTTTATCTAGATTCCATAAGTTGATCTACCATACACTGCATTAAATACTTCAATTATTGTACGTTAAATATTTATACCTTTCGAAAGATGTCGTTTTAATACATGCTACGTAGAACATGTATGCGATGTTTTCTATTACTTTTACATCACTATGCATATGACATCAAAACTTCAAAACTCATCACGAATAATATCATATGTATGGATCAACTTAAATCATGTATATGACCCTTGACAAATAGTTGCAAACTTTAAAGTTTTACACTTGAATTAAATGTAATATAAGTCATATTCACTATTGTGAAGCCTCAAATCAGTTGGGACATGTAGGTTAACACATATCTCCATAGTAGAAGGTAAAGTCTAATATATGTTTGGGCATGTCTTAATTAATTTTCCTATGTGACTTGCATAAAATCAGTATGATCTTTACACTATATGTTAAAGTGAATATTATAATTATATGTTCATGAATTTGACTCACTAGCTAAGTTAAGAAACTTTTACAAATGTATTCCCTTTGACCAAATTGTTTCCAATTAATTATTTTTTCTCATGTAGGGTATAGACAAAAATGGATACCAGGAACAATGCTTCAAACTGTATAATTATATATTGCTACATACTACTTTACTAGTAAGATTGCATTATGTGATTGAAGATCCACAAAAATAGTTTAAAATTTTTCATTTTTATGTCAGGATTTCTAATATTAACATACAGAGAATATAATAAACTCTTTTTTTTCCCAAGTTGCTAGGTGATGGCTCTTAGAGTCCTCTTTATTGTCAGATTCAAGGTTTAAAACCTATACCTGACAGTTGGGCGTAGAAAGGGTATAAGAAGGGATGGGAGGGGAAAAAATCTCTTTTTTCCCCTAGTTTAAAGATTCCAACAAGCCCAGTAGTTTCTTTTTCAAAACTAGTTTTGGATGAAAGGTTAGACTACACTAAGGCATTCTTATTGCTTTTGATGTTTAATCCTAATGGATGAAATAGGGAAGAATATATTATGCGGGGAACAAAAGCCAATGGATGCTGTTGCCAATGATGGGTTTGGTTGAAAAATAGAATTCACTCTCATGTAAATCAAAGACATAATTTTTGTTCCTAAAACCTATATTTAATTTGAAATAGAAAAAGATTTACCAGTGCATTAATTATGCTTAGATTGACTAAAAATAACAACATATTTCTTTGAACAAACTTAAACCAACCAAAACAAGGTCTATGCCATAGTTTTTGACATATTATTTTAAAATTTTATTTTGCTATTAAATTACTTGAATAGATCTAATATTTAAAAAATAAAAAACCAATTCAAATGTCGGTTCTTTACCAGTTTTGACAGGTTCAATTGGATTTAACTAGTTTATTGAATTTTTAGATTAAATATAAAATCAAAACTAGTGGACCAGTTAGTCTGGCTCGAATTTCAAAATATTGATTAGAACTCTGCACAAAGTTTCCTCCCATAACAAGATCAAAGTTCTCTCATTGTCCTCCACTATGTGCTAGACATAAAATTATATTCTATAGTAACATTGTAAACTTATGATAAAGATACAATGTGTATTTCCTTATTAAATTATCAAAAAAGGAATTTTGGCTCATGATATTACTTCATCAGCACCAAAATTCATAAAGGATTACATAATGGAGAAGTCCTTTAAAAAGACATATGGGATGGTGATGTTCATTAATTTAAATATTCACATCTAATTATTTAATTGTTATTATCATCTTATCAATTACACATTGTGATGCTGAAAAGAACATTCTCTTCATATTTTGTTATTGTTTTGGTAGTTCGAGAAAGTCATAACTTTTAATCCTTGATTGTATAGGTAAAAGAAAACTGGCTAAATCAAGATGGTGAAGGGAATGCATCTAACAAGCTTTTCAGCATTTCTGGATCAAATGATGCAAGTAGCTCAAGGGAAATCCCAAAGAAATGCACTGATTGTGGAAATGACAAAACTCCACTATGGAGGAAAGGACCTCTTGGCCCACGAGTATGTATTTTCTTCAAATCAAATATACAACTAATATTATGATGTTCTTACAGATTATCAATGTGAATCAATTAAGTTGTTTAAGTAACTAATTCATGGTGGCTATATTTTTCCAATTAAAGTTAAAAAATATCATACTACAATTTAATATGGGTTTCATGATTCCGAAATATTGAGTTCATAATAATATAAGAAGATGGAACTATTTATCTGTTTCATCTTTTGATACATTTATGCCTCTAATCACTAATCAATAAATAAGTAAATTTTCTTCTTTTTGATATATATGATAGGTTTCAAATATTTTTGGCAATAAAGTTTTAATTACAATTACAAATTGTTCTAAACTTTCTCATGAAATCATAATGAACAAAATTAACAACTAATAAATGCTATACCTATACATCTATATCTATATATAAATATATATGTATATATATATATGAGAACAAAAGAATAATAAATTTTGTACCTTTGTTTTAAACATAATAACTAAGCAAGTTGACTTCTAAATGTTCTAGGAATTTAGATGACAAGATGATGTTTATAATTTTGGACCCATTTTTTATTTTTATTCTAATAATTGATTAAAAAGTTATATTGATGGTTTTCAATTCTATCAATTAAAAAGTTCATAACAATGACTATTCTATATTTCATTCTTGTTTTGTCAGAATGAATATGCAAAATCCTTATATGTACTAATTAAGAACTTATGATGACCTCTTCGCAAGTTGTTCAATTTCCTATATAATTTCTTTTCTAAGCATAAAAATTTTGTACTTCATGTGAATAAATTGAGAAATTAAATTACAAATCTTACAACTTTTTTATTGCGATTGAGGAATTAATATTTTTTTAATTTTTTTTTTCTATTTCAGACACTTTGCAACGCTTGTGGACTTCGTTATGCAAGGCTTATCAGAAGATTTATTTAGTGCTTTATTGATCAGAGTCACAAGTGACTTAGGTGACATCAACAAGAAATGACTTGGGAGATTTATAAATAGAATGAGTTTAATCATGAAACTCCATAAGATTTATATTTTATAATCTTGTTGTTTTGGATATTATTATTGTATCTTTTATAATTTATTATCTTTTACTCCTATACTTTATGCATCTACATTGTAAAAAGTTGTTATCTCGCGTCGTCAACACATTTTCCAACCACCTTTTTATCTTACATACATCACATCAAAAAAGTGTTATAATATTTTTTTAAAAAAATTATCCCAAATAATCTACTATTCCAAATATTTCTAACATGCTATTAAGGGGTTAAATGTGGGAAAAGACTTTAGTTCATATGAATCTAATAATAAGGTGCCTAAAACTTTTTCAGTGGCATAATCCATGGATCCTCTATTTGTGGATGTACATTGTACTAGCAATAGTGCTAGCTTTTCATGCAACAACACTCAATAATATTGCAATGTATTTGCAGAATTGACTGTTGATTCTTTTCTTTTTGGAACATAAATTAATGTGATTGATACTCAATATTTCATGAATTGATCATTTCCCTATCCAAGTGTCGCGCCCCATTTTTTTTGAAAGGAAGAGGGAGGAATGAAAACCCTCGTCGTTTCGGGTTTTTAGTTGAAAAAGGTTTTTTAGTTAAAAATTGATTTTTGAAAAAGAAATGGGTCATGGGACTACAAAAATGCGACGATTTGGACCCAAAAACAAAAGTCTAGAAAAGGGTTTTTAGAAAAGTTTGGAATCGCCACTTGGTATTGGTATGGAGTTTAGGTGTACCAAATCACCCAAAAAATTTTAATTAATGAAAATAAACTAAGAAAACCCTTTTTTAGATGACTCCAGGTCTTTGAAAAATTAGAGAAAAAGGTTCGGGGGTCACGGTTGAAAGAAGGGAAGGCAAAGATTCGATGTTACTCGTCTCTAAGGCACCCTTCTAATCTAGCCAAAGCTAGTTGCAAGATTTAGTTAAAAATTTCCTAATTCTAACTTTAAAATTTATCACATTTGGATGTCATCTATATGGATGCAAAACTTAAACCTAATATTGGATCGAGAGGGGGCAAAATGTCTCCTTGAGGTTTGATTGGAATCGATCACATTAGTTGTGTCATCCAAGTTTGATCCCTCGAGGAGGTCACGAAAAATGCAAATGATGAGACTTGAAAAAAAAACGGAAAAAATTCAAAAGATATGCAATTTTTATAAAATCTCAAGGGAAAAAAAATTGGATTTTGAAAAGATCAATTTTAAGTGCAAAGAGGAACTTGAATTTCCAAAATATGCAATTTTAAGAAAAATGGATTTTTGATTTTGAATTGCTAAAACATGAAGAAGAAACTTGACTTTTAAAGAATGATTTTTGATAGAATTTAAAATAATGCACATGTATGTCCTAAAGAGGGATAATGCAACATAATGGGTACGGGGAACTAAATTCGTGACTTCAAATTTTCCTTTTCATAGAAGGAAATAAAAGCGTGCTAAGGTTAGGAAGCCATACTCGCTCTCTTCCCTAATTCAAAGGGTAATGCTCTAAAATGCGCTAATCTATTTTTGACAAAACAGGAAACTAAATGACATGTTTCGCATACGGGATGGGAGAATAGTATCATGCAAAAATGGAAAAGAAACTCTAAAAGTGAAAAGTGTGTGAAATTTGTATCTAATGCATGGATGGCATTAAGGGTCTAGCATTGGACTAGCCCTCGTCTAAAAGTTCTCACTAACATTGGATTAGTGAAAAATCGAAAGGAAAGGCCACAACTAGCGTTGGACTAGTGTGGTGACGTCAATACATTTACACAATAAACATGTAGGCATGATAATAAAGCAAGTAAACACATAAAACACATAAACACATAACACATAGGCATAATATCTAGATGCAAGACCCTAGGAAATCAAGTAAACACATAAACATGCAAGCATGCAAAATAAGCATATAAAACCTAATTATTACATTGAGGGAACCTAAATACATTCTAAGGGGAAAAAAATTCGGAATAATAATCTAACTATTACATTTTCTAGAATAAATACAGTTTTTGCAAAATTAAACCTATCTATTACAACTTGGCATCCAAGGCTTCCAAATGATTTACCCAAAAATTAAATGACATAAATAAATATTAGGCATGAATAAAAAGCAAAGGAACACTTAATTTAAAACATGCAAGATCATGCAAAAACACATAAGAGCACATAATAGGGGAAAGAAGTTACCATCCCTTGATGTGATGCCTTAACTGAATCCTTAAATGATGGAAATGGTTATCTAAGACTCAATGTCAAAAAAAGGGATCAAGGTACCAATTTAAAGGAAAAATCAATCAAAAATTCAAAGAAAAGGTATCAAAACAGATTCTGCAAGCAACATGGACAAGACTAGGAAATACGAATAATAGAGTAAGATTCTGGAACAAAAGAGCAGGAAATAGCAACAAACCGAGGAACAGAGAGGTTACGGGTAGAACGCGACGAGATCCGTGCAACTACGCCCACGCTACATACGCAAAAAGTAAAGTTCGAGGGAACGCGGACTCACCGCTAACATCAGGCGTCTCTTCCCATCTTCAAAATATCGAAGATTGCTTCCAGCTTTTGAACAATAACACAAACAAAATCTTCAGAGGCAAGGGGATCTATTTAAAGCATTAAATATCATCATTCAGATCATGACAAAATGAGCTAAAATTGAAAAAGGCCAAATCTTAAGCATTAACATCATCAAATAGACAAAAAAAAAGGAAAAGGGAAAGGGAAGAACTTTCAGGCTAGAAACGCGAGAAGTTACGCGGACAGGCCTGCGTAACAACCCCGCGTTTCTTCACATCTTCAAATATTCAAGCAGAAACGCAGATCGTTACGCGAACTAAGCCGCGCAAGAGATCCGCGTTTCTTCACATCTTCAAACATTCAAGAGGAAACGCGGATCGTTACGCGAAGTAATCCGCAAGTAGTCGCGTGATTTCTTCACATCTTCAAACATGAAGAACATTTTTCCGAAACTTTTCGAAATCACAAATGAATTCAACACGTAAGCATCAAACGTCGATTTTAAACGTCGAACAAGACTATGAGCCTTACCAAGGCTTTATAAACACAACATGCTCATATAACAACCAATAATCATCATCAAATGTCATAAAACTTAAAACACATTTTAGACCTTGGTTCCACCAAAGGTCTGATTTTCAACAATTTTCACCGAAAAATAATAGATAGAGTAAAGGAAGACTACGATTTGAGGTTTGAAAAGAACGAGAAGGAATCACCAAAATTCAAGAAATCTTCACTAAAGAAAAGGAAATCCTAGTTTTTATCTTTTCTCTCTTTTTCTTTTTCTCTTTGATCTTCAATCGTTTTTCTCACTTTCTGCTCACTCTCAGCCTCCCTTTTCTCTCTTTTTTTCATCCCCCCTTCTCAGAAAACCCTAACATGGGTGATTTATAGGCATTAAATCCTACAACCAAAGGCTTGGATGCATTTAGGGTTTGTTGGATGATTTTTGATCATTAGATGGGGTGTTAGGGATTAAGGGTGAGTTAGGAATTAACTAAATCGATTACTTGATGCCAAAGACACAAAAAATATAGCTGGGAATGAGGAAGGAAATGGCTGGAAAAAAGAAACGCTGCAATTTTTTTTCGCCGATCGTTACGGACTAGTTACTGGACGGATTCAAGAATCGGTCCGCTTTTTTTTTTTTTTTTTAGAAAAACCTACAAAAATAAGAAAAATGTGTTAGAATATTCAAAAATAAATAACTAAATATTAATAGATAAAAACATAAGAAAACAATTGAAATAGTCAAAATTTGGTGTCTACACCAAGAATAAGAGTTAGCCGTAAACTAAGTAATTTAAATTTTTAAAGTTGATATTGTTGCATTATCATTGTATATATTGATCTCACTATTCTGGCTTATTACTTGCAATTATATTTAAACAAAAAAAGAGCAAACTATTAGAATACTAGGGATTGTGAGGGCCTCAAAATTTATTATTTTAAATATTATTATTATTATCATTAATCCGTTTGATTATTTTTAATGTTATACTCAAATATTATTTTCAGAAAATTTAAATGAAAATTTTTTTTATTTTTAGGTAACCCAATTTTATTTCACACCTATTTCCTCGTTGATTTTCAACATCCCATTTACCTTTTTAAAATTTGCCCTTTTAGCATCAATTAGAGAGAAAATGAGAAAACACATTTTTCGAGGTAAAATTTCGGGCCGTGAGTGAAGTAGGATGGAGAGTAAGGATGATCACTCGTAGGTTAAGAATACAACCAAGTGACTAGCAGTGAATCATTATAGATAACCATGATTAAGGTTTTTGAAGCCTTAGTCAAAGTTGGGTAACTTTCCTTAAAACTAGGTATTTAGTCTAGTCATTGTTTCTTCCACTTAATTCACTCCAGTTCACTTCAATTTTTTTCTCTTCTTTTCTCTCTCTTAGCCGAGATTACCCTTCAATTTTCAGCCAAGAGAGATAATTTTATTTCTCTCCAAATTGCTAGCAAACTCACTATTCTAAGTTGGACTTTTGTTCCTTAAATTGGGGCTTTAAGTCTTGTCTTGTTTTCTTTCATTTAATTCACTTAATTACTCTCACAACATCACAACCTCACCACTCTCTTTCCTTTCTTTTGGCCGAAGACCCCCTCCCTCTCTTCCCCTAGAAACTTCATCTTCTTCTTCTTCCATTTCTCTCCAAAATCCTCCACAACTTTGCTATCATCTTGGCTCAAACTCAAAGCTTTAGTGAAGAACCTTGTGGAGGGAAGATCTTGGTGGTTAAGGCTAAGAATCTTGGTGTTTTGCTAGCTACTTGGTGAAGGCAATCCCTTAAAGTTTTCATCTTTGTTCCATCTTTTAAACTTCCAAGTATGAAACTAGGTTTGGGTTGTTGAAGGGTTGTTAGAACCTTGACATTAGGTAGTAGACTTGAGGATCTTTCTATTGCTTTCTTGTTTTCTTGACATGACATTAGGTAGAGGCCTTGAGGGATTTATGAGCTTTGTGTATATATGTGATAGATCATGCTTTAATATAGATGTTTAGCTTGTTGATGAGTGCAATATATCTCTTAATTTGGATGATGATGAACTTGTGTGTTAAAGTAGAAAGAATGGAAAAAGAAAATTCTGTTTTGAAGCCTTGATGTTGGCCGAAAATTTCTAGGTAAAATTTCAGATTTTGGAGCTCTTACTTGAGCCCAAAGTTTTGCCAAAATAATGGTCTTTAAGTGTATTTGGATTGATTAAACAAGTTAGCTTTTCAAAAGAAAGGAAAAACCGAGAGAGAGAGAGAGAGAGAGGAATGAGAGTTAAGGAGTTGCTGTTTTTCTTTATTTTTGTGGCTGCAATTTTTACAGGCTTAAAGGCTGATTTTAATGCTTAAATGTTGAGTTTTAAGTTGTTAATTTTTTCCACAAAAAGCCCTTCAAAAGTTGTTGCAAGAATGGTTGATAAGTTGGAACAAAAATCTGAAATTTTGAACAGGATTGCTATCCGAAATTTTGGACTGTTTTAGTGCTAGAAATTGATAAAAACTTCCACCATTTTTTACCATCATTAGGCCTAGGGAGGTTAATTCTGTCTTGGTTCCAAAAATTAGGGCAATTGGTGGTGATTAGGGGATGTTAGAAGCTTTAGGATGAAGAACACAAAACCCCACAGATTTGGATGGAAGTGTTTGAGCACACTTTGTGCAGTAGGAAATCTATATTCCTGCCAGAATTTTTGGCTGAATTTTGGTATGAGCATAATCTATATATATTAGAGTTATTGTACCAAATTTAGTGATTTTTGAGTAAGAATTCGTCATCCAAATGATGCATTAAAACTTGCCCTGCAAAACTGGAATTTCAAAAAAATCAGGAGTGTGAACCTGCCCTGTTTGGATAGCTATATTTTCTTACTCAATAGCCAGAATCGAGTGCCATCAGTGGTGTTTGAAACTAGATTCATAGGGATATGAATTGAGTAAATTTCAGGGGCTAATTCATTTTTTACAATTTTTGGCAAATTTTCAAAATATGCTGAAAAACCAGCCTGATTTGTCCTATTTTCACTGAAGTAGAAATTTTGTACGAAAATCTGGGCCATTTTTGTTGAGAATCTCACTAAGGTGTCTTCTACAAAGTTTTAGCCCTTTTAATAAGGTTTCCAACGGTACCAACCTTGTGAATTTTGGACCTATACAACTCAAGTTACGATTTTTACAAGAATTCTGTTCAAATTGAAAGTTTAATGAACATTTTCTTTCTTGAACTAGAATTGACAAATGAACTAGAAAGCTTATTTTCTCTATTCTTTTAATTTGCTTAGGGAGAGGAGCTGAGTTGGATTTTGATCAAAACTTGGACATCGAGCCTTCTTTTTTCGGTGAGTTTCCAATGCATGTTATTTGCTTTAATTAAGTGCTTTGTGTGAACGTGTTAAGTACTTGTTTATTTGGAAATGAGATTGTTGAACCACTCACTTATGGAGGGTATACTTTATTGCTCTCTTTTAAGTAGAGTTGGTGATATAATTGTTTTTGCATGTGTTAATACTTGTGAAGAAAGTACTTATAAAGCTACTCTTTGCCGCGTCCCTTGAGTAGTTAAGTGTTAAGTGTTTTGGATTGCGGGCTCGATAGGGGGAAGTTAGGTGGAAGGAGATGGTGGTAAAGAGTCGTCTACTTGGATTAAAGTTGACGGAGTGTCAGCTACGTGAACCGATCGTGCGTTGCGGACCTGAAATCTTGAGAGCCACTGTATCCTACTTGTGTGTTATGTGTTTCCTTTACTTGATTCAAAATTTAATTTATTTTGCTTTATGCCTATGCATGTTCTTTTGGAAATTCATGAGTTTCTAACTCACCCCCGTTCCCATTTTATTTTTCCTTAACAGGTGACGAGAATCCAGAGACCTAGATAGGTCTAGTATCTGCTTTTGACTTTTGTCCCAAGTTTGGAAGTATAAATTGTATTTTCTGATGGTTTTGTAAATTTTGACTCGTGGGAATGTAATAGGCTATGGTTTGGAGCCTTAGGTGCTTTTGAATTAACATTTGTACTCTAAGCTTAAAAATCATTTTACTGTTTTCATTCTCTCTTCTAATGTGGATTTGAGATTTATCCTTTAGTGTTAGTATTTTCGAATGCTTGAGTCCTGGCGAGAGTTAGGCAGGTAGCCCGCCAACCCTTTGGTTAGCCTTAAGCAGAAGTGGGGCTGTCACAAGTGGTATCAGAGTCTAGGCTAGAGATTTATAAGGAAATCTTTAAAGTCCTTATCCTTATAAGTAAAGTTAGAACGGTTTCTTGTACTTTAAGTTTGATATTTTAGTAAAGTTGATAACTTTAAATTTCTAACCTTAAGTTATGAATTGTCTGTAGGAATGGAGAATGGCAATGGCGTTCCCGGAGCTAATGAACATGAGCAGCCAGTTAGGCCTATCCGATATAGAGTGAGGAGTAGTGGAGTCCGGCTCCAGTATACTCCATGCCGAGGGGCCCCGAGATGTGCTTGTAGGACGAGGAATACCTACCCAAATTCTGTAGTGCTATATCTTGACGACGAGCGTCAGGAATTGGTGGATGCCAATAGGTCATTTCGAGAGAAGCTTGAGAGGTTAGGGGATGTCTTGACATTTCGTCATGCCCGGATTCAAACATTGAAGGCACAGGTTGAGGCACTAGAGGCACGGGTTAAGGATGAGCGCGAGAGAGTTAGGGCCGCCTGTGATCAGATTCAGAGGTTTAGGGCCCAACTGACTAGGGTAGCTGATGATGTTCAGGATCAGACTGCAAGGATTCTAACTGACACTAATGCTCTGGTTGATGAGGTTGCCGCGGTGAATGCAAGTGCATTTGTAGAGAAGCCTTTAGGGGAGGATTCTTCGGAGGAGGAGTCTTTTGAGTTTGAGCTGATTGAGGAGGACCCATCTGAGGAGATCGAGCCTATCGAGGAGGATCCGTCCAAGGAGCCCCCTCTGGTGGTCCTGCGGAGGAGTAGGGCAGTTGTACTTGGGAAATTAGGGTTTTATCAACCCCTTTTTGTAAAGAGAAACCATTAGGGTAATTCTCATCTCTGTGGGTGCATGTTTATTTATCACTTTCACTATTGTGCTTTTGTGTAGTGAAATGGCAGTTGGAAGCGATTTTTGTGTGTTCTTTTGTAATAAACATGCCACCATGATGTACTTGACTCTCTTGTTATATTTTGGTATATATATATATATATGGAAATTTGGGTTGTTCTAGGAATTCCTCTTGTTATTTGTTAATTGCTTATTTTATTTTGTGTTATTTTATTTTATTTTACCTTGTTCTATTGTATTTTATTTTATTTTCACATTTATTTTATGTCTACCTTCTATAAAGACCATAGACGGTAGACGAGGCTGAGACCGAGATCGAGGATGAGGGCCTGGGGCAGGGCAACCCCTAAATAGGGAGTTGACCAAGGTCAAGGACAAAGAGTAGATTTCAGAGAACAAGTGGCAACTGCCATAAATTAGATAACGGGTATCTTGGCTCGTCTGGTGGACCAACAAGGTTGGGATGCAGCTAATCAGCTTGGGGGGCACGAGGGTGGCGAGGACAGGGCTCTAGAACGCTTCCAAAGGTTCGCCTCACCTAAGTTCTTTGGGGGACACAATTCGGAGGCCGCTGAGGGTTGGTTGGATCGTATTTCGGATATCTTCAGCATCTTGGATTACACTGAGGAGAGGCGGGTATCTTTTGCCGCCTTTCCGTTCGAGGGGGTAGCCCGATCATGGTAGAACATGATTAGGGCAAAATGGGATAGAGATCAAATCCCTCAAACTTGGGAGAACTTCACTCGGGAGTTTTATGATAAGTTCATCCCTCCCTTGGTTCAAGAAAAGAAGGAAAATGATTTTATTAAATGCCGACAGGGTCTACTACGTATCGCAGATTATGAGGCGCAGTGTACTAAGTTGTCTAGGTTTGCCCCAGAATTGGTGGCCACAGAGCAAAGAAGAATTAGACGTTTCGTCCAGAGATTGAACTTGGAAATTCAAGAAGGGTTAGCGGCGGCACAGATTAATAGCTTCAGTGAGGCCATTGAAAAAGCTCAAAGGATCGAGACTACAAAGGCTCAACTGAAGACCTTTAACGCTAGAAAAAGGAGCGCCTCTTCTGGTAGTCGGGGGCCTATAGATTCAAGTACTCCGCCCTCCAAGTTTAGGAGAGGTTCGAGTGGGACTAGCACCTCGAGAGTTTCAAGGGGAGCCTTTTCCCGAGGAGGGATGTCCCGAGAGTCAGTTAGTGATAAAGAACCTGCAAGGAGTGCTCCACAAGGGAGCCAGGCGTCGAACTCCGGTCTTACTTGTGGTTTCTGCAGAAAGCCAAATCACACCGCCAACGAGTGCTGGAAGAAACAAGGAAAGTGCTTGAAGTGTGGTAGCCCCGATCATCAGATATTTGCCTGCCCCCAACTCCGAGAGCGAGGTGGGGCCCAGAGACCAAACCCGAACCAAGCTAGTGCGGTGGGAAATAGGATGAGAGTACCAACTCGAGTTTATGCCTTGGATCAACAAGAGGTGCCTGAATCGACTGAAGTGGTCGAAAGTACCATTCCCATCTTTCACCGTTTAGTTAGAGTTTTAATTGATCCTGGTACATCACATTCATTTGTTAATCCTGCATTTATCTGTGGTATAGACATAAAACCTATTAGATTACCCTTTGACCTAGAAGTTAGAATACCAACGGGGAATAAAAGTTTGATCACAAGTTTGGTGTATAAAAATTGTGAAGTGTGGATTGGAGAGAGAAAATTATTGGTTGACTTGGTGAGTTTGGATATTAAGAGGTATGATGTGATTATTGGGATGGATTGCTTAGCTAAACACCATGCCAAAGTGGATTGTAGGTTGAAAGTAATGGAATTTTGTATTCCGGTGGAAGCAACTTTGAAATTGAATGTTAAGGGAAAATTAGTTTCATCAGCTCTCATTTCTGGGATTAGGGCTAGAAAACTACTGAGTAAGGGGGTTCAAGGGTACCTAGCTTTTCTTATAAACTCTCCGAACGATAAGGTGAAGTTGGAAGATGTACCGATTATTAAGGATTTCTCCGATATTTTTCCCGAGGAGTTGGGATTTTTACCTCCTGAGCGGGCAATAGAGTTTAAGATTAACCTGGTGCCTGGGACGGCACCAATTTCTAAAACCCCCTATAGAATGGCTCCGGGCGAGTTTAAAGAGTTGAAAGTGCAGCTACAAGACCTTTTGGAATGGGGATTCATTAGAAAAAGTGATTTTCCGTGGGAAGCACTGGTTTTGTTCGTTAAAAAAAAAGATGGTAGCCTAAGGTTATGTGTAGACTATCAGGGCTGAACGATGTGACAATCAAGAATAAGTATCCCTTACCACTCATTGACTAGTTATTTGATCAGTTGCAAGGGTCAGTGATATTCTCTAAGTTAGATCTCAGGCAGGGGTATTACCAATTGAGGATTAGAAAAGAGGATGTACCGAAAACTGCTTTTAATTCAAGGTACAGGCATTTTGAATTTGTAGTGATGCCCTTTGGGTTGACTAATGATCTCATGGACTTGATGCAACGAGTATTTAAGCCTTACTTGGATCAGTTTATTGTGATATTTATTGATGATATACTAGTGTATTCTAAGGCCCAAGAGGACCACGCCCAACACCTGAGGATTGTATTACAAACCCTCCGAGAGCACCAGTTGTTTGCAAGGTTTAGTAAGTGTGAATTTTGGTTAGAGGATGTATCTTTTTTAGGGCATAGAATTTTCAAGGACGAGATTGCAGTTGACCCGACTAAAGTGGAAGCTATTACTTATTGGAAGCGGTCTGAGAACCCGACTGAGGTTAGAAGTTTTTTAGGTGTGACTGGTTACTATCATTGGTTTATTCAAGATTTCTCAAGAATTATTGGACCTTTGATAGACTTGACTAAGAAACATGGAAAGTTTGTTTGGAACCCTAAGTGTGAGGAAAGGTTTCAAGAATTAAAGAAGCAGTTGACTAAGGCTCCGATTTTAACCTTACCTGATAGCAAAGAAGGATTTGTGGTGCATTCAGATGCCTCAAAGGATGGGCTGGGTTGTGTCTTGATGCAAAATGAAAAAGTCATAGCCTATGCCTCTAGGAAGTTGAAACCTCATGAGCAGAACTACCCAACACACGATTTAGAATTGGCGGTGGTTATCTTCGCTTTGAAGAAGTGGAGGCACTATTTATATGGGGTAACTTTTGAGGTGCTCACGGACCACAAGAATTTGAAATATTTGTTCTCACAAAAGGAATTGAATTTGAGGCAAAGGAGATGGGTAGAGTTCTTAGAGGACTATGATTGCTCAATAAAGTATCACCCTGGAAAGGCAAATATCGTGGCTGATGCGTTAAGTCACAAGACTCAAGTGGCGGGGTTAATAGTGAAAGAATGAGAAATATTGGAACAAGTGAGCGAGTGGAATCCTTACTTAGGGACGCAAAAGGTTATTTTTGGGAATGTGGAACTAAGGTCTCCATTGTTGGAACGGATCAAGGAGGCACAATCGAGGAATCCTATAATGCAGAAATTTCTGGAGAAAGTACAAAAAGGGGAAACCCGAAACTTTAAGATAGGGTCAGAGGGTGTATTGAGGTTCCGAGAGAAGATAGTAGTGCCAAATGACAAAGTATTAAAGAAAGAGATTTTAGAAGAAGCACATCGGTCCAAGTATACCATCCATCGTGGGAGTAATAAAATGTATCAAGCTTTAAAAGGGTTGTACTGGTGGGATACTTTGAAGAGAGAAGCAACCAAGTATGTGCAGACTGTGAGGACCCGAAAATTTATTTTATTCGACGTGTTTATTTAATTAATTAATTATGTTCCCTGAATAAATAATTTAGATCGTTTTAATTGCAAATACGCAATACGTTACTCCCTTTTATTTTAAAACCTTGTTTAACCATCGTTTTAATTTGTAAAATTGCAAAATTCCATAATTTTATAAAATTACTTCATCAAAATTAGTTCGAATTATTTGAATGTCATTTATCAATTGTAACAGCACGAAAAGTTCTAAAATGCATTTTTGTACATTTAAACTATGTTTTTCAATTTAAACTGTTTGAATGTTCAAATTTCACACTCGGGTCTAGGATCGACTATTAGACGTAAGTTTCGAATGTTAGAACATGTATTCGGGATATATAAATGAGAGAAACCAGGATTGTAATATTTTTGTCACGTGAATTTACTCCGACACGACAAAAGTGGCTTTACGTCAAATTACCCAATTTTCCTCATTTCTTCCATTTTCCACAAAAGCCCCCAAAAGTCAACGAACAACCCCAACCACCCATTTCCCTTTCTTTCTTCTCCTTATAGCCGGTTCTCCCTCTTCCATTTCTTCCCCAATTTGCTCCAAAAACAGCCGCCTCTCTCTCTTCCTCTTCTTCTTCTTGTTTCATCAAAACCATCAACACAAAAATCCACCATTGAAGCCAACAAGGAGCTTGAGGTTTATGCTAGTTTCTTGGAGAAAATTTCAGACCAGCTAGGAAGAGGAAAATCTGATTGTTGAACTTGAGGATTGGGGTTTTGTGTGAGCTATTTCATCTTCCATTCACTAAGCTCTTTGATTGAGTTGAGGTAAAACTTGCTAACTTGGCTCATTTGTTTCATTTCCTAGAATAAGAGAGCTTGTAGCTCTTTGTCTTAGATTTTATTATTGAATTTGGTTTCATGTGGGCTCTATGAAATCCCACTATCTTTGAGCTTGGGTTGTTGGTGATTTATTGTGTGTGTGTGAGGTGGTTATGTGGTGATTAGTTGCTAAAATGAAAGAAGGAAAAGAAGAGAAGAAACCGAGAGGAGAGGTGATGCTTGCTGCCCTGTTTTTGGTTGTTTTGATCACAGCCTTTCCATGCGAATTTTTAGATTAAATTTAGTGACAACGTAGCTTACATACTGAGGTTGTTCCCTGCAAAATTTGGTGTTTTTATAGTACCATTTCATTGCTCAAATAATGTCTCAAATTTGTTCTTCAAATCTGGAATTTTCAGAAATCAGGTTGGTTTTCCAGCCTACTTACAACTGTTGTAACTTGGTGTAGGAAGGTCCAAATTAAGTTCTGTTTGTTGCGTTTGAAACTAGAATACAATTTATTTTTTCAGTATAAATTTCAAGGGCTATTTCAATTTCTGTGAATTTTGGTGAATTTCCAAAATGGACTGAAAATCAAAACTGATATGCTTTGGTTTCACTGTAACAGCAGCTTTATGCTGGAATTTGATTGGTTTTCGATTTAAATCTGGTACAAGTGTCTTCTTGAGAATTTTAGTTCATCGAGTCTATTTTCCAACGGTATAATATTTGTAATTTTTGGACTTATAGAACTCAAGTTATGATTTTCCAAAGAACACTGCTCGAAACTGAAAATTCTTCCATGAAAGCTTAAAATCTAGAATTTGAGTGTTCAAAAATGCCACTTGTCTTATGGGGTTATTTTGCCCTGTTTTAACACTATTATTTTGTGATTATTCACTGCTAAGATGATGGTCTAGATGAGGGCTAGACTCTTTGCAAAATGAGTATTTTGGTGCATGAAAGCGCTTAACAAAAGCATGTGAAGATTGATGAACTAAAGTTGAAACTTTGCTGTTTTTCTTTTAAATTCATAGCTGCATTTTTTTTTGTGGGCTTAAGGTCTGATTTTAATGCTTAAATTATGAGAGTTAGGTTGTTAATGTTTCCCACAAAAAGCCCTTCAAGAGTTGATGCAATTAGGGTTACTAATTTGGAAGTAAAATCTGGAAAATTGAGGCATTATGCTGCCCGAATTTTATGGGACTATTTCGTGATAATTTTGCTAAAAGATGTGACCATTTTTTATCATTGTTAGGTTAAGGAAGACTAATACCAGCTTAGGGTCGAAATTTAGGTCAAATGGTACTAGCATATGATGATTATAAAAGAATAGAAGAAGAGGAATTCAACTTTCCTGGTTTGAGAAGTTTCGATGAGCGAACTTTGGGCAAGTAGAAAACAGTCTTCCCGATCAAATTTTAAGCTAAATTTTGGTATGAATCTAGCTGATATATGGAAGTATTAGTGTACCAAATTTGGTAATTTTTAGACATGAAACCGTCACTCAAACAGGGCCTTAAACTCTGTCCTGTAAATTCGAAACCCAGAAATTTCAGAAATGTGAACCCCCTCTGTTTGAACTGTTATAATGTCATGCTCGGGTGTCAGAATTGAGTTCCGTCAGTGGGTGTTGAAACTCATTATGTAGTACTATATTGTGTATGAATTTCAAAGGCTAACTAATTTCCTGTAATTTCTGGCGAATTTTTAAACTAACCTGTATGGCCAGCCTGATATGCCCTGTCTCTGTACTGTAGCTGTCAGTTGAACGAAAATCTGGGCTAAATCCGTCTAGAATTTTAATTGAATGTCTTCTACAAAGTTTTAGAAAATTAAAAGAGGTTTCCAACGGTATCAAATGTGTGAAATTCCGACTTGTATAACTTGAGTTACAAATTTTCAAAGATTTCAGTTCAAACTAGGAAATTATCGAACTTTCGACTTTTTGAAATAAATTTGATCAGTGAACTAGGAAAACGTATTTTCATTCTCTTTTAATTATTTTAGGGCGAAGTGATGATTTTGCATCTGATCAAAATTTGGATTCCGACCCCTATTTTGTCGGTGAGTTTTCAATGCCTGTTAAATGTTTTCGTTTAAATGCTTTGTGAATGTATGTGTACCATGACCTGTTGCTTGATTTGACTGTGAAAATGGAAATTTGATGAACCACTCACCTGAAGGAAAGTATACTTTATTGCTCCCTTTTTGTAGAGTTGGTAATTTAAATATTTTGCATGTGTCAAATTTGGAGATGGAGAAGTGTTACCCCGCCACTCTTGGCCGCGTGCCTTGAGTGGCCTACTGTTTACTGTTCACTGTTTAAATATTTGGCGTGTAGGCCCGGTAGGGGGAGTTTGATGGTTGGAGTTTGGCGTGAAGAGTCGTCTACTTGGATTGAAAGTCGACGGAGTGTCGACTACTATAAATGCTCGAGAAATGTGGAATTTGGCTCCTGAGAGCCCCCGTATCCTCAATGTGTGTGAATTTGTTTTGTCTATATGTTTTATTTATTTACTTTTAATTTTACCGTTTTAAGTGCATGTGCATGAGTTTTGGAAACTCACGAACTTTTTAGCTCACCCCCGTTCCCGTTTGTTTTTCCTTAACAGGTGACGAGAATCCAGAAGCCTAATTAGGGCTAGTTCTTGTCCTTTTGACTTTTATCTCGAATTTGGAGAAATGTTTTGTATATTCTTTTAGTGATGTATATTTTAGAATTATGGAAATGTACTAAAATCTGGCTCGAGAATTTTAAGTATTTTGAGGGGAAAACTGTAATTCTAAGTTTTGACAGTATTGTACAATTTTAATATTAATGTTCCTATGATTGGAGGCTTTACTCGTTTAAGTTAGTATCTTTTCATGCGTGAGTCCTGGCGAGAGTTGGGCAGGCAGCCCGCTAACCCCTCTGGTTAGCCTTAAGGGGAGGTGGGGCTGTTACACAGACATGTCTTATTTGTCAACAAGTTAAGTCTGAGCATCAAAAACCTTCAGGGTTTTTACAACCATTAGAAATTCCTGAATGGAAGTGGGAACACATTACTATAGACTTTGTAACTGGTCTACCGAGGAGTCAAAAAGGACATGATGCCGTATGGGTAATAGTAGACCGACTCACTAAATCTGCACATTTTCTACCAGTGAATATGAGGTATCCTTTGGAAAAGTTGGCCAAACTTTATTTGGATAAGATAGTAAGGTTGCATGGGATTCCAGTAAGCATTGTCTCCGATAGAGACCCTAGGTTTGTTTCTAGGTTTTGGCAGAAGTTGCAAGAAACCTTGGGAACTAAGTTAAAGTTGAGTACAGCCTATCACCCCCAGACAGATGGGCAGTCTGAGAGGACAATTTAGACTCTAGAGGACATGTTAAGATCTTGTATAATGGATTTTGGGGAAAGTTGGAGCCAATACATGACACTAGTCGAGTTCGCATACAATAATAGTTATCATGCTTCGATTCAAATGGCACCCTATGAGGCACTCTATGGGAGAAGATATCAATCACTGGTTCATTGGGATGAATGGGTGAGAGAAAGGTCCTTAACCCGACTGCTATACCCTGGATTGAGGAAACCTATGAGAAAGTGAAATTGGTTAGAGAAAGGCTTCAAACAGCTCAAAGTCGGCAAAAGAGCTACACAGATAATAGGAGAAAAGGTTTGGAATTCGAGGTAGGTGATAAGATTTTCTTGCGGGTTAAACCAGTGAAGAGTGGAGTAGTGTCTAAGAAAGGAAAGAAATTGAAGTTGAGGTACATTGGACCATTTGAGATTCTCAAACGGATTGGAAAAATGGCTTATCAGTTGGATTTACCGGCCAGCATGTCTAAAATTCACAATGTGTTTCATATCTCGATGCTCAAAAAATATCACCCAGACCCAAGCCATGTGTTGCAATTAACGCTCTCCTACGAGGAAAGACCTGTGAAGATTCTCGATCGAGAAGTAAAGGACTTAAGGATAAAGAAAATTCCTTTGATTAAGGTCTTATGGAAAAATCACGACATCGAGGAGGCGACTTGGGAAATAGAAGAAAAAATGCAGAAAAAGTATCCAGAATTATTTGTCTAGCAAGGTGAGAATTTTGAGGACAAAATTCTTTTAAGGGGGGAAGGATGTGAGGGTCTCAAATTTTATTATTTTAAATATTGTTATTATTATCATTAATCTGTTTGATTATTTTTAATGTCGTACTCAAATATATTTTACAGAAAATTTAAATGAAAATTTGTTTTACTTTTAGGTAACCCAATTTTATTTCACGCCTATTTCCTCGTTGATTTTCAACATCCCATTTACCTATTTAAAATTCGCCCTTTTAACATCAATTAGAGAGAAAATGAGAAAACACATTTTTCGAGGTAAAAATTCGGGCCGTGAGTGAAGTAGGATGGAGAGCAAGGATGATCACTAGTAGGTTAAGAATACAACCAAGTAACTAGCAGTGAATCATTATAGATAACCATGATTAGGGTTTTTGAAGCCTTAGTCAAAGTTGGGTAACTTTCCTTAAAACTAGGTATTTAGTCTAGTCATTGTTTCTTCCACTTAACTTCAATTTTTTTCTCTTCTTTTCTCTCTCTTAGCCGAGATTACCCTTCAATTTTCAGCCAAGAGAGATAATTTTATTTCTCTCCAAATTGCTAGCAAACTCACTATTCTAAGTTGGATTTTTGTTCCTTAAATTGGGGCTTTAAGTCTTGTCTTGTTTTCTTTCATTTAATTCACTTAATTACTCTCACAACATCACAACCTCACCACTCTCTTTCCTTTCTTTTGGCCGAAGACCCCCTCCCTCTCTTCCCCTAGAAACTTCATCTTCTTCTTCTTCCATTTCTCTCCAAAATCCTCCACAACTTTGCTATCATCTTGGCTCAAGCTCAAAGCTTTAGTGAAGAACCTTGTGGAGGGAAGATCTTGGTGGTTAAGGCTAAGACTCTTGGTGTTTTGCTAGCTACTTGGTGAAGGCAATCCCTTAAAGTTTTCATCTTTGTTCCATCTTTTAAACTTCCAAGCATGAAACTAGGTTTGGGTTGTTAAAGGGTTGTTAGAACCTTGACAGTAGGTAGTAGACTTGAGGATCTTTCTATTGCTTTCTTGTTTTCTTGACATGACATTAGGTAGAGGCCTTGAGGGATTTATGAGCTTTGTGTATATATGTGATAGATCATGCTTTAATATAGATGTTTAGCTTGTTAATGAGTGCAATATGTCTCTTAACTTGGATGATGATGAACTTGTGTGTTAAAGTAGAAAGAATGGAAAAAGAAAATTCTGTTTTGAAGCCTTGATGTTGGCCGAAAATTTCTAGGTAAAATTTCAGATTTTGGAGCTCTTACTTGAGCCCAAAGTTTTGCCAAAATAATGGTCTTTAAGTGTATTTGGATTGATTAAACAAGTTAGCTTTTCAAAAGAAAGGAAAAACCAAGAGAGAGAGAGAGAGAGAGGAATGAGAGTTAAGGAGTTGCTGTTTTTCTTTATTTTTGTGGCCTCAATTTTTGCAGGCTTAAAGGCTGATTTTAATGCTTAAATGTTGAGTTTTAAGTTGTTAATTTTCCCCACAAAAAGCCCTTCAAAAGTTGTTGCAAGAATGGTTGATGAACAAAAATCTGGAATTTTGAAGAGGATTGCTGTCCGAAATTTTGGACTGTTTTAGTGCTAGAAATTGATAAAAACTTCCACCATTTTTTACCACAAAACCCCACAGATTTGGATGGAAGTGTTTGAGCACACTTTGTGCAGTAGGAAATCTATATTCCTGCCAGAATTTTTGGCTGAATTTTGGTATGAGCATAATCTATATATAGTAGAGTTAGTGTACCAAATTTAGTGATTTTTGAGTAAGAATTCGTCATCCAAATGATGCATTAAAACTTGCCCTGCAAAACTGGAATTTCGAAAAAATCAAAAGTGTGAACCTGCCTTGTTTGGATAGCTATATTTTCTTACTCAGTAGCCAGAATCAAGTGCCATCAGTGGTGTTTGAAACTAGATTCATAGGGCTATGAATTGTGTAAATTTAAGGGGCTAATTCATTTTTTACAATTTTTAACGAATTTCCAAAATATGCTGAAAAACCAGCTTGATTTGTCCTGTTTTCACTGAAGTAGAAATTTTGTATGAAAATCTGGGCCATTTTTGTTGAGAATTTCACTATGGTGTCTTCTACAAAGTTTAGCCCTTTTAATAAGGTTTCCAACGGTACCAACCTTGCAAATTTTGGACCTGTACAACTCAAGTTACGATTTTTACAAGAATTCTGTTCAAATTGAAAGTTTAATAAACATTTTCTTTCTTGAACTAGAATCGACAAATGAACTAGAAAGCTTATTTTCACTATTCTTTTAATTTGCTTAGGGAGTGGAGCTGAGTTGGATTTTGATCAAAACTTGGACACCGAGCCTTCTTTTGTCGGTGAGTTTCCAATGCATGTTATTTGTTTTAATTAAGTGCTTTGTGTGAACGTGTTAAGTACTTGTTTACTTGGAAATGAGATTGTTGAACTGCTCACTTAGGGAGGGTATACTTTATTGCTCTCTTTTAAGTAGAGTTGGTGACATAATTGTTTTTGCATGTGTTAATACTTGTGGAGAAAGTGTTTATAAAGCTACTCTTGGCCGCGTCTCTTGAGTAGTTAAGTGTTAAGTGTTTTGGATTGCGGGCTCGGTAGGGGGAAGTTAGGTGGAAGGACATGGTGGTAAAGAGTCGTCTACTTGAACTGGAAAGTCGACGAAGTGTCGGCTACGTGAAACGATCATGCGTTGTGGACCTGAGCTCTTGAGAGCCACTGTATCCTACTTGTGTGTTATGTGTTTTCTTTATTTGATTCAAAGTTTAATTTATTTTGCTTTATACTTGTGCATGTTCTTTTGGAAATTCACGAGCTTCTAGCTCACCCCCGTTCCCATTTTATTTTTCCTTAACAGGTGATGAGAATCCAGAGACCTAGATAGGTCTAGTATCTGCTTTTGGCTTTTGTCCTGAGTTTGGAAGTATAAATTGTATTTTCTTATGGTTTTGTAAATTTCGACTCGTGGGAATGTAATAGGCTATGGTTTGGAGCTTTAAGTGCTTTTGAGTTAACATTTGTACTCTAAGCTTAAAAGTCATTTTACTATTTTCATTCTCTCTTCTAATGTGAATTTTAGATTTATGCTTTAGTGTTAGTATTTTCGAATGCTTGAATCCTAGCGAGAGTTAGGCAGGCAGCCCGCCAACCCTTTGGTTAGCCTTAAGGAGAAGTGGAGCTGTCACGGGGATGCATGAGGTAATTTATCTAGTCAGCAAGTTGGCAGTGTCATAATAGCCTCTTATGACATTACTTGACCACCTTTAGTTTAATTTTGAAAATCAAGATTAAAGAAATTTTTTCTCCCTATTCAATATTAATTATCTATCCTCTATAGTTTTTCGAGGTTGTTGTACCACTTAAACATTTGCATAAATTTACATATCTTTGTAAGTGATTGTGTACAAAGACAAAAAGTGTCTTCATCAAATTTCTCCCAAATGTATAAATAAAATATAAAATTTTGTATTGATCATTCTTGAAATTCAAATTTAGTTAAGATGTATAATCTATTCTTCCTCCTCCTAACACAAATATTTAGCTTTGCAAATGTAGCTGAACTAAAATTGTGCAAATGTAATTTTGAATCACTTTTGGAGAAGAGACACTAGACTACTTGAAATTTTGACGGTAAAGGTCATATTAATGGACATATGCACGATACCTAGCCAAACACTTAATTCAAATACATTTTGGCATAATAAATGAGGCTATGGAATCTAGGCTGTACAATGGTTACCATACAGGTCACAAAATAGTAAGGCCTAACACAAAAGAAATTAAAAAAATAAATTAAAGAGAACAGATTGATCAAAGTTAACAATTATAGTAGGTTTGATGATTAGACCTATGAATTCAGGAGTACATGGCAAATTAATGACCAAATGTAAATCATGTAGTAAGTGAATTTATTATAAGATTGAACCTATTTGGATTGCCATTTTTCTTCAAACAATTTCTACATTTTCTATGAACACATTTTTCAATTATCTTCTTACCTGATGTATATTCAATTCCTACAGTATATTTTTCTACAAAACTTCAAAAAATAGCAATCCATACAAAAAGGTTGAGAAAAGAATTAATGCTAAAAATACCCAAAAATAAAATAAGAAAAAGATGAAAAGAGGTAAGTAGTTAGAAGAGAAACTTAATGTGAAAATAATTTACATTATTATGCTTAATTTGCAATAGTTAGCGATAAGTAATTGAGATAATTTATATTATGCTTAATGGGATATTTAACCTTGATATGTTACGTTACTGACTACTTGTTGTATTTAGTTAATTTATGATAAATTTATATTTAAAATCCTAATTTGGAGAATCAAAATAAATGGATAATAAAAATGACATTCAATTAGTAAATGGTGATGATATGGAATTGAGTATAATTAAAATGTATATATCTATTACTCTGTTAGTAAAAGCTATTGAATACAAGGTTCTGTAAAGTTTGGAGTATCCTCTTAAACTTTAAAAGAAAACTATTAAAAGTGAATTTCATTTACATGTTTTTACAAATTGTTTAGTCTTTATACATTTAAACTTACCTAATATGCTTCTTTTAGTATAAAAGTAAGAGTCGTTTATATACTTAAGAGAGCTTTCTACAGGTTCTTGTTCCACTAATTCATATAAAGGATATTAGAAATTACAAAAAATATTTTTAAAAGTCCAAAAACTCATCCAAAACACTTTTAAATGAAGCACAATAATGTTTGGTTCCATGGAAACTCCTAAAAAAAACTTTTAAACATAAATTGAAGTAGCTATGTCTTTTTCTTGTTAAAATATCATCAAAAAATATCCAACATTTTGATCTTTTTATGTGTAGATTTGGTCACTGTATTCCTTTTGATAGAATAATGAGAGTTTCTAACAGAGTTAAAAGATATTTTTAAGGCTTTTTGTGCCATTGGTCTAATAAAAATATTTAAAAAATAAAAAATTAGTTATGAAAATCAAAAAAAATTCAAAGATAAAACTCTAAAATAAAGAAAAATATTTTTCAATTTCTTGAAAACACCTAAAACAAAATTTTAGATATAAAGTCAAAGCAAATTTATCTTGTAGTGGTTAAAATGTTGAAGAAAAGTACCCAACACTTGAAATTTCCAATTTCTTCAATAACTTCATAAATTTCATATCTAAATTAGGTATCTTGCTAAGGTCTCTCTTGGAATTGCAATGCTTCTGCTAAAAAGTACTTTTCGAAGATGAAAGGCCCAAAACAACCTAAAATAGCAAGTTTTTCATCTAATTTTAGCTAAATAAATTACCTAAATGATCATACACTTAAGCAAGAAATAAATCAAGTAGATGAAATAATTAAAGCACACAATTTAGCAAATAAAGATTAGAAAATTAAATAAAAAGTGAGCCAAATGAAATAGAACTATCAATGGCGCCTCCACTTGCTCCAAATTTCACTAAACTTAGAGCTTCAATCCACTAGATAATTTCTTCAATTGATGGTGCAACAAACCACCTTGTACATAAGAAGATTCACACTTTACTCACCCTAAACAATCTTTAGTTGACTTAAAGAGTTTTACAACTCTTGAAAACTTATATTTTGTTTAGGCAAAAGTCTCTTATCTTTTTATGCTTGGAGGTATTTATAAGTGAAGAAACTTGCCTCCAAAAAACTTCTCCAACAATCAAAAAAGTAGTTGTTAGAAAAGTAGCTGTTGAAACTATCGGACGTCTTATCCCTTGCTATCAGACATCCGATAGTTTCATCCGAAAGGATTAGAATATTTGCATTTACCCCTTCAATTTGTCGAATGGCTGATAGAAAGCTTGTGCGTATAATCCTTGCATCCCATAGGTACTCGTCAACTGTAGAATGTTTGATACTTTTCATTCAAGCATACGACAAGCATAAATGATCCTTATTTCTAATTGAATTAATTTCTTTTCTTCTACAATGCACCAAAAACCTATTCTAACACATTTCTCATATCAAATCATTAGTCAAAATTATCATATTTTTTGGTTATCAAAACTAAGGATTTATCAACCAAGATTAACAATCTCCCTCTTTTTGATTATGACAAACAAAATGATAATTCTTTGATCAAGTAAACACAAATAAACTCCTTCTCTCCTCCATTAAAATAATGTACATCAAACAAGCACAAGGGGATAAATCAACATTGCAAAATTGGTTCCCTCCAAAGTTAAATCAACAAGTAAATGCAAGGAAATCAATATAAAAGATCATTTTTTTTAAAATAATTTTGCTCATTCTTATAAAAATACCTCTTAAAAAATGTTTTAATAGATACCAAGAGACATATAAAATAAAAAAAGGATTTTTCATAAAACTTTGTTTTATTTTCCAACTTCTTTTTCAAATCATTTTTGGAACCAAAATCAATTTTGTGCTTTTTCAAATCATCATTGTCTTTTCTCAAATTCTTATTTTTTTGAAAAAGTCTAAAATTTTCTTCCAATAAAATTTTTATTTTTATTTTTATTTTCAAATCCTTGTTTTTGGCATAAGATTCTTTCAAACTTTTATGCATTTTGATAATAAGAACTTGCATATCATCATCATCATCACTAAGAGAGTGATTAGAGTTTACCTCATCATCTCCAAAGGTTATAAGTGCCATTTGAGTCGATTTTTCTTCTTCTTCCATTTCTTCATCCAAATTGCATTCATCTCAAGTAATTTTGAAATTCTTGAATTTTTGTGTTCTATCATTACTTGTTCTTCCTCCTCTAGAATTCCTTTTATTTAGAAACTTCTTCAAAGTCCTTGCCATGTTATTTAGCTCTACATATTCATCATCTTCTTGCGAGGCCGTGAATGCTATGTCTCTCTTGATCCTTGCTTTCTCATTATCTTGTATTTTTTGTCAATCTTGATCTCAGATTTTGATATTTACAAAACAATTGGATAATTCAATCTAATATTTTTCAATTGAGAAAATGTCAGTTCAGATTCTTAAGTGCATATGGAGACATCGAAAGATTCAATCAAAAAGAGCAAAAGAAACTCAACTTTGTCGGACGCTTGAAAACTAGAATTGGACGTTCGATAAAGATTGAAAACTCTCAGAAGAACTACTATCGGATGCTCAAACTGAAGTACTGGACGTTCGATAGATAAGGGAAGTATCAGACACTCCTATTGGACGCATATCATCATCATCGGATGTCCGATAGAATTAAAGATGAAATCCAAACTCTCTGACCAGCATCGGACGCAGACTCCATCGAACGTAGAAAACCCATTGGCTCTCCGATAGACGTTGAGAAGAACCTTTCGGACGATGGCACCGAATGCATAACATTGTGTCGGACGTCCAATAGCTCCAACGACTATTTTTTAATAGCCATATTTTTGACCATTGGAGAGTTTCTTGAGGCCATTTCTCACACTCTATAAATACCCACAAGTTCAACAGGATAAGTGACTTTTGCCTACATGAAATACAAGCTTACAAGTGAAATATTTGGGTAGAAATATTCTTTATTTGTTGTATAGGTGTGGAAAAAATGGGGTTTGTGAGGTTACTCAATAGGAGGAGTAAAACCTTGGTGAAGGTTGCCTCACTTGTAATAGTAATTCTTAATTGGTTGAGTAAGTTTTCAATTGTAACTTGTTGAGGGTTAAGTAGAATAGTTGTAAAACTCTTTGGCTCAACTAAAGGCTTTTAGGGTGAGGAATGAGTGAACCTTCACTTGTACAAGTTGGTTAGTTTCACCTTCAATTGAAGAAGCTACTAGTAGAGTGTATCCAAGTTCGGTGAAACTTGGAAATTTGGTTTGCATTTCTTTTTCTATATCTTTTCTTGATTGCTCAATTGTGACATCTTTATTGTGATTAATTTGACATATCTTTGTGCACACTTAAGAAATTGTTTGTGCTTGGTTTATTGGGTGAATTCTTGCATATTTACTTGTCTTGTTAAACAATATAATTCTCCCATCTTAGGTTGCATTTGGGACCAACAATTGGTATCAGAGTTTGGTCTCCTTAAGATTAAGTTCAATCGGTTTAGGAGTAAAGATGGCAACCAATAATGCATTGTTTTTAGAGGGGCAATCCATCATTAGACTTCCCATGTTCAATGGTATAAATTATGTTAGTTGGAGGGATAAAATGGAAATATTTTTGCAATCTATAGATATAGAGTTATGGTTTATTGTTAGTGAAGGACCTTATGAGACTACAATTATAGGTGAAACAACTGGTAGAAATAGAATTAAAACTAGAAGTGAATTAAATGCTCAAGATAGATTCAATCTCTCTTTGAATGCCAAAGCCATGAATATATTGTATAATGCCCTAGATGCAAATGAATCTATTAGAGTAAAAGGGTGCAAATCGGCCAAGGAGGTATAGGATAAGTTGAGAGATATGTATGAAGGGAATGACAATGTTAGGGAACAATGGAAATCTATGCTTATTGCCCAATATAAATCTTTTAAAATGCATTCTCATGAGAATGTTGATAAAATGTTTTGTAGATTCAACAATATCACTAAAGATCTTGAATTGCTTGACAAGGTATACACTTTGGGTAAGAAAAATAGAAAAATTTTGAATGCCTTGCAAGAAGAATGGGAAAATAAAGTCACCGCTATAGAAGAGGCAAAAGATTTAAATTCTATGTCTATTGAATCTCTTGTGAATTCGTTAACCTCTTATGAGTTGAAGTTAAATACACAAGATGATGAGGAAGCAATGATCAAGAGAGGCACAGTATTTAAGGCCTCACAAGATGATGATGAAGATGTGGAGTTAAATAACATGGCAAGGACATTGAAGAAATTTCTAAATAAAAGGAGTTCTAGAGGAAGAAGAGCAAGTAATGATAGAAAACAAAAATTCAAGAATTTCAAAATTATTTGGGATGAATGCAATTTGGATGAAGAAATAGAAGAAGAAGAAGAATCGACTTAAATGGCACTTATGACCTTTGGAGATAATGAGGTAAACTCTAATCACTCTCTTTGTGATGAAGATGATGATAATGATGATATGCAAGTTCTTATGATCAAAATGCATAAAAATTTGAAAGAATCTTATAACAAAAACAAAGATTTGAAAATAAAAATAAATGCTTTATTGGAAGAAAATTCTAGACTTTTTCAAGAAAATAAGAATTTGAGAAAAGAAAATGATGATTTGAAAAAGCACAAAATTGATTTTGATTGCAAAAATGATTTGAAAAAGAAGTTGGAAAATAAAACAAAGTTTTATGTAAAAATGTTGGAGAAACAAAATCTTTTAAAGAAAAGAATTAATGATTTGAATGCTTCTCTCCAAAAGAAGAAACAAAATTTTTTACAAAGAAAAGAAAACCATATTTTACATGGCCAAAATAATTTTATTATTTCTAGAAAAAGAAGAACTAAATTTATTAAATCTACTTTTATGAATGATTCTAGTATTATGTGTCATTTTTGTTGCCAATTTGGACATATGCAAAATGATTGTTATGTGAAGAAAAATATAAGAAAAGGCATAAAATTTATGTGGATTATTAGATCATGTTGTACTAATTCTCATTCATAGTATTCTTTTAGTTTAAAAAAAAACTTTGGGCTATAATTCATTAAGTACTTTGCTACTTTGGTGTTTTGTTCATATTGATGTTGAAATTGTTAAATGTTGGATATTGGTGTTTGTTAATTGTTAAATGTTGGATATTGGTATTTGTTCCTTTGATTTCGGTATTGTGATATTGATGTATTTGTATTGTAATATTGGCATTTTGGATATTGGTATTCAAACTACCATTGCTCCTTTGATTTTTTTTTTTTTTTGTGATGACAAAAAGGGGGAGAAATTGGTTAGTTTGAGGTTTAAATGTGGTTGAATTGTTAAATGGTTTGGATGACTAAATGAGGGGAAGTTATGGTTGGTTTGAATGGGTTGAATGGTTTGAATGCTTGATTCATATAGTTGTTTCGGACATTACCAAGTAAGGGGGAGTTATGTTCAATTTTTGCTTGCATCCACTACTTTTGATTATTGGTGGTTTGTGAAAGCGGAAGTTGTGTATATTTACACTCAAATTATCAATATGGTATCCATTATTTTGTCATCATTAAAAAGGGGGAGATTGTCAATCTTGATCCCGAATTTTGATATTTACAAAATAATTGGATAATTCAATCTAATGTTTTTCAATTGAGAAAATGTCAGTTTAGATCCTAAGGTTCATATGGAGACATCGAAAGATTCAATCAAAAAGAGCAAAAGAAACTCGACTCTGTCGGACGTTTGAAAACTAGTAACGGACATCCGATAAAGATTGAGAACTCTCAAAAGAACTACTATCGGACGCTCAAACTGAAGTACTGTGAGGGCCTCAAATTTTATTATTTTAAATATTGTTATTATTTTCATTAATCCGTTTGATTATTTTCATGTCGTACTCAAACGTATTTTTCAGAAGATTTAAATGAAAATTCATTTTTATTTTTTTTAGGTAGCCCAATTTTATTTCACACTTATTTCCTCGTTGATTTTCAACATTCCATTTATTTTTTTTAAATTCGCCCTTTTAGCATCAATTAGAGAGGAAATGAGGAAACACGTTTGTCGAGGTAAAAATTCGAGCCGTGAGTGAAGTAGCGTTGGAGAGTAAGGATGATCACTCGTAAGTTAAGAATACAACCAAGTGACTAGCAGTGAATCATTATAGATAACCATGATTAGGGTTTTTGAAACCTTAGTCAAAATTGGATAATTTTCCTTAAAATTAGGTATTTAGTTTAGTCATTGTTTCTTCCACTTAATTCACTCCAATTCACTTCAATTTTTCTTTTCTTTTCTCCCTCTTAGCCGAGATTACCCTTCAATTTTCAGCCAAGAGAGATAATTATATTTCCCTCCAAATTGCTAGCAAATTCACTATTCCAAGTTGGACTTTTGGTTCCTTAAATTGGGGCTTTAAGTCTTGTCTTGTTTTCTTTCATTTAATTCACTAAATTACCTCACAACCTCACCACTCTCTTCTCTCTCTCTTGGCTGAAGACCCCTCCCCCTCTTTCCCTAGGAGCTTCATCTTCTTCTTCTTCCATTTCTCTCCAAAATCCTCCACAACTTTGCTATCATCTTGGCTCAAGCTCAAAGTTTTAGTGAAGAACCTAGTGGAGGGAAGCTCTTGGTGGTTAAGGCTAAGACTCTTGGTGTTTTGCTAGCTACTTGGTGAAGGTAATCCCTTAAAGTTTTCATCTTTTAGAGTAGATCTACGGTTTATTTTATTCGAAATGTTTATATATGGAATTATGAGTTGGGCTCTTGAATTGCCAACCTAGGTAGCGGATTTGAGGTGACTTTTAGGTAGCGGATTTGAGGACCTGACTGTGGATGTGTTTGATATGTGTGAATTGAGTTCATTCTATGGTTCGGAAGTAGTTTTGATAGTTGAAAATATTGAAGGAAAATGATAAGGGTTGGCCGAACCATACTTGCCAATTTTGAAGTGTGATTTCAAAATTTTATGATATTTATTGATAAGATTTGACTTAAATGTATATGTATTATGTTCGTCTATGAGAAAATATTCTAAAAGAGTTAAAATCTTGAACTTCTGTGGTGAGAAATTGAATTTCACTAAACTCTAAAGGAAAAGTGCAATTTTGGACAAATTGAAGGATTTGAGATGTTTAGCTAATTTTCATGAATTTTGTGTATTGAAAACTAGTGAAAATTGTTTGAAAAGTGTGTTAGAATTTTGGATTAAAGTGTAGTGTTAAGTGTGAGCTCAAATGAGTGATTTAGAGGTGAATAACCTCACTTTAAATCATTTTGCTAAAGATTAGAAGTTGCCTAAAATGAGTGCATCGATAGAGTTATTGTTTATGTGAAAATTTAGATTTGCAAATGGAATTTTGTAAAATGAGTTTCGACTCGAGTGATTACCTGTCATTGAGCAGAGTTGACGGAATTTTGTAAAGAACTTTGATAAGATAAGTGAATGAGTTAATTAAGTTCAGTTTTGCTATTTTGAGGTGAAACTTATGTCTTCCTTTTTCGTGTTAATAGGAGGTGAGGAAGGAATTGAACCAGATCCCACCTTGGAAAATGAACTTTATTATTGTGGTGAGTTTCCATACTTGTTATGTGATTATGTGAATGTGATTGGAATTATGTTTAGATAAGTGATTTGAAGTGAAACATGATTTGTTTTCGAACCATCAAATGGGATAGTGTGTACTTTATCACACTTATCCTTATTTGAGTGGAAAATATTTTGAATGGAAAATAATTGTGAAAGCATTTTGTAGTGACTTATGTGTGTATGTGTAATGTCGGGAATTCCTGAGACTTATCAGTGAGCCATTCAACTTAAACCGGAGGCTAGGCCTAGGCCAAGGAGAAAAGGACGAGCCACAGTGTGAGGACCCAGAATTTCTTGAATTATACACTCAAAATTTCTTGAATTATTTGCTCATATCTCTTACGAGAACCCTAAATTTTCACGAATTATTTGTCAATGTATTTATTCAAGTGCATATCATTTTCTTTAAATATTGATAGTATAAAGTTTTCATTAAGTGCATTATTTTCCTCTAAGTACCCTATTTTGTATGTATTGTATGACATTAATTTGGAATTGCATTTTACATGTTTTATGTAGCCAAATACATCAAACTTATAGGGAATTAAGTAGTTATATTTTACATTGAGGGATTAGTGGCTAAATGTGAAGAATTTACTCCAATTCATGGTTTAAATTGAGCCACTTGTCAACCACCTACAAGGTCTTGACTTAAGTCTTCCTATTTAACTTCTTGTTTTCAAAAAATTGAACTAATTTTCCCTCCACTCTTCTTTCTCTTGGCCGGCCACATCAAGGAGAAAAACCACAAAACCCTAAGCTAGAATCTAGCAATTTTAGTGAAGAAAACATCTCTAAGTGAAACCCTAGGTTGGATTGCTACTTAGTCATCAAGCTTGGTTGGAAGAATTGAAACTTTTGGGTGGATTTTCTCTCTCAACTTTCAAGGTAACTCACACTTATCTATGCTCTAATGATCTTCAAATTCAAAGAGGATGCTTGTTAGTTAAGTTTAAAGTGTTTGAGGTTGATTGGGAGGAAAAGTTATGGAAGAAATTTTTGCGTTTGAAAACTTGAACTTAGACCTTTGTTTATAGCCACCAAGTGTTTGATGAAATGCTTAAGATTTTGTGAAGTTTTATTGATGACTTTATTTGATGTTTTAGCATGTTAAGCACCTTACTAAGAGATGGAAATAATCTTAAAAGGTTGTATGTAGCAATCATGTAGAAGAAGGAATTTTTGACATGAAATCAGAAATGGAATTCAGCCAACTTGCTAAACTTTCTGGTGGTTATAGGAATTGAACTAGAACTTGAGCTTTATACCGTTGGAAAGATCTATGAACCTAGTCTTAAACGCCACTGACGGAGCTCGATTTCGATTTTTCTACATCGAGTTATGGTCATTCTTCCGAGCCTGCTCAACCAGCCTGTTTCATGCCTGACCGTTTTCTGGTGTTTCTGAGATGGGCCATTTCGACCCTGATTAAGTACGATTTGAGGTTTGACCTCTCATAAAAGTTGTAGGTCTATGTCTTAGCTTCGAAACACCATAAAATTTGTCTCAATCCGATAAACGTAGCACCAGTTATGATCAAAATACCCAGGGATGACAAAGCTGTCATCATTAGTTCTTCACCCTTGCATTTCCTTTCTTCACTTTTCTTAGTTCAATCTTTTTTTATTTGGTTCAAATGAATATTTTCACTACATATTGTACTTGAATCATTGACCTAGATTGTACTTGGGTTCTTCTTTGATTTCCACTTCCAATTCACTTTTGAACCTTGGCGACTCTTTTGAAAAACTAACTTGGGTAGATCTTAGTTCATCTAAGTTTTGATTCGCTAGACTCTAATATCTTTTATTTTGGAAACCCGAGATTTGAATATTTTGGTTGTCCATTTTCTTAATTTAAACTTTATTTTGATTATGAATTTAACTTCAGGGATCGATTTTGACCCAGAAAATATACCCGAGATTGACGTGTACTCTTCTATTACTGGTGAGTGTTTCAACTCCTTTTCAAATGAAGAATCTTGCTATTGTTGCAAAGGAATGATTTATTGAAATGATTTACTAGTATTTATAAGAAAGTGATTTATCACTATTTCCAAGTAAAATTTGCTTTTACAAGTGGAATAATTTATGAAGGATTTGTGAGTATTCCATTGCCTGTTTACTTGACCAGTTTAACTAGTTGGATTACTTGAATATGTGACTTACTTGATCATTTGAATTACTTGTGAATTGTGAACATTAAATGCTCTCATAAATTATTGTGATTGAGATGAGTGCGTACTTTATCATACTCAATCTCTTTTACTTGAAATTTTGTATCTTTGAATTATGAAACCTGTGGTGTGATTATGGCCTATACGTGACTTGTGAGTGCTAGGCGGCAGTATGTGTCACACCCGAATAGAGTGGGAGGCACCTCTCATCCCGTCCCAGTACTTTGATCTTGACTAAGTGTCTGACTTGAAAGTGCTGGGCGGCAGTATGTGTCACGCTCGAATAGAGTGGGAGGCACCTCTCATCCCGTCCCAGTACTTTGTTCTTGATTAAGTACTTGATTTATAAGTGCTGAGCGGTAGTATGTACCACACTCAAGCCGAGTGGGAGGTACCTCTCATCCCGTTTCAGTCCTACATCTGATTTATATACTGAACGGCAGTATGTGTCACGCTCAATTAGAATGGGAGGCACCTCTCATACCGTCTCAGTACCTTGATCTTGATTAAGTCGATTGGAGAGTTATCTCATCGACCATACTTAAACTTGCTTGGTATACTCGACTATTATCCAAATTTGATTAGTTGAGATGTTCAGGCCCGGTAAGGGGGATGAATGGTGGACGGTTGTGGTGTAAGTGGTGTCTACGGACCTGGTTCTTGACTTCAAATGTTGATGGAGAGTCAACAGCTTATGTTTTGATCAAACTTTTGTGGATTTGGCTTTTGGAAGCCACCTATATCCTTTATTTGCATGTATTGTTTTATTTTACATTAAATGTGAGATTTGTCTATTTGTTTTGTCTATTTATTGTCTCATCTTAAACAAAAGATTCTTAAATGTTTTCAAGGTGAACGTGTGACCATGTTCTCGACTTACACGTATTTTTTTAAAGACTCAAATATTTTACAAAAGTATTTAATTCAAAATGTCCATGAATTTGATAAAACATGAATTTTCTTGTTTTCAATGAACATTCACTGAGCTTCTAACTCACCCCAAAATATTTTACTTTCCCCCCCCCACAGGGCTCGAGATGAAGGAAAGCAGGAAGTGATCTTTCTTAGTATGACTGGCAGGATTATCTCTTGTACTATTTGTAATATTAGACAGTTGGATTTTTGGTATATTTGGACTAGATGGAAATATAATTATTATTTTGGAGATCATGTAGTGTAATTATTTGAGATTTGTAATATGATTGAGGATCTGTAGTGAGCCCCAACGAGAGTTGGGCAGGCGGTCCGCTGATCCCTTTGGTTCACCTTAAGGAGAGGTGGGGTCGTCACACACAGGGTTAATTAAGTGAAGTGAAGTGCAGTGATATATACTCGAGACTTGGCATGTGGACTTGTCTCGGAAATGAATAATAAACCAGTAATATAAAGTGAAGTGATGTGATAAAGTGAAGTGAAGTGAAGTGCTGGAGTCGGGCCCGATGGGGGTTTGGAGGAGTAAAGAGAAAGTGAAGGTCTACATGGATTATTTGAAAGTTGACGGAGTGTCAACTACCTGGATCGAGATCGAGCGTTGTGGACCCTGACTCCTGAGAGCCCCTGTATCCTCATTTTAATGTTAAGAGCTTTCTTATGTGTTTATTATTAAATTCAAATTTGAAGTGAAATGTCATATATGCTAAGTGCTTTGCATGTTGTTTGAAACTCACTGGGCTTTTTAGCTCACTCTTTCCAATTTGTTTTCCTTAACAGGGATTGAGAACCCAAGTGAAGGAGCTGACCTTTAGATTTAGGGTTTGCTTTTGTGATTGGTATGACAAACTTAAATTCTGATATTGAGAGCTTTTGTATTGTGAGAATTGAATGTTTATGTAAGTACGAAATGTAAATTGAGATTGTAAGAATGGTATAATGTATTTGTAAATTATTGTTGAGTTTAGATTTGAGATTGGAATGTTAGTTTGGTGTTTTAGCTATATTCATGTGAGTGAGTCCTGGCGAGAGCTAGGCAGGCTGTCCACGGATACCTTAGGGTACGCCCTAGGGAGAAGTGGGGCTGTCACAAGTCGCTTCTAGTTTTACTTCTATTTCTACCAGTTGTTTCATCTATAATAGTAGCGTCATAAGGTCATTCACTAACAATAAACTACAACTCTATATCTATAGATTGTAAAAATATTTCCATTCTATCCCTCCAACTAACATAATTTATACCATTGAACATGGGAGATCTAATGATGGATTGCCCCTCTAAAAACAATGCATTATTGGTTGCCATATTTACTCCTAAATCGATTGAGTTTAATCTTTGGGAGACCAAACTCTGATACCAATTGTTAGTCCTAAATGCAACCTAAGAGTGGGGGTGAATTAGGTTGTCTAACAAGACAAATAAATATGGTAAGAATTCATCCAATAAAATAAGTACAAAAAACTTCTCAAGTATGCACAAAGATATGTCAAATTAAACACAATAAAGATATCATAATTGAGCAATAAAGAAAAGAGATAGAGAAAGAATTGTAAACCAAATTTTCAAATTGCACTGAATTTGGATAAAATCCACTAGTAGCTTCTTCAATTGAAGGTGAAACTAACCAATTTGTACAAGTGAAGACTCACTCCTTCCTCACCCTAAATGCCTTTAGTTGAGTCAAGAAGTTTTACAACTATCCTAATTAAACCTCAAAAAGTTACAATTGAAAACTCATTCAACCAATTAAGAACTACTATTACAAGTGAGGCAACTTTCACCAAGGTTTTACTCCTCCAATTGAGTAACCTCACAACATCCACTCTTCCCACACCTATATAACAAACAAAGAATATTTCTACCCAAATATTTCATTTGAAAGCTTGTATTTCATGTAGGCAAAAGTCTGTTATTTTCTTGAACTTGTGGGTATTTATAGAATGCGAGAAATGGCCTTAAGAAACTCTTCAACGGTAAAAAATATGACTGTTGAAAAAATAGTAGTTTGAGTTTTGGACGTCCAAACCTTTGCTCTGCGTCAAAACCAACTATCCGAACCTTGGTAAGAATTTGTGTTGTCAACTGTTGGACATCCGAACCAATCGTCTGACAGAACCAATAGCTATTTAAATTTCATTATCAATCTATCGGACATCCAAACCTCTGTTCATCGTCCGATCCTTGCGTCCGATAAGTGCTCGTTAACTATTGGACGTCCGATACTCGATTCCTTTGTGTTCGATAGTAGGTAAAACTTCTCAATTCTTCTTGAATTGATTTCTTTTCTTTTCCAATGAATCAAGGACCTATTCTAATATAATTCTCATATAAAAACATTAGTCCAAATCATCATTTTGTTTTGTTATCATCAAAACTTAGGATCAATTCTAACAATATCCAAAATGAATGGAATAGTGAAGAACATATTGTGCAAGAACAAAAATCAATGGATGCTACTACCGAAGATAGTTTAAAAATAGGATTCACTCTCATATAAGTCAAGAACATGATTTTCGTTTCTAAGATATATGTTTAATCTGAAGTATAAATTAGTTTATGTGATGCATCTTTATCTCAACGAACTTAAATCAACCAAAGCAAGATTTATATCATAGTTTTGGTCATATTATTTTAAAATTTTATTTTGTTATTAAATTACTTAGATAAAACTAATATTTAAAAAATAAAAAATATTTAGTGAGAAACTGGTTCAAAGGCCACTTGTTTACTAATTTTGACCAATTTGATTAGATTTTATTGGTTTCTTTGATTTTTTAGATTAAATATTGAATTGTACTGGAATTATGGCCGATTAAACAGTCAACTGGTAGAACTAATCAGTCCAATCCAAATTTTAAACTGTTGATTATTACCATATAGTGTGAATATATAAAAAACACAGTATGATACTTAAGATAGAAATATATACACAAGAAAAAGTTTAATATCCTAAAAAGGAAAAGTAAGCATTGAAAGCAAATTCTCTTATCAATCCATATATAATAAGATCAAAAGTCTCCCATTGTTTCTCAACTACTACATACGAAACATAAAATTGTGTTCTGTGTCAATATTGTAAACTTATGATAAAGATATAATGTATATTTTCTTATTGCATTATCAAAAAAGGAATTTTGGTTCATAATATTACTCTGTCAACACCAAAATTCATAAATAATTATACGATGAAGAATTACATAAAGACATATTGGATGGAATGGTCATTATTTTAAATATTTATATCTTATTAGTGTAGATGAAAGTTTTCTAGATTCACATAAAAATAAATATTTTATAAATATTAACAAATTTGGGAGATGCACCAGATAGGAAAGTGCTCTTTTCATTGTTATTTCATCACATAATGAATTATTTAATTACCATTTTCATCTTATTAATTATACATTGTAATACTAAAGAGAACATTCTCTACATATTTTGTTGCTGTTGTTGTTTTGGTTGTTTCAAAAAGAAATAAATTTTGATCCTTGATTATGTAGTCAAAAGGAAATTGGTTAAAGGAAAATGGTGAAATGAATGCATCTAACAAAGTTTTTAGTATTTTTGGATCAAATGATACAGGTAGTTCAAAGAAAATCCCAAAGAGATGCACTAATTATGGAAATAACAGCACTGCACTATGGAAGAAATGATCTCTTGGTCCACAAGTATGTATTTTCTTCAAATCCTATGTAGAACTAATATTCTGATCTTTTTAGGGATAATTAATATAAAACAATTCATTTTGTTAAAGCAATTAATTTATGTTGGTTATAGTTTTTCCATTAAAATTCAGAAATATCATATAACAATTTGATATAGGTTTCATAATTCAAAAATATTGAGTTCTTAATCATATAACAAGATTGAGCTACTTACCTGTTTCATTTTTTGATACATTTATGCTATTAGTCACTAACCAACAGTTAAATAAAGTATCTTCTTTTTGATATGTATGTTAGGTTTCATATATTTCTTGTAATCAAGTTTTAATTAAAATTAAAATTGTTCTAAACTTTCTTATGAAATTATAATGAACAAAATTAACAATAGATGTATATATAAGAACAAAAAAAAAAATTGTACCTTTATTTTCAGCAAAATAACTAAGTGAATTGAACTCTTAACTCCTTTAGGAATTTAGATGATAGAATGATACTTATAATTTTGGGCCCCTCTATAAGTTTTATTGTAATAATTTGATTAAAATTTTATGTTGATGGTCTTTCAATTTTATCAATTAAAAAGTTAATAACAATGACTATTCTAAATATTTTTTATTTTTTCAAAATGTATATGCAAAATCTTTGTGTGTAATTATTAAGAATTTATGATGACCTCTTTGTATGTTGCTCAATTTCCCATATAATTTCTTTTGTAAGTACAAAATCCTTGTACTTCATGTCAGTAGATTGAGGTATTTACAAATCTTATGACTCTTTAATTGTGATTGAGAAGCTAAAATTTTATATTTTTTCTATTTCAGACACTTTGCAACACTTATGGATTTCATTATGCAAGGTTTATTAAAAGATTTATTTAACACTTGATCGATCAGAGTCACAAGTCACCCAAGTGACATGAACAAGAAATAACTTGGGAGATTTATAAATAAAATGAGTTCATTCATGAAACTCTACATGATTTATTTTTTATAATCCTATTATTTTGGATATTATTTTCTTGTCCTTGATAATAATTGACTTTTACTTTTGTACTTTATCCATCTGCATTCTAGTTTGTTTGAATAGTGTATTATTTGTAAAAATTTATTTACTTGCATCATGAGCACATTTTCCAATCACCTTTTTCTCTTGCATACATCACATCAAAAAGTGTTACTTTTTTTTTAAAAGATTATTCCAAATAATCTACTACCCCAAATATCTCTTACATACTATTAAGGGATTAAATGTGTGAAAAGGCCCTAGTTTCGTATGAATCTAGAATTAAGGTTTCTAAAACCTTTTCAGGCAGCATAATCTATGTTTCTATATTAAGAGTAACCTATTTATGGACCCACATTGCACTGGCGATATTGCTAGCTTTTCATGCAACGACATACAATAATGTTGCAATGCATTTGTAAAGTCAACTTTTGATTCTTTTTCATTTTCTTTTTGGCAAATAAATTTATGTGATTGATGCTCAATCTTTTAGCAATTAAACATTTCCTTATCCAAGAATAAGAGTTGGCCATAGATTAGGTGCTTTAATTCTTAAGGTTGATATTGTTGCATTATCATTGCATATATTGATCTCACTGTTATGGATTACCTATACTTATATAAAAAGAAAAAAACCATTAGAATACTAGGGATGCACAAAGTAATTTATCGAATTGGTAATCTAATTAGAGAGTTGGCAATATCATAATGGCCTCTTATGACATTACTTGACCATCTTTTTCTCACTATTCAATGTAAGTTATCTATTTCTCCATATTCAATATAAATTATCTATTCTTTATAGTTTTTTTTCTTCTATCATTTAACTATTTGCATAAATTCACCTATCTTTATAAGTGACTGTGTACAAAGACAAAAACTGTTTTCATCACATTTCTCCCAAGTATGTAAACAAAATGCAAAAGTTCGTGCTGATTATTCTTGAAATTCAGGTTTAATTAAGATGTATAATTTATTGTTCCAATTTCTAACACAAATTTTTAGCTATGCCAATGTAAATGAACTAAAATTTTAAAAATGTAATTTGAATTAAATTTTGAGAAAAAAATAGTTAACTACCTACAATTTTAGGAATTAACAAAAGTATTTCAATTTTTTATATGTTAAAAGTTTGAGAAAGATGAAATAATAAGTAGTACAAAAGATTTATTTTTATGTGCTATTATGTCATTTTCTTGAACAAATTTAAAAATCCATGTATCAACATAATAGGTAGATTTATTGTGGAGCAATGGGAGAAATTGTATTGTGCAAATACACTTTTCTGACAAAATTATCCATATATCATAAGTGGATTAAAATGTTATTTTAGCTCAAATTCCAAAATTCACTCAAATGTTTCGACAAAATGCACAGTGTAATAATGATTAGTTTAAAGTTTTTTTGAATGACTTGCATAACAAATGACAATGAAGTATCATTTACATTTTTACCTTTGGTCCATCAATTTTTCAAGAGAAAAAAAGGTTTGAGATAATAGAAATTTAACCTATCTAAGCTGATTGAATATGATTTTTATGGAATGTTTGCGTCCTCTTAGGCAGAAAAGTGGTTCAGGTGTAGTCTTGTTTGGATTGCATTTTTACTCAAATAATTTTTATTTTTTTGCTAATATATTTGTCAATGAACTTTTTATCTCACATATATCAAATCACTATAGTACATTAATCTACAAAAACTTCAAAAGGAAAAAAAAAATCATCCAAATGGGTTTCTTGGACAAATATTTGAACCCTAATCTATGGCATTTACAACCAGCAAGTTCATTAATCTAAAGCTCATAATTACTGCTTCTTCTAGTTTAGCATATTGAACCCTTTTTAGTTTCATGTTTTAGATTGTTATCTTACGAGAGATGGAATTACACATAATAAAATGTTTGGGCACCAACAAATATTAAGCACAGAGTTGAAATTGTTACTTAAATTGCAGATATTAGTGCACATATTTGGAGCTTAAAATATTTAATTTTCAAATCAATTATCAGTGTTAGAAGAGTTTTTATCATACAATGCATATTTTGATAATTATTCAAATTAAGTGCAAGTATTCTTAATGCTGCCCCAGAAGTTCCATTTTCTATTATTACTTTAATATCTTGATATGATATGAGACTGATTTACTATTTCAAATACCTCTTATAAACTCTTAAGGGATTGTATAGCCTAGTTTCATATGAACGTAATATTAAGGTGCCTAAAACTTTTCCAAGTGGCATAATCCTTGTTTGTATATTAAGGATGCTCTGTTTGTGGACATAACTATGTTGGAAATATTGTCAGCTTTTTGTGCAACAACACACAATAATGTTGCAATATATTTGCAAAGTCAACTCTTGATTCTTCTTGAGAAATAAATTAATGTGATTGATGCTCAATTTTTTAGCAATTAATCATTTTCTTACCCAAGAATAAGTGCTGGCCATAGACTAGGTGGTTTAATTCTTAAAGTTGATATTATTGCATTATCATTGTATATTGATCTCTTTATTATGCATTACCTGTAATTATATTAAAAACAGAAAGAATGAACCACTGGAATACTAGTAATGCATGTAATTTATCTAATTAACAATCTAATTAGCAAGTTGGCAATGGCAACGTGACTTGATCATCTTAATTCAGCTTTGAAGATCAAGTTTAAAGAAGTATTTTTTTTCCCTATTCAATATTAATTATCTATCCTTTATAGTATTTTCAGGTTCTTGTACCACTTAACCATTTGCATAAATGTACCTACCTTTATAAGCTATTGAGTATAAAAATAAAAAGCATCTGTAGAACCAAAAAATATTACCAAAAAGTAATAGGAGATAAATTATATAGAATCAATGTGTATGAGGATAGGAAGGCAATTTACACACATAAAAATATGTGTGGGAGAAAAGGAATAAATCAACAATATAATACCAATAATAACATAAGAATAAAGCTCTCAAACTTTCACTCTCCTCAACTAATAACAATATTAAGAATCCCTATTTATAAATTAGGTGACTAGGTAAACAAGTCTTACAACTACAAGAAATTTCCGACTAACATACTAATTCCTAAATATTAAAACTGCTGTAACTTGACTTTAATAAAACTAGTAAAAGTTTAATTTGACTAAAACACTGCTAAATAACAAAATGGAAATTACTATTTTTGAACCTTGATTTAATATGCCAAAAACATCTTCATCAAATTTTTCCCAAGTTTATAAAGAAAATGCAAAAGTTCATATTGATTATTCTTGAAATTTATGTTTAGTTAAGATGTATAGTTTATTCCTCCACCTTCTGATAATAATTTTTAGCTGTATCAATTTTAGATGAACTAAAATTGTGCAAACGTAATTTGAATCACTTTTGGAGAAGAAACACTAGACTATCTAAAATTTTAGGAATTGACAAATGTATTTCAATTTGTATGTGTCAAAAATTTGAGAAAGATGAAATAATGAGTGGTACAAAAGACTTTTTGTATATCCTATTATGTCATTTTCTTGAACAAATTTAAAAAATCATGTCTCAGCAAAATAGGCAGATTTTTTGCTGAGCAGTGGCGGAAATTGTTATGTGTAATTTTATTTTTCTCACAAAATTATCAATATTTTCATGAGTGGATATTTTTACATTATCTCAAATTCCAAAATTCACTTCGATGTTTGGACAAAATGCACAGTGTAATATTGAGTAGTTTAAAGTTTTTTTTTAATGACCCGCATAACATATCCTTCCACCACCACTCCACTATTATGAAATGTTATACTATTTAGATGAACTGAAATTCTTTTAATAAAAGAAAAATGGATGAAGAGAAATAAGTAGCCAATTACAATAATGTCATTTGTAGAATTTTCGGTAAATAATGATTAAATATACTATATAACTTTTGATCCAACAAGCTTGATTTTGAATTTTCATTGTTTCAAGTTTCAAAATATGAATTAGGGATTTTTTTTTTTCCCTCTTCAAAATGAAAAGTGAGTAAATATTTGTAAAACTTAATGCTACTCTGTACCAACGAAAGTTTTAAAAAAAAAAAAATTGTCATATTGAGCACTAGAACTTTCTAAAATGGAAAGGAAATCCAATTCTTGGAGAGCAAACTAATTTACAATTAATTAGGGACCTTAATAAAAATCCAATATTAGTTTGCATATAAATTCATCTACATACATGAGTTTTGTGTCTATATCTAATCCTCGCATTCTATAGATCAAAAAGGGGAAAAAAACCTTCAACATAAAGAACATCATAAGAGTTTCTTAAAAGATCAAAATTACACTATTAATTTCCTCATAAAATGATATATACAAATTCAATCACCTTAAACAACTCAGATCTTGGACAAATATACAAACATTAATCTATGGCATTTACAACTAGCAATTTTATTAATCTAAAACCCATAATTACGGCTCCTCCTAATTTAGCATATTGAACCCTTTTTAGTTTCAGTTTTTAGATAAAAATCTTACAAGAGATGGAATTAAACATAATAAAGCTGTTAGTTGAGAAAAATTTAGAAATCTCCTCTGAGGTTTCTAATAATTTCATTTAGCTCTAAGGTCTCAAAAATTACGCATATCTCTCTTACTCATTTAAAATGACAATACAAACCTTAATATTTTGATAAAACTCCCTTGTTGCCATGTTTATACAAATGATGGATTTTATAATTCTTTTCCCTTTTTCCTTCTTATTCATTTCTCTTATATTTCATTAGAAATATAGAAAAACTATTAATATTGTCCCTTACATCCATCGTGATCAAATGTTAAACTAGTAATAATTTTTTGATAACTTTTAATATCATCCATCTTGCTCTTCTCTTTCTCTTTTTTTTTTTTTCTCCTTTTTGGTATCAAAATCAAGAATAAGTCAATAATAATTTGAATGCCACATCATTTGAACAAAGGATTAATTTTTCCTACACTGTCAAAAGATTAATTTTTCCTACATATGAATGCCACATCATCTGAATTTAAATTGAATATCATTTTGTAAATGTGGGATGCATCTAAACCCGATAGTACACTGATAGTACAAGAAAGATTTACCCAAAAATAAATGGCCCAAATTCACCACCAAACTATGGTAGTTCCATCATTGAACTATCCATAAACTTTTCCTCCAAAAAAATAGTTCATAATTTAAAAAAAATCTGCTCTATATTCAAAAGAATATATATATATATATATATATATCCTAAATACAGTGCTATGAGAACTACTCTATTATAGCAAAAGATTTATTGTTATAGTTGACTATCAAATAACAACTATTGACATGAAAAACTTGATAATCATTCCCTTTATAATTGTGCCAAATTACTATACAATGATTTAAAAGAATATATTAAATTTTATAAGATAAGCGCATTTCAAAGTATTCATTAAATTTTTTAACGCTATTTTAAGGTTTGGTGACCAAACTGTCAAATCAAGGGAGCTAAATGTAATTGTTAAAACTTTGAAGGAACTAAGTGAAACAGTTAAAATCCTCAAGGGAGGCTTCTGCAATTATCTCTTTTGTGTACGAACAAATATTAAGTATAGAGTTGAAATTGTTATTTAAATCCCAGATATTAATGCACATTTTTTGGAGCTTAAAATATTTACTTTTCAAATTAATTATCAGTGTTAGGAGAGTTTCTATCGTACAATGGCTGTTTTGATAATTATTCAAATTAAGTGCAAGTATTCTCAATACTACCTCAGAAGTTTCATTTTCTATTATTACTTCGAAACCTTGATACAATATAAGACAAATAATTACGCCTACCTTGTAGTTACATGAAAATAAAAGCTATATTACAATGTTCAGCCTAGATTTAGTTTAAAACATTCAAATTTTAGGTTCTCACGGAAAAATCACATATACCACATGTATCCTTAGTCCTTATGATGGCCCTTTCCATAAAATACCAGAACTACTGAAAATACGCTTGTATAAATAAATACAAAGCATCAATTTGCCTAAGTAAACAATATATATTCCCAAAAAAAGTGAACAATACAATTTGCCTAAGCAACACTTTGCCTAAGTAAACAATACATATTCCAAAAAAGAGGGGGACAAAATTCTTTGCTCTAGGAGAATCCAGACCACCAGCTTTTCAATTCTTTCCCTTCTTTTTATTTGATCTCTTTGATTTAGACTTCCTTTTCTTCTTTGATACATCAGACAAACCTGGCGATGGTTTCTGGTTCGTTTTTTGCCGCTTTGGAGCCACTGGCTTTTCTTCAGTATCTTCGAGTTCTTGGGCATCACTCATAGAATCTTCTTCTTCATCAGAACTAAGTACCAACTCCTCTACAACATCTTCATCAAAAGCTACCTCCTCTTGGGACCTCTTTCTCTTCTTTTTCTCTCTCTCCCTTTTGGAATGCAAAGTCCTGGGAACAAGTAACTCAGGTAGGTAAAACAAACAAACTTGCTAGCACCAGAATGCAAGGCTCAGATGACAAAATTTTTGCATGAGTTCAATGAACATTAGTATAGCTGTTGAGAGACAGAGGATGATACTTGGAATCACTTCCTGGAAGCCAGCCTGAATTAAAGGCAGTAACACCTTCCTCGTTCACAGAATCATCTAGATCATCATTATCAGTGATCTTACTCCCAAAGATTGATGTACGTTCACCCACAATTACACTGAAAAAGAAAAATGCAAAATCAATTTTGGTAATGAATGTAATTTAAAGGCTAGGCACCTAAATATGATAAGTATTAGGAACCTGGATTGCGTTATGGAATTATTTCTTTGTTGTGCTTTCTCTCGTAAAACAGCAGCATATTGAGATAATGGGCTAGACCCCTTTGTTTTTTCATCCTAGAACAAGTGTACAGGCAAGTAAGTTCTCAATAAAAATGCATCAAAGGGGAAGTGTACAATCAGTTGAGATACGAAAATAAGTAGAAAACTCTTCAACATGAAAAAGTGCATTAGTCCTGATCCCATAAACATATACTAACCCTACATACATCAAATTTGGTTGATTATGAAAGGTAAAAGATTGTCAGCGGTTTTTTCATTAAGTAGATGAACTTGCACCACATTATCAATCCATCTTTTAAGGCATTGTTCACTCCTCTCAACTTTTCTACTCGTGTAAAATATGAAATCACCCCTGCATTTCATTGAACTCAATGAACAATGAACATTTTTGCCTAACTGAAATAATCAAAATGTCAGTGGGAATGCCAATAACAACTAATTTCACACCCAGAATATATAATCTGGAAACCCTATCTGCAGAACTCAATAGTTTTATGGGGACTTGTAAAGCCATTAAAACCAGAAAGGAAGAAGCAAATTCCTGACAAAAAACAGAGAAAAAAACAAATGAGTTCAGTCTAAACATAGAACTCCTCCAGTACAAAACCTGCATGACAGAGTTAAAGAGAAATTTTGAGAAGACCAGCTGAGCATTATTAGCAACCTTCTCAAAGTATTCTTCAGAATAGTTACTTGAGGAAATACAAGACATGGTATAACCACCTTCAGTTATCTGGAAGGGGTACAGTAGATACTTGACTACTTTGATGTATATCTACTATAATCAACTTTCCAGACCCAGCTAATTTGACACAAAAGCAACAACCTCACCTTATCGGTCAGTCCATGAGAAAAAATCAAATAAACATTGGCTAATGGACATGGTTGAATACACCAATTTGGCATAAAGTTCCTGGAGGACATAATCAGCCACTAACTTCTAATAATAAATTCCTCCAGAAAAAGAGGTGACTTTCCTAAGCATGGATATAGAAAGTCATTTAGAATGTAAACTGCACTGTTCTTTTTGCAGCATAAAGTGTATCTGCAGATTTGGTTGCTCATGTTCACTTATTAATGTGGCCAATAACTGATACAACATACTAATAACTTATTAAAAAGCCATATTATAGCTCGATAAATGTAGATTAATCATTATAATCTCATCCCATGAAAGATTAAAAAGAGCAAATATGCACAACTAACAGAAATCAACTGTTCTTTCATCATAAAAATCAAAGATAAATGTCAAAACCTCGAGTAAAGATGCTGCTCCCAGATCATTAGGAAGAATTGCAAGTGACATTCGCTTCTTATTAGTAAACTCACAGTTGGCTTCAATCTGTATAGCAAACAGCTTGAACATTAGCTTCCCCTAGAAGAGGCTCTTCACATGTCAAAATAAGAAGTGAAACACCAGCATCATAACTGAAAATTGCTACTCTCTGGAACATAAGAAAGGAAATGCCCACTCTGACAGAACTGTACCTGACGAATAAGTTGCCTCACTTCTCGACGGAACCTCTCAACTTTTGTAGATTTGCAGAACTCACGTAACCGAACAATGGGAACAAAAGATAGCTCAAAAAATGCTACAGAATAGCTCCACTGTGCTAAATGCTCAGTGAGTTCTTCAATTACAGAAAAAACACAGGTCTCTTGAAATGCCCTTGTTTTCAAGGTTGACTTTTTTACCTGCCACAAACAATTTCAGTATACCATAATATCATTATGATGTCCAATTTGCACTTAAAAACAGAAGGAAAGATGAGCAAACTAAATTTACCCTCAGTATAGTACGGAAATCAACAGCTTCACCAACTCCCCCAGTAGGTGGTCTGTGCAATTCTTTTATCTCTAGCATTTCTATTAGCAAGAGGGAAACAGGAATAAAGGTACCAGTTGAAGCAGCAATTCTGTTAAGCATTTTTATACACCACAATCTGAGAGGAATATACTGAGCTGTAGGAACTAGACGAGCTGTTGCCGTTATAATCTGAGTAAGTGGGTAAGCAAGGGGCTTAAGATCGGCTTCTGAACTATATGCACATATTGCACCAGTCCAGAGCTCAAGGCAGTTCATAAACTTCCATCCATAAACCTTTCTGAACAACTCCTTGAAGGAAAGTTTAGAATTCTGCAAAACAGAGGAGAATCGCTGTCAGCAGATCCAGAGAAAAAACAGCCTTTTCAGTAAGATGTGACACAAAGCACACACTCGAAAGATAGTTCAGTCAATAAAACACAATATGCAACGTGAAAAAGCAACACAACACCTTTTAAGTGCCCATATACAATATATAAAGAAGCTAAAGAATCATGTAAACCCAATTTTCTTTGAACCCTCAGTCCTTAATTCCAAGCAAAAAAAGGAAGTTAGGAAAAAAACAAAAGATCAGTGAGAACAAGAATAAAAGAAGCTTTAAGAATATCCTATCAAAACCTCGATAGTGAAGTGCACAAAACATCCAGTGCTTTAACTTTATGTCCCATATATAAAAACATCATACTTGACCTCAGCTTTCAGTTTCAGAGTTTCTAGATGACACAAATCTAAAGACTAATGGAGAAACAGTTCTCCAGGAAAAAGCCCCAAGCGATTAGGACATTCAATTTGAAAATTGATACCATGTAGCATTGCCATTCTGTTGATAACAGAACCTCTCATTACTGACCCATACATGTGTATGTTCTTTCCATTTCTGTCCATGTAACATTCTTGAGGAATTTTTATAAGCAACTTTATCCTTGACCAAATCTTCTTGTTACTAAACTTAATAGATGCAATATGTAGGACCAACCACACACATGTTTAGCACCTGTGTATGAATAATTTGAATACTCAAGCTCACTTACATGTTAAACTAAAATAACCTACTATCCCTTTACAAAACATAATCAGCTAAACCTTGCACGTGACCTTGAAAAAAAGTATGCTCTGTGCAACTAAAAATATGGTAAAGACAAAGTTAAAGGCAAACATTTCTCTACTAGAGGACTAAGAATCATCATTATGTTATTCTTATAATTACCATCATTTCCTTAAAGGGTTGAATGAACTAAGAACTTCTGACAAGATATCCGTGGATAAAATGACAGAGAACCATTACCTTCTTTGTCCTAGTAGTAGTTTCACGCAAAATCATCACTAACTGACGAATGAAAATGAATGCATGTTGATATGCAGCTCCAAGGTCCACTCTTAGTAGTTCAGTGAAACAATTACCAAGAAACTGAATATGCTGCAGCTTTGCTGCTGTAAAGGATTGACAGTTCAAAACATAAGCTTTATACATTCCTTTGAAGCAGTCATCAACGCAATCTGAACCAAACTGTAGACACAAATCTCTCAAAAATAAAAGAGAAACAACTGGCAGTGCACCTCCCCCAGTACCCCAAAAGTGAAGAACCACCTGAAAAACATCAGAATGTGTCATTTGAAAACCACCTATCTTTATAATTGTGATCACCTATGTAAAAGAATCGGCTAGCAGAATATACAGATTAAAATAATTTCCCTCCACCCCCTTCTTTTACTCTTTCTGATTTTCTTATTTCATTTTATCAATGTATTCTGCATTATAAAGTACAATTCCCAAACCAAAAAAAAAAAAAAAGCCATAAAGTCAGATTACTGCAAGCTAATCATATAAAAAATGTCAACCAAAATGCACTTAAAGGAGTCTCCATGATCTGAATCCCCATATACATTAGATGGACCTCCAATAGTTTAATATTGTGCATCTGAGCTAGAAGAAACAATAGATTAATTCATGTTTCAAGTTCCATGGATGCGTGTTAAACAAATTCTTCTCTTTCATCAGAATGTGAATGCAAAAAGAACCATTAAAGTTGCTCCAACTGTATCAACAGTCCTAATACAGCCAAAGAGGATGAAATCCAGATTTAGCAGAATCTAAAAGTTACTTTCCTTCTCTATACGAAAGTAAATCAAAATGTTAAGTCCTCCAGGTAATTTTACAGTTTGAGCTGTGCTGTCTTAGTTGAAACGCAAGAACTAAGATAAATGCTTCTCAAATCAAAGTTCACACGAGGAGAATACCAATCATCATACAACGGCAGAAATGCCCCCAGATAGGAAATTTCACCAGCCCAACACAGCTAGGCAGCCTATGAAATTCTCACTGTTTTGGGAACCATACATTAGCTCGTTGTGCAATTTGACTACCTCAAGTTTGTTTAGAATAGCAGTTCATTTGCATGACAACGGGTCCTCTAATCAAGTAATTAACAGAACTTATTCTAATTAAATGGATTATCTAACTTCTTTATTTTTTGAGGGAAACAAACAACTAATGACCAATAAAATGTATATATCCACTATGAAACATGATAGAGCTCATTGAAGAAGAGAAATATATGCAGAATCAACATTTTGCTACAAAATATCATGTGCAACCATTCTTCTGGAGGAATATTTCCACATTTTTAGGTGTGATTCCTACTGACCCTTAGGCATGACTTTTAGGTTTCTATCAATTTTGCTCCCGTAGCCCTACTGCTTTCTTGGAGTCATATATAATCTGTAAAACACAAGCAAACCCACCATATGACAAAATATTACTGGCAGACATGCAAAATGTCACCTTAAAACGTATCATAACAAAAATCTGAGACTGAATGCAAAGTGAAAAGCCAAGAGTATTTCAACTAACCACATAACATACCTTTACATACTTCCTTAAAAGAGCAGGATATGCAGCCAAAAATATAGATGAATATCTTAGCCTTCGCAACGTAAAGGATATCATTTTTGTGTCTGTCATTTGGTTCAAAACATGTAGAGAATTTCCAAGATATGATTTCACCAAGTGGCTGTAGTTTTTCCAGAGTCTAGTACTCATCAGATCCAATACCATCTCCTTCTTTCCCCCAGAAGGGGGTAATTTTAACAGTCCTCGAAGAATTCCATCCATTTCACTTAAAACAAATAGCATGATTTTGTTGAAGACACTGCTAGACATTATACTTAGCTGATTCACATTATCATCACTACTATCATCACCATAGTGGCAAGCAGTGCGATATGCTTTCATAAGTGCACGCACTGCACCTAAGCTTGTGTTCTCTTGAATGGATTTGCACCAGGAATCAACCATTGCAGTGGTAATGACATTTTTAGAGGATTTTGCTTCTTGAGGTACGCTCTGAACATGTTCCATAAGGTATTCGTCTGTTTCTGCATCTTCTTCTGTATCCTCACTATCAACATCAATTTCAGCCTCATCCTGCAAAGGGTTGTCAAAGATTGTAATAATTATGTTTCAATTAACAGAGAAAAATACAAATAAGGAAAACCTTCTGGCTTACATCCATATCTTCATCATTAAAATCCAAAAGCTCCTTATCATGTTCTTTCAAGAACTCATAGAACTCTGGATCCTGCAAAGAAGCACTCTAAACGGTCAAATAAAACAATTGATGCATGATTGATTAGTCCAAACAGCAATTCTAGCTCCAACAACTCAGAATTGCCAATTCCAATTTGTCTCCATGAGCAAACAAATTTGTTGATAAAGAAAGTGCACACAACAACAAATAAAGGGGAATGATTTCAACAGACATTTTTCACCTTCCTACACATTTTCCATTAAGCTTAAAATTCCCATCGACATTTGGTATGGAAAAGTGAGCAGATTGAGATAGTTGATTTTTATCTGTTAAGCTAATGAAAAAGTGAGAGGCAGAGTGTGAAGAACTATAAGTGGAATGTGAAAATCATTTCTCTATGTAAATGCTCCTTCATCATGAAAAATAGGAATATATTCATCAGTTTATTATGGATAAGGAAAGGGATAGCATAACTTAGATGATAATAAAAACTAAGTTTCCAACTGAATGACTTTTCAACACCCTGAAAGGCACTTACATCCATTTCTCTCCTTAACACCAATAGGAAGGGTAAGGAAGCCAACTTAGACAACTTCCTTTTCTCCTTTCTACCATAGCATCTAATCTGGTTAACGCCACTACAGCTATCACATCTGGCATAGCATTTGCAGTTTGAAGAAAACTAGAAAGAAGCTCCAATTCTAATTGACTACATCACAATTTAAAAAAAGATAATGCTGCCCTTTCCTCCCGCTTTTTACATGGATGGGAAACTGACAGAACATTTATTTCTGCATCTATACATCACTGGCTATATACCTTCCCAAGCTCAGCTCAACCAAAAGGGCAACATTTCATTAGTACTAACTCTCCAGTTAGGCCTTCCAAGCAAAAGCTATGTCATTACTTCCCAACCACCTCTCATAAAGAGCCTTTAATGAGAATATTACCTTAAAATAACTGCCCCAATTTTCCTTTTCACTTTAGTAAATTTAATAACCATACAACTTTCATGGGACTAAATGACAGATTACACTTGCCAACCTTTCTTAGAACTGGCAGATTCCAGTCACAGTAGACAAATATCATTCGACCATCGATGATAGATAAGTTTCTTTTCAAGTAAAAATGGAATAAAGCACTGGATTTGTGCAACAAGGTGCTATGAGCCAACTCTAACATATGGGACTTGGATCCCAGAACGGAAGTACGGGGTTCTGGGCTCTTCCTCACAATTGTTTAGCTGTTAAGGTGTGTTTGAACTCTGGTTTCATATGCTTGTCCACCTGAATACTCCATAGGGTTTGTTTTACTGCTTTGCTTTTCCACTCTTCTTCCATTTGACCATATTTTACCTCTTCTACAGTTCTACAAAGCAGCTCTTGCTCTTTGCAATCCTCCAATTCCAAGAACCATTAACCTGACAAGTTTAAATCAAGAGTTCCGACATGTCTCACTCTGTACCCTCTCACCCCCAGGCCATGCTTTACGGACTACTGAAGCTACTATTTTGCCATATAACCAAGTAAAGCTTTCTATCGCCTAGAAGATTTCTGAAAACCTTTTAATAAATGTGCAACAAATAGCTGGTATAATGAAGGTAAACTCACCCAATTGACCAAGATATAGAATGTGGTATCTTATCATCTAAATAGAGGGAAAGAATAGATTTCCAATTCCACAGTGTTTGGCTTAATATATGCAACCTACATGGGAATTGTTATCACATACAGATGCCAGAATCAATCCTGCAACAGGAATGATTCCTACATACATATCCATCGTGTTCATGTAAAAAGAAAGAAAAAAAATGACTTATGTAAAAAGGGGGAAAAAAGCCAAAGTTTTTTTTTTTGGCTTCATATTTTTCGAGATCGAAGCACACGTACAGGAAAACCTTAAAATCAAAATCTCCCTTCCCCATAAAAAAAAAAAAAGACTAATGCAAAATGGGGAAAAAACCCAAAGTTTTTTTTCTTTTTTGGCTTCATATTTTTCTGAGATCGGAGCGCAAGTGCAGGAAAACCTTAAAACAACCCCCCCCCCCAAAAAAAAAAGAAACAAGAAAAATGAAAATCTCTACACTTACCAATTCAACCAAAGCTACTCAGTGTTCTGAACAAGAAAAATTGCAAAAATACGACAAATCCCATTTTTTTTCTACACTTTGAACAATCTCCTTTCTTCTTTTTTCAGTTTTAATATTTCCTCCCAGATAATTGACAACGTATCCAAGTAGGGATTCTTTAATATATGAGATAAACCCATCCGATGACCAATTCCGCACATATTTGCAGTTGCTTATATAATAGTAAACAAAATAGGACCTTTTCTTGAAGCCTCTGCAGTTGCTGCATATGCTCTTTAGCTATCTTCTTTTTGGACGTGGACTTGATCTTCTTTCCATTCCTCTCCAGCTCTTCCTCATTGCTGAGGGCCTCATTTTCAGATTTCTTGGCTGCACCAAAAAATTCAAATTTTCAAAATCAAATTTCAATTGGAAAATGGAAATTTTTTGAACAGCAAAAATCAAAAACCCACAACACCAGTTGAATTACACCACGAATTAATTGAAAACCAGATAAAAGAAACAAATAAAGAACCTCTCTTTTTCGTCCCCATTGGCTTTGATGAGAAATTGATGAAAGTAGAAACAATTTGATTCTTTTGTTCACAGGCGCTAAAACCCTGATTTAGGGGTTTTGAGTGAGGCGTTTTAGTCTAAGCAAATGGAAACTGGTCGGGTTTAGTGAGAATTCGGATTCGGGACTTGTTGGGCTTTGGAGTAAGAAGATTGAAACAGTGATACGGGCTGTGGGCTCATGGGATGCCATTTAATTTTATGTTTTGCGACTGCGACCCTAACTTAGGTCCATTTTTGTCCCCCCAAACTATATCTGTATTTGTTATGAAACAACTAAAGATATGAATGTAGATTGATATATGTATTCTCTACAAGATTCATTGGTACATTCATGTATCATCTCGTTGTTCGTTAGTTCATCTATAGAACTACTAAATTCATGTACTTGAAATACTAAAACCGTATTTAATAATCCAATTCAGCACTTAAATTTAATGAATGCGTTTGATAACCAAAAATAGAATATCTGAATTAATTAAGTGGCACTGAATCTTTTAGGCAAAACTTGCTCCCACAAATAAGTGATAAGCTTTTCACTTATCATTGAATGTAATATACATTCAAATGTATTAGATCTAATACTTAACAATTCAATCGCTTAATATATTCAGATTTTAGACTTCAGATTTCAGACTTCAGTATTCATATTTTAGTTTTATCAAATGCACCCTAAATTCATGTATAGATATTAAATAGAATTCACATACCTTTGATCTTAGTTTACCTATAAATAGAGGTATTCTAACCTCAATTATAACAACAACAACAACTTCTGAGCAATTGAGTTAATAAGGATAATCCTCAATTCTCTCTATTTCTTGACTTTATTCTATTATTCCAATATCTACTTTTACTAGCTTATTATTATTTATTTTACAACACGTTATCAGCATGAATCTCTACTGTTGAGCAAACATAAATCACAAGTTTCTATCATGAGCAAACATGGATCATGAGTCTCTACCTTTGAGTAAAGATGAAATACGAGCCAATACTATTGTGCAACTATGATGCACGAGATTCTACCTTTAGGCAAAAGAGGGATACGAGACTCTACCAAAATTTTATTAGTATTGGATCAATCCTTGTTCACTTCCTTGGAATTTTTTTTTTTGGCAAACTTCTGAGGTAATATTCCTTACTTTTAATTCATTTCTTATTTATTATAACTAACATTTAAATACTAGTGAAGTACAAACATTTACCAATGAGTAATCATTGATTATGAGCCTATGCTCTCAAGTAATTTTGAGATAATATTTATTCTATTCTACTTTATTCACTTATCTTTCTTACCAAAAGAATTATTTATTATGGATATTAGACGTTGAAATACATCTTGACGAAAATTGAGCCTATACTCTCAAGTAATTTTTGAGATAAAATTTATTCTATTCTACTTTATTCATTTATCTTTATTACCAAAAGAATTATTTATTATGGATATTAGACATTGAAATACATCTTGACGAAAATGGATTTTGGAGCCACCATTAATGAAAGTAATGATGTTTAAAGATCCACTTGTCCTTTAAAATAATTAAAGGAAAAGATCTGACCGTTTGAAAATGGTGGTTCTTATAAAAGTTTGATATGATAAATTTACCTAAAGACTAAAAGTTTTTGAATTACTTAGTAAATATATTATGCAATGTTTAGAATTATTTCTCAATTAAAATTGTATGATGAAAATATTATTAATGAATATATGTTAAAGAAAACATTCCCCACTTTTCATGTTTCTAACATGCTCCTGCAGCACCAATATAAGAAAAGGGATTTAAGAAGTATTTTGAACTTATTGCATGTCTCATTTTGCCTAAACAAAGTAATGAAACATTGCTAAAAAAATCATGAGTTCCGATCAACTGGTGCTAGTCCATTCCCTGAAACGAATGCAACTCAATCTCAAAATTTTGGTTGAGACCTTGGACGCAGCCGTGGTCGTGGATGCAGTCATGATATATCTAATCGTAGTAAGAAACAAAATATCCCCCTTCTGGGATAATAATAATCAGAAAAATGAAAAAAAAATTATGAAGAAAAGTGCTATCGGTATGGTATGGAATGTCATTGGTCTTATACCAATATAGCAAATTATCTTGTTGACCTTTATTAAGCATCGTTTAAAAAGAAAAATCCTAAAATACCATTTATATAGCATTAAAGGTCATTAGTCACGTATATATCATATGACTAAATATCTTATTGATCTTTATCAAGTATCATAAACAAACATCCTGAAAGTGTAAATTAATGGTGCGATTGATGATAGTAGTACCTATATTTTCTTCCTAAAAGAAATTGATGCCAAATGTCCAATATATATTTAGAGTTTGATCATTTGCTATTTTCGCATATTTTATGTCACATTCTTTATAAGTTATGTTATCTACGGATTTTATTAATATTCATATTTATTTGTAAATTTTTTTATTACTTCTTCTTGAAGAAGAATATTACTTTATTATTTCTTCCAGAAAAAGAAATGGCTGTGTTACTTTATTATTTCTTCTTGAAGAAGAAATGAATGTCAAATATTTGAGATTAAAAATTACTGTGATGATCATATGTGTCTCACTGATAGTGCTACTATGCACACTATATTCCTATTTGAAAATATGAAAGATAAACACAATCAGTGATGGTCATAAAATAATTAAAAGTTCCAAAAGAACCACCACTATATTTCTCTCTAAAGGAGTAAAGTTTGTTATGAATGATGTACTACCCTCTCCCAAAGTTTCGAAGAAATATATTAGATTTAAAGATATCCATTGAAATGGATATCATATCAAAGCACTAAATAAGACAATAACAAATATCATCAAGTGAGATAAATGTTGATTATACTCCGCAAAACCATTCAAAGGTGAAATGATTATTGTTATAGTTGCCTTTATTCTCATTTGATTAAATAAAAATCATTGCCTACAGTAAATTAGAAATTTACTGATCCCAACATATTTATGATTTTGTCAAAAATAAGAGTCGACAAATTATTCGTACATATTCCATTATGCTATTTGTGACTCCAACAAAAATATATGTCAAAGGTGAATCATCTTTTACAATTAAAAATCATGAAATATTGATGGGTGATCTATTTATAAAATGATTTATTGATTTTGCACACTTCCCGACATTAGGGGAAGGGAATGATCAATTGAAATAAATTATTTGAAACATTTTTGAATTTTCTTGATATTCATACAAAATAATTTGAACTGGAAGTTCAATAGATTATTTATTTATAGTAAATTACAAATTAATTGTTAGATATATTTATCAACTCCAGAAGAGTTATTGAATTGAATATTCTTGCAAGAAATACTATAGTCAAAATTGATGTCCTTGAAGGATACATACAAGTGCTACAAATGAATTTAAAACCGGCCTACTAAAATAAGACGTTTTGATTTCAAATATCTCTGGAGATGAAATAGATGTCATGACAAAATTCAATCTCCTGAAGAGATCGCTTTTGAAGAACTAACTCCTTAAGAGTTTATTCTTGAAGAAAATTAATTATAAAAAATTTGAAATTGGAGCCTAAATGAAAAGAAATTACATATTGTGTAGCACTTGATATTGTGAAAGAAAATGAGAATCATGAAAATACATCGATTGATGAACGTCGGTGAAGAAATGATTGGTTAAATTGGAAAGATATGATCCAATTTGAATTGGATTCACTAGTTAAAAGAAAAGTTTTTGGACTTGTAGTCCAAACACCTAAAGGTATAAGGTCAGTAGGATATAAATGGGTATTTGTAAGAAAAAGAAATGAGAAAAATAAAATTGTGAGATATAAATCAAGACTTGTAATCCAAGGATTTTCACAAAGATCTAGATTAGATTACGATGAAATGTCACTTGTAGTGGATGCTATCACATTTAAATATCTTGTAAATTTAGCAGTGTATGAAAAGTTAGAAATGCGTCTAATGGATGTAGTCACTACTTATTTATATGAAAATCTTGATAATCATATGTAGATGAGAATCCTAGAAGGATTCAATATGCTTGAAACATGTAAATCAAATCCTAAAAATGGTTATTTTATTAAATTACAAAGGTCTTTGTATGGGTTTAGATAATCTGGACTATGTGGTATAATCGGTTCAGTGAATATTTGATTAAAGAAGATTATGCCAATGACCCAATATGTCCATGTATTTTTATAAAGAAAAATGGGTCAAATTTTATGATAATTATGGTATATGCTAATGATCTTAATCTAATTGGAACTCCTAAAGAGATCCAAAAAACTATTGAATATTTGAAGAAAAAATTTGAAATCAAAGATTTTGGTAAGACAAAATTTTGTCTTGATTTACAAATTGAGCATTTGAAGGTGGAATTTTTAGCTACCAAATTGCTTATACTGAAGGTATTAAAGCAATTTTATATAGAGAAAGTATATATATTAAGTATCCCAATGGTCGTGAGATCGCTTGATCTTAATAAGGGTCCTTTTAGATCACAAGATGAAGATGAAGGGATACTTGGTTCTGAACTATCATATCTCAGTGAATTTATTAGTAAGATTTAGTTGCAGTGAATTTATTAGTAAGATTTAGTTGCTTACTAACTAGACAACATTAAAGTGGTATTAAACACATTTTTCACTATCTCCAAGGAACAATTAATCTTGGCTTATTTTATTCAAATAAATCTAGATCTGAATTGATTGGTTATGCTGATGTTGGATATTTATTTAACCCACATAAAGCAAGGTCTCAAATTGGTTATCTATTTACATATGGTGGTACTGCTATTTCATGATGATCTATAAAGCAATCAATAGTTGCCACTTCCTCAAATCATGCTTAAATAATAGTAATTCATGAGATCAGTCGGGAATGCATTTGGTTAAGATAAATGACCCACTACATCCGAAAGAGTTGTGGGTTATTCCTCCAAAAAAGAAAATCCTCCAACTATATTATATGAGGATATTGTAATTTGTATATTTCAATTGAAAGGAGGATATATTAAAGGAGATAGGATGAAACATATTTCACCAAAATTCTTCTTTACTCATGATTTACAAAAGAATGGTGAAATTGATGTGCAACAAATCTGATCAAATAATACTTTGACAGATTTATTTATCAAGGCATTACCGATTGTAATGTTTGAGAAATTTGTGAAAAATATCGGAATGTGTCGGTTAATAGATCTCAAATGATGTTTGAATCAGGAAGAGAAAATACACAAGAATACTGTACTCTTTTTCCTTCATTAGGGTTTTTGTCCCACTGGATTTTTTTTTTGGTACGGTTTTAAGTGAGGCATATTTTTTATGTAATAGACATCCAAAGGGAAGTGTTATGAAACAATTAAGATATGCATGTCCATTTATATTTCCAAAAAGATTGATACATGTATTCCTCACAAGATTAATTGGTACATTGATATATCCTCTCATAGTTCATTAGTTCATTTATAGAACTACTAAATTTATGTACTTGAAGTACTAAATTCATGTATAGATATTAAACAGGATTCATATACCTTTGATCTTAGTTTACTTATAAATAGAGATATCCTAACATCAATTGTAACAACAACAACAATTACTATTACTACTCTTGAGCAATTGAGCTAATAATAGAATAATCCTCTATTCTCTCCATTTCTTGACTCTATTCTACTATTCCAATATCTATTTTTACTATCTTATTATTATTTGTTTTATAACAGTATTATATATATTGCATTTATAGAAAACTGATTACAAATTTGGAGCAATTACCCTTGTATCATCCCTAACTATTTTAACTAATTAAAGAGGGAAGGAATCCTTCCATATAGTTTCACTAACCAAGTTTATGGCAAATTTTGCTAACTTGTGACTAAAAAAGTTACCTTTTCTCTTAGCATAGGAGTAGTAACATTTGCCAAAAAAAATTTGTCTGAATTTCTTAATATCTTCTAAGAAAATGCCAACCTTTACATCATTTGAACTATTAATTATGATATTTTCCGTAGCAACTTTGTAATCAAATTCAATCTCAATGGCTGTCCATCCCTCTTGCTTTGCTTTTATGAGTGTTGTCCTATTGTATTGTTTTTCAATCATTAGTTCACTATGTCTTTCCTCAGATCCTACCTAGATGTAGATGATTGAGTCATCATTTTTCCTTACTACAACCCCCCCAACTAGTTCTTTTCTTCTTCATATATAGTGCTGCATCAGTATTGATATTGATAATGTCCTCTGATGATGGTTGCCATTTAGTTTGATCAGATTTATTTTCCTCATCTATTTCCTCCTCTTTCCTCTCCTCCTTAACTCCTCCTGTGTCATCTACTATTCCTGCCATTCTAGTACCGCTTTATTCATTGCTACTCCTAGATATTTTCTTTTCTTGTTGAACTATTGACTTCCAAATTTGCCATAGTATGTAACTGTTAGCACAATATGTACTTTTCCTTCCTTTCTTTCTTTAGCTTCCATCAAACTATTCTACTATAACCAAAGTTATATCTAAATTTCTGAATTCTAACCCAGTTTATTGGTGTCACCTTCTATATCATCTCAGCATGCTAGTAGAAGAGTAACATGTATTTCAAGGTTTTTGTAGCTTTCTCATAGCATGATCATTATCCTTCCCTTTTCTGATTCTGCTCGTAATCACTTCATTCACAGGTAATATTCTGTGGAGGCATTTCTAGGCAAAGTGTTTCAATTTATGCTTCGTATTTAAGCTCCAAAGAAACTCCTAGACTTCTATATTTTGCTCATTTTTGTTATTGTTCTCCCCTTGCACTGTTACCATCTTCTTTTCTTTCTGCATTTTCCTTGTAAGCATATATCCTCTCTTTACTTTGTATTTCCTTGATGCTGAATAAGGCCACATCAATCTGTCTTTGCCATCACACTAGCTGACTAAATACTACCAATCTTTTCAGAGTCTTTTGCATTAAAAATTCTATATGTCAAATCCTTATTCCATCTGCCGTTATATAAGTTCATGAACTCTATTCACTGTAATTTATTGGCTTCTCATTTGATATTTTCCCCTTCCCTCTATCTAGAATTCATCTATCTATCTATTTATATATCAATAGTGGCCCATATTCCACTTTTTTCTGATTCCTTTTTCAAGTAATTCTCTTGCACTAGTTATGCTTCTCCACATCCAAGAGTCGCTGGCCTTAGTTTTTAGTTTCCAAATAGACTCTCTAGTGAAGTATCTTCCCCTTGGAATCCTTACTAATCATCAAATTTGGTTTGGTCAATATTCTCCCTTTCTAGCATCGTATTTTTGAAAATCATGCAAGACTCTAAATCCTAATCCTCCTATTCCTTTGATTTCAGTCATCTTCTTCCATCCAAGCTAGGGAATTTTCCTCTCTTCCTCCTTAACACATCACTAGAATTTTTCCACCTTTCTACATATCTCTAAACACGGTCTTTTTGGCAACTTGCAACAAGCCATTGCACTTGTAGGCATGGCAAAAATTATAGATTATAGAATCATCTCTTTCTCAGTTTGATTCAAAAATTTCCTTCCATCCATTTATCTACTTATCACCTTTTCCTTGATATAACTGAACATTTGCTGTTAAGCTTTAGATCTTCCAATCACCTATTAGGACACCTAAATATTTGTTTTGCTTTACATGTAGGCATGTGGATAGGATTTGGATTGAATCCCTTGATTCAGATCCAAACCCATTAAATTTAGTTAGACCCAAATTTAGAACCAAACTCTTACAGTCAAAAAGTAAATATGGACCCAAACCTTTATGGGTCTAGATATTCAATCGGTATCTATGGACATTTTTTGAGCATACTAAAAATAAAATGTTAAAAATATATGGAGTTTAAAAATAATATAAATACCACTCCATTTTTATTCTCAAATAATAAAATTAAACATTCAAAAGGTTGAATTCAACATTATGAACTTAAAGAAAGAATCATTATCGATAACTTCTGTTTATTTTTAAAATTTCAGTTGCATCCATGTCCAATCTTTTATTTGTTTGCCTTTACTTATTCTCCTTCTCTTGAAAAAGTTTATGCCAATTACAATGAAACTAGGATTAACTTGAAAAATAAAGACAATGGAGGCACACAATAGAGACGAAGACAAAGACAATGGAGGTATACAAAATAGAGGCACACAATAAATAGACGAATTAGTTAGTATGTTTTTAGATTAAGACATATCTAACAGTCATAAAGCCTTATTGTATTTGATTTAATGGCTATAAAATATTAAATTATTTTACAAATTAATAATATATGTACATATTAGACACACACACACATATATACATACATACATACATACATACATACATATATATGGGTTTGGATAGGGTTGGTTTTGTTAATCATGATCCCGAATTTTGACAATTACAAAACAATTGAAGAAATAAGTTTAACATTTTTCATTGAGATTATTGGCAGCACAGGTTATCAATGCAAGAAATCTTTTTGAAGAAACCAATCAAAACAAGTATATGGGACTGTTGACTGTCGAACGCTCGATAGTTTGTATCGGACGTCCGATAAAACTCGAAACCTCTCTATCGGAAACTCAACTTGACGTATCGGACGTCCGATAGATAGGGTATCCATCGGACACTCCTATCGGACGCACGACAACCTCACCGGACGTCCTATAGTACTCAAGAAGTTTTTTGAGCTCTCTAGTCGCCGTCAGACGCAAGACCTATTGGACACAAAAATATGTATCGGTCGTCCGATCATATTCAAGAAGATTCTCTGAGCTCTCTGGTCGCTGTCGGACGCAAAGCTCATCAGACACAGAAATATACATCGGCCGTTCGATAAAGATCAAAACTGCTTGTCGGACGCTAGTATCGGACGCTCAACTTGATGTCGAACATCCGATTGCTCCAACGACTAGTTGACTCTTCAGTTTCTTCTATCCATTGACCTCAAATTTCAAGGCACTTTTTGGTCCCCTATAAATACAGCTTTGTCTGAACTTCAAAGACAACTTTTGTACACTTAGATTACAAGTTCTTATGAGTGATTTTAGCAAGAAAATACTCATTAAGTAAGAATTGTTAGTCTTGAAGTGTCAGTTCATTAGCAAGCTTTTCAATTATGAGTGAGTAAGTCAATAGTGTAGCTTTGTGAGGGTTTTCTGTGAGATTGTAAAACTTCCTAGCTTGACTAAGTGCAGCTTGGGGCAAGGAGGAAGTGATCCTTCCATTGTACACAAAGGTTGATCGAATTTCATCAAGTTGAAGTTGTTTGGATTGAGGATTTTTCTTCAAACTCAAGTGGAGCTTTGAAGAAGTTTGGTTTGCCTTCTATCATTCTATTTTTCAGCTTACTTTCCGACTCATTGATTATTATATCATTCATACTTCTCAATCTTGTTTGCTTATTTGATTGATAAATCAATTGTGTGAGAAGTTGAAGTTATTATTATAAAAAAAAAGGGGGCACTAATTGATTAGTTTTTGATCAACCTAATTCATCCCCTCTTAGGTTGTCTTTGGGCCTTACAGGTTTAGGTTTGGTTTTGGATATTGAATTATAAAAAAATGAGACCCTACCCAGATCCATAACTCTCTTACAAATTTTGGATCCGGATTGACTCTGGATTTCAGAAATTAAATCCAAACCCTACCTAACCACATTGGGTTTGGGTTGGATATCGGTAAAACCTAACCCATTGACATCCCTATTTACATGTTTCATGCCTTCCAGTGCCTTCAGTATTCCATTTTTATGATTTTCTACATTGATCATCTGTCCAGAAAATTCTTCATATGTTTGTATGATTTGCATCACTTGTTGAGCTTCCTATCTAATGGCTTTGCAAAAATTAAGGTGTCATATGCAAAAACTAGGTGAGAAAGGGGCGGACTAGCACGTGCTATTGTTAAGCTAAAGATTCTGTTACAATGCATGGCATATTTTAGCAAACTAGATAGAACTTTCAGAAACTATAACAAATAGCTATATAGACAAGAGGTCAACCTCCTCTAATAGGTCTAACATAACCTTTCTTTTCCCCATTAATGTTAAATGTATAAGTCACAAAAGAAATACACTTCATAATCTAGAAGATCCAGGTAGGACAGAAACCCATCCTTTGCATGATTTTATCAATGAAATGCCACTCTACTCTATGATAGGCCTTGGACATGTTCAATTTGAGGGCCACGAAAGCATTGTTCTCTAGTTCTCCTATTGTTCAAGTTATGAATGAATTCATGCACAATTATTACATTATCTAGAATCTATCTTTATGGAATAAATGCTGATTTGTTAAGATTGATACAATGCTTAAGCAGGGTTTCATCCTATTAACAAGAATTTTAGAGATGATCCTATAAACCACATTACACACTTTAGGTCTGAATTGAGACACAAGGTTATGATGGTTTCATTTATGGACCCCAGCAAGTTTTGAGAATGGAAGAAACTTGAAATAGCAGCAATTAAATCTTGTTTGATAACATTGCAAAATTTTTAATAAAAAAAATCATACCATCAAGCCTAAGAGCTTTGTTTGGATGTAAGGAAAATGCTGCTTCTCTAATTTTGAGTTCTGAGACAGACCTGATTAAATTTGAGTTTATTTAACTTGTAATTGTTTGAAAAATACTTTTAAGAATTGTATCAAAGTGCTTGGGCTACTTAGACTTGAAAAGGTTCTAAAAGTAGCTAGTAATTTCTTCTTTTATCTCACTCTCAAACTTGCACCATTGTCCATTCTCTTTTTGAAGAGTAGTTATAGTATTTCTCTTGCTTCTACTTTCAGCAGCAGCATGAAATAACTGGTACTTTTGTCAAATTCTTTTAACCATTTTATTCTTATATTTTGTCCCCAAAATGCTTTTCTTTTTTATGCCTCAGCTAGTCTCCCATGCAAATCAGCCAACCTATTTTCTTGTTCAACATGTTCCTACTCTGGACCTTACTTATCTCTTTTTTTAACTCATTACCTTATTAGCATCATTTTCCAGTGTTTGATACCACTTCAGTAAGGCAATTCTGTATGCTTTGATCCTATTTTGCAGTTCAAAAAATTTATAATCATTCTTGCTTTTTCCCCAACCTCTACTCACAATGTTGCCCCTTTCTATATATTGCAGCAATTTCCTATTAAAATAAAACCTTTTTTTTTTCATTTTTATCTCTTGATTCTATATCTAAAACCAAGATGTAGTGATCAGAAAACTATATATGCATGTGTATACACCTTACTTTCTATTGTTAGCTTTCCACTCTCTACTACTTAGAATTCTGATCCTCTCTTTAATCTCTTATTCTTAGTCCCATTTATTTCATCATATCCAAGGTTTATTTTCAAAGTCCAAATCCATTAGTTGTTTTTTTTTTTATAAACTCTCTACAAACTTTAAAGCTTCTCTCAAGCCTTTTAAGTCCCCCCATTTCTCTTCATTTGATATTATGTCATTTATGTCCCTAGATATGATCCACCTAAATTTCCTCTATCATATGGTCATTAGCACTTGCACAAATGCATATAATCCATCACTTTAGTTTCCTTTTTTGATCCTCTATGAGCAATTCAATAGCAAAATTAGTGAAAAGGGTTTTGAGTACTTGAATATCCTTCTTCCATATTATTGCAAGTCCACTAGTCTTTCCCACAAGTTCTACCACAAAAGGATTATCATATTTTAGTTTCATCTTCATTTTATTCATAGAGAACTTTTTATTCTTAGTTTTAGATAGGAAAATTAAACTTGGGGAGTGGAGTTTTATAACTTTCTTAAGTTAAGAATTTGTTAAAGGGCTCCCAACACCTCAATAATTCTAGACTAGAGCTCTCATTTGTGATTAGGAACCTTATTGAGATTGGACTCCACCACCTCTAACAATCCATACTATTCTTCTCATGTGTGTTCTTTCTTTTTCTAGATTCTTTTTCTAGATTCTTTTTCTACTAAAGTTCTTCCATTACACTAGATTAGAGGTTTTCTTTTTCCTACCCCCTACACTAATCTCTTCTACCCTTATAACTGATACATTCCTAATTTCTGTTGAGCTTCTTTTAGAATTTTCAAATTTTTAGTTCTTTCAATTTCTGAATTTTATTTGTTTAGGAATTAAAAAGGAACAGCAGCTTCTTGTGAGCCTTTTCTAATTAGTTTAGGTTTAGTTATTTTGTTAGTTTCCTAATCGAACTAAGGGAACTAAGTGTCGTTACTTAATTTGTGTCCAAGTAGTATTAGGGTTTGTTTTGTAAAGGCTATAAATAGCCTACTTTTCATTGTTTAATGGAAGACGAATTATTCCAGAAATTATTGAGAGTTTTCTCTTGGTTCTTGTGAGAACAATCTTCGAGTGCCTTAGACGTTTTCTAGGTGTTCAAAAAAGACTTTATCAATCAAGAACGCGTTAATTATGGTGTCTTCTACCATCAACTTTGGTCTCGAGTTGCCCTTGATCAAGTTGGTCAAACCGGTGAAATCGGAACTTGTTAGAAGGTGTTCAAAAGACTTTATCAATCAAGAACACGTTGATTGTGGTGTCTTCTACCGTCAACTTTGGTCTCGAATTGCCCTTGATCAAGTTGATATTCCGCTGCCAAACCATGGTGAAATCGTCTAGATCCTGTGAATTTGTCATGCCACGGGTTTCGTCTCCCTCCACTTGAGCCGCCGCTCTACCTTGATAGCCTTGTCTAGCATATCATGGATGTCGAGGTAGTATTGCAACTCAATCACTTCAGCAATCTCAGATTTAAGACCATTTAAAAATCGAGCGTTATTTTGTTAGTTTCCTAATCGAACTAAGAGAACTAAGTGTCGTTACTTAATTTGTATCCAAGTAGTATTAGGGTTTGTTTTGTAAAGGCTATAAATAGCCTACTTTTCATTGTTTAATGGAAGATGAATGTCTCTTCTTCACTGGCGTGCACGGTCAAGGCTCTTCTTGCAACTAAACAACCAATTGGTGCATCAATGGGGGCAATTTCTTCATCTGTCCACTTTCTTCTACAATGGCGGCATGCCTTCATTGTGAGGGCCTCGAAAATTTATTTTTTTTAAATACTGTTAGTATTTATTATTTTAAATATTGGTTTATTTGATTATTTTAATGTCGTTCTCAAACATATTTTTGAAAACCTAAATGAAAATTCAATTTATTTATTTATTTATCTTATTTAATTTTGGGTGACCTAATTTTATTTCTCATATGTTTTCTAGATTTTCATTTCCACAATAGAAATTGCTGATCACCGTAGGTTAGAAATGTGACTAGAGGTGAGTTATTAAGAGTGAATATCGAAATCATAGTTTAAGTTGGATTAATGAATTAGAATTTTAACTAGCCATTGTTTCTTCTACATTAATTCACCCTAATTCACTTCAATTTGTTCCTTTTCTTTCCCAACCAAGTATTAAACCTTTAATCCTTAGCTAAGTGGAATAATTAATTTCACCCAAAATGGTTAGCCAAGAGGTTACTATTTCATGTTTGACTTTGAGGTTAAGATAAGCCTTATGTCTTGTCTTTCTTTTCTCATTAAATTCATGAAGAAAATTGGCTCAAAATCCTCTCTTCTTTCCTCTCTCACCTGAGCTTCCCTTCTTCCCTTAAATTTTCAGCAATTTTCTTCCCTCAAATCCCTCCAAACCCACTCACAACCTCCATTAATCCTTGCTTGAACTTGAACTTGGTGGAGAAGCTTGGAGTAGGTGCACTTGGAAGCTTTAGTCTAGCATTCCTTGGTGAACTTTTGCTTGTTTCTTGGAAGAGGTATGAAACTAGAGCTTGAACTTTTGTCTCTTAAATTCCATTTTTAAGCATGATGATAGGTTTGGGAAGTTGAGAGGTTGTTAGAACCTTGATATTTGTTGATGAAATGGATTCATGTGTTAGTTTTAATTTTGAATGATTAATTCCAATAAATTGTCTTTCTTGATTTTTGGTTGTATGAGTGGGCTTTTGGACTCCCACACTTGTGATAATTAGAGTTCTAACATGATTATTGATGCATTGTATGTTTTTGAGTTGAGAATTGTTGTTGGACTTTTGGACAAAAAAATCACAAGAAGAACCGGTTGATGAAGGAAGAAAAATAAGGAAGAAATTTTGCTGTTTTCCCTTAATTTTTTGGCTGCATATTTGTAGGTTTAGGAGCTGAGTTTTAATGCTTAAATGTTGGGGTATCAGGTGTTAATGTTTTCCACCAAAAGCCCCTAAAAGTTGTAGTAATAATGGTTGTTGAATTGGAACTAAAATCTGGAAAACTCGGAAGAGCTGCTGTCCGAAATTTTGGGGCTGTTTAGTGCTAAAGTTTGATAAAAATCTTTCATCATTTTTGACCACCATTAGGCTTAGGAAGGCTAATACCAGTTTAGGTTCGAATTTGAGGCCAATCGGAAGTGGTTTAGATGTGTTAAAGGTGGTGATAAGATAAGGAAGTGAAACTTGCAGGTTTGAGCAAATGCGAACCAGTCCACTTTAGGTGCATAGAAAACTGCCTTCCCATTCGAATTTTTGGTTGAATTTTGGTATGACCTTAGCCTATATATGGAAGTATTAGTGTACCAAATTTGGTAATTTTTGATCAAGAATTCGTCATTCAAATGAAGCCTTGAAATCTGCCCTGTGAAACTGGAAAACAGAATTTCAGAATTTTAAACCCCCTCTGTTTGAACTACTATAATTTCTAGCTCGAGTGTCAAAATTGAGTTCCATCAGTGGGGTTTGAAACTTTTCACATAGTAATTTAAACTGTATAAATTTGAGAGGCCAATTCATTTTCTGTAACTTTTGGTGAATTTTCAAAGTGGGCTGGTCGATCAACCTATTTTGCCCTGTTTTGTACTGTAGCCGTTTCTTTCTTGAAAATCTGGGCAAATTTTGTCCATAATTTCACTGGGTGTCTTCTACAAAGTTTTAGAACTTTTCAAGAGATTTCTAACGGTACCAAGTACGTGAAATTCAGACTTGTACAACTCAAGTTACGATTTTTCAAAAATTTCAGCTCAAATTAGGAAATTATCGAACTTGCTTTCTTTTAAGATAAATTTGGTCGGTGAACTAGGAAAACTTATTTCCATTCTCTTTTAATTATTTTAGGGCGTAAAACTTGGTAACTTTGACATGATAATGGTTGACCCTCTTTCTTGATTTTCGTGCCAACTTAGTGTTTCACTTGATTCTCAAATCGGAGAATCTTGAACTTGACTTGAGTCTAATTGAGACATTTTTAAAAACATTTATCAAATATTACCCTATTGATTTGAATTAAAGTACTTGATCATTTCCCATGACTTGAAAATGTTATCTTTTAAATAAGGGTAGTGAGAAAACTACTAAACCTTGGTTGTATAATTAAGTAATTTATACTGCACTTGTCTCAGTGATCGAGAAGATCCCGAGAACTCGATTGATCTTGCTTTTGCTTTAGGCTCTTGACTCGTGAGTGCCAAGTGCATGTTAAGTGTTTAAATAAAATGTTTCTTACTAAAGGCTAGGTGTACTTTATCGCCTTGTCCTTTCTCTCATGTGATTGCTTGCTTGATAAATGATAAGTGTTACTTGTGCATGTAAATGAAAGTGTTTCGTGAGCTCCAATGCTATGACCAGTATGTCGATTGAGCTTTATCTCATCGACCATAGCCCAACCCATTAGCTATGTAACTCGAGCGGCAAGGGTTTGGTCGAGAAGCTTGGTGAACCATAATCCAGGAAGTAAGCGGGTACTACGGACATGGTTACTTGGGTTGACGGAGGGTCAACTAAAAGTGGATCGATCGCCAAGACGGATTAGCTCGAGAGCTCCAAGATCCTTTTATTGTGTTTAAATTCCCATGTGCTAAATGTTTCAAACTTCTTGTTGTTCAAATTTCCCGTATTTGCTTGCATGTTTCTTTTTCCTTGGCCTCATTGAGTGTTAACTCACCCCAATTTGTTTTCCTTAACAGGTCTTGAAGTGGGTTCATAGATCGAGGATTTAGTTATAGGGTTCTATACTTCCATCCATTGAAATGTATCAAAGTTGTTGGTCGATCTTATTTGAAGTTTATATAATTGTAATTTTGAAGATTTTCTCTTGTAGGTTAATTAGTATTTGGTTAAATGCTAAAGAGGGTTTTAGGAATGATTTCTTGCAATTATATTGTGGATTTTGTAATGAGTCAGCATCACATTCATACCGGTTTCATCTTCGATTCCACCTGCTCTTAATGATCATAATGCGTTGGTTAGGACATTGTGATTGAATATGCCCATACCCTTGGCATTTGAAGCACTTACGGTCCCGACTACGATTGCTTGAAGGCTCACTTGATGATGGTGACACACCCTTGGGGACGCTCTCGAACGGTAGGCTGTGGTGTATCAACTCTCGGCCTTTGTGATGGAGTAGGTGCAGCCGACTTGTCCTCTTCCTTAGGTAATGGATTAGACCTCCAATTTGCACTAGAGGACGGTCTTGTGGTACCCCTCCACTTGAGCCGCCGCTCTGCCTTGATAGCCTTGTCTAGCATATCATGGATGTCGAGGTAGTGTTGCAACTCAATCACTTCAGCAATCTCAGATTTAAGACCATTTAAAAATCGAGCCATAGTAGCTTCATGGTCTTCTTGCAAGTCTAACCGCATAAGAAACATATCCAATTCCTTGTAAAAATCCTCAACACTCTTAGAACCTTGAGTAAGAGTTTGGAGACGGTGGTGTAGCTCCATATGATAGTAGCTCGGGATGAATCGACGCCTCATGATCCTCTCGAGCTCAGCCCATGATGAGATAGCACGTTCACCATTCCTTCGTCGACTCGTTCTCAGTTGATCCCACCATACTAAGGCGTAGTCAGTGAACTCAACTGTGGCAAGTTTTACTTTTTGCTCCTCAGTATAAGAATGGCAGTCGAATACCATCTCTATTTTACCTTCCCATTCTAAATAAGCTTCAGGGTCGGACTTTCCTTGGAATGCTGGAATCTTGAGCTTAACTCCTTTAATGATGTCATCCCTTTGGTTAGGGTTGCCATGAGCAAACCTTGAGACTCAACCAAACTCCTCATTTTCACCATTGGATTCATCATATTCAAAGGTGGGCTGTTTAGGTCGCTTCTCCTTGGAGGTACTTTGAGAGTGTTCTATTTGGTCCATTCATCCATGTAACTCCTTCATTTGCAGGCTCATCTTCCTGGATAGAACACATGCTTGAATTTCCGGAGGGTAGAACTAGGAGGTGGGTTCTCCTCTTGACGTGGGGTTTCCTCCTCATGAGACATGCTTGAATTTCCCTGCAAAAAGTTAGTAAAGAAAAAAACAAGTAGATAGGAATCCTCACACGCTCCCTCACGTGTTTACACTCACACTCGTGTATCACTCAAATGATCTCACAAGTTCTCTTTGGTTTTGCAATCACTCACTTTGAGAGCGTTAAAGGTATCTACGGTGCACAAATCAACTTTACCAACCAATGCATGCAATTGCAGTACTTCAAAAGAATTTTAGAACAAGACACAAAAGAGATGACAATTGTGAAGACCCTACTTTGGCAACTAAAAGCTGAATTTTTTTTTAAATACCACAAATAAACACGTAATGATACCATAATATAGAATTAAAATGGCAAAGGAAGACTAGAAAGAAAGACTCGCAAAGATTAGGAAAGTGGGAAAGGGTGAAATCCTATTCAAACCAGAATTTAGGCTTCAAAGTGGCTGATTTGAGATGATTCAATATACAGAAATAATGCTGGGCAATTTGGACAGTTAAAGAAACAACCTAATATCACTAATAAAGATAGGATGAAAGTGAAAGAAGGACACAAGAAAGACACATCAAAGCTAAACAACAACTTGACCCACACACCATCAAGAAAAACTGTAAAGTTGTTCGGAAGATGTGGGATGATGTTAATGTCGGCTTGATCAAAACTTAGTCCCACAATCAGCTAGGACTCAACCTGGACTGGAATGGGACAAAACATAATGACAAAATATGGAGAAATTGCACGACAAGAAGATGAGAAACTGCTGGAATGCTAGAGGATAGGTCCGATTTTTTTTTTCCTAGAAGGATTAGGAGTTAGTTTGCGGGTTTTGGGATGCTAATTTAGCAACTCTCTTTTCCTATCCCAACTGAAATTCAAGCTAAGGATTTCCCCAACAAGTAGCTTCCCACAAGGAATGGAAAACAAAAATAGATTCAGGTTTTGAAACAAAACAGGCTTAGGAAGCAAGTAAGGTGGTTGTTTTGGTTTATTATGCTTGTTGTCGTTTCTTGTTTTTTGGAATCACAACACAAGACAATGCAAACAAGTAGATGCTGGACTAATCCTCACAAACACACGACTGAACAATAAAAAACAATAGGGGCAGAAACTAACAGATTCGGACAGAGTTAGACAAACACAACGACTCAGCAGCCTTGACGACACAAGACACCCAAGACAAATTGCGGATACAAGAGACGACTCAACAAACAGTGTTGGTGAGCAAAGCACTACAAGACAGATTCGACAATCAACAAGACAAACGGATTTAACAAGGCACAACAAAAAACAGATTTGGCGAATAGCCTTGACCATGCGCGCCAGTGAAGAAGAGACCCAATGGGAAAACATCTTCTATACCCATTGTGAAGTCAAGGGTAAGATTTGTAGTGTTATTATTGATGGAAGTAGTTGTACAAATGTAGCGAGTCTACTTATGGTGGAAACATTGGCTCTTCCTACACTTCATCATCCTCAGCCTTACAAGCTTAATTGGTTATCTAATGAAGGCAATCTTAGAGTGTACAAACAAGTTCGAGTGCCTCTACGTATTGGAAATTATGAGGACGAGATCTTGTGTGATGTGGCTCCAATGCAAGCTACTCACATTATTTTAGACGTCCATGGCAATTTGATAGAAGTATTACACTGGATGGACTAGTCAACAAGTACACTTTCCTTCATCAAAGGAAGAAGATTACTCTAGCCCCTTTGTTACCAAGCCAAGTTCGTGAAGATGTCGCCAAACTACAAAGGCCCCTCTGTTTCCTATTTTCTTTCCTCTTTCTATTACCAATTCTTTCATTGTTCTTTATTTCAACTCCTAAGTTTAGGCCCTAACTATTAGAAAAAATTTCATTTCTATTGCCCTCTTCATTTGTTCCATCAAACTATATAATATCATACTGCTCTTGCTCACTCTCTTCCCTTCTTGATCCATAGCACATTTCTCCCTCTTTTAACATATTATGTATAATAATGTTAGTATCTCCTTCTATTGATGCGTCAATTGGCCATTTATCTCTATTTCAATCCAATCTTTCCTTCCTTCTAACCTAATATTCTTGTTATTTTATCATGTTATCCTTTGTAGCACTAGTACTATTATGTTCTTCCTTCTTACCAATACTTGTGCCAACCCTCTTTACCCCCTCTATATTTGCCATGTTTTCTTTAGATTTCTAGGTCAAAAGAAAGCTCTCATTAATCTTTATTCCTTGTTGTGGTTGTCTCTCTTATGATCTCTAGTGACATTCTCATTTTGTCTAGGTCTTTTCTGCCTTTATGTTGGGCTTCTAGGATTATTAGCTCTCAGCACTACCCCTGAATTGAGCTTTTTTTTCCCTAAAAGTAATTGTTTTCTTTACAATTTTTATCATTATGTCTCATAATTCTACAACAGTAACAAAAGTCATGACATTTTTAAAATTAATCCATTTTATTGTACCATCTATTTTAACTACCATTCCCCTTAAAAGAGGTTGGTTTAAGTCCACTTCAACAAGATTTTTCAAATGTTTGCTTTCTTTTCTACCTCCATTTGGAATAATCACTTCTTTAACAGATAAAACACTTTCCAATCTCTTTCCCTGCATCTTTAGTAATCTAGTGAATAGGTAGATTCCAGATTTGGACCCAAATTTAGGTTTTGTTAAAGACCTTTTCATCAAATTCCAATTTAGTAATCTATTGAACAGGCAAATTACAGATTTGGATCCAAATTCAGGTTTTGTTAAACACATTTTCATCAAATTCCAAAACCCTCTCTGCACAAAAGAACAACCAAAAGCATCTACCATTTAATACTGTATCCCTATCCAACATATTTGTGAGAGTAAACTAAAACATGTTAACTCCTAATCCTGCCACTTTCTCATTTTATGCAAAGCCCATATATTACTAGTAAAACTTTCGATACCTATAATATTTGCTGTTTTTTCACCAAAAATTTGCCAATGAAACTTAATCTGCATTCAACTATACCCCATGACACATCATCACCTTCAATTTTGACTTCACCCACTTTTTTCTCTTATAGAATAAGCTTTCTTAAGACTTCCTCTTACTCCTCAACCATTTGATACAATCCTTACTAGTATCCCTAGAGCTTTGGTGGTCAAAGAACCCATTAATCTATTTGTAACAAAAAAGAAACCAGAAAAATGAGTGCCATTAGAAAGCAAACAAAGACAATGAGAGGAAAAGAAGAAGAAAATTGATGAGATGGAAAGGAAAGTTTATGTATATCTTAATGCTATCAACGAGTCTGAAACAATCTCCTACAGAAAGGTTCATAGATTAACAAATCTAATATAGGTTTTCATATTTGGAAATGGTAAAACAAATTCATGATAATATAGTAATTGATTATAAATTTAAGGTAAAGTTGGTTAGAACGAGGAAGATTCTGTGTTTTCTATGGACATTGATGAAAAAATGTGGAATCTCTTTATAGGAAAAACATGTAAATATTTTGGAATTTGAGCAAACTTGAAAAGTTTTGGGACACCCACAGAGGGGGATTTTTGCTCTTTAACTAGAGAGAGAAACTAGCTCTCATAGAGAGAGAACTCTATTGTAACTTAGGTCCATTTAGATTGCAATTTTCTGAAATTTTTATACAAACATATAGTCTATTGATTTGATATATATGAGATTAAAAGGTGATTGAAAAATGTGTTTAATGAAAACATTATAATTTTTTCTTAGAAAACTGTAATCCAAACAAGGCTTTAGTTTTTTTTTTTTTTAGACAATACATTATCTTGTCAATGTATTTAGGTTAATCATTTTGGGAGCCCATTCTCGACTTCTAATATTCCATTTTTTTTGCCTAATTGATTCCAAAATCAGCCTTGAGACATGTGAATGAAATTTTTCTCTAAATATTTGACACGTCTGATTTAAGAGACCAACCGAAGTCCAAGTACCTTTGACCTAGATGAATGCAACATGTGAGGATAAATGCAAATCACTAATAAGAAAGCAAGAAAAATGAGCAAAACTAAGGGTCTGTTTGTTTCAATGTAAAACGTTTTCTGGAAAACGTTTTCCAAATTTTCCTCTGTTTGGACAACATCTAATTTGGGAAAACAATTTCCTACAGAAAATCACTTACGCCAAAAGACTGAAAATAGCTTTCTCATTTATCTTACTGAAGTTATTTTCCTTCTCAAAATCACGGCTCTTTTTTTTTTACCTCCTTTGAAGAAAAACCTTAACAAGTCTGAACCATCCAGGCTCCGCATCAGAGGACATCGGTGATCAATCCCCTCTTCCGACGGTATCTCTAGCTATGGTGAAAACCCACTTCCGAAGGTAGGCTATTCCTATGGGCTGTGGTAGTCTTTCTCGGAATTTCCGTTAATTCTCTGCTTCTCCAATCGAAAAAGGTTTAGAGGTATTTCACTACAAATTTTCCCCATTTTATTTTCTTCGCTCTTTCCTCCCATTCACTCATGGAATATTCTTATTCAAGTAGATTTTGCTCTCACTTTCTTAACCTTTCTGTGTATCTCAATTTCACTGCTAATTTTTTTTTCTTTTTTCCTGGCACAAAGGGTTTTATGTTTTGCATTTTATGTATTTTTTTCAGTTTATTTTTGTGCTAAGGGCTATGGGTGGTATAATGGCTTTGGCTTCTGATTTTAATTTTTAGTATAGAGAATTGATTTTCATGGGACATTATTTCTAGGATATGGGGTTTGATTAGATAGTATCCCCCCCATATACATACAAAATGATCAAATTTAGTACATTTGTATACTAGTCTGTATTCATCATGTAAATGCATTGTGTGGCAAGTTTTTGGCTTAGCTTTAATTCGAAGTTAATCAAATGAAGGATAGTTGTTTGCGTGCATATAAGATGTTTGTGAAAAAGCCTTAATGAAAATGTAACTATGAGGGACTTTCAAACTATGAAGGCCTTTCAAAAGCCTTAATTGCATATGCTATGTATGCAGATTACACACGAAGAAGACAATAGATAATTTAGATAGTGGTTATAGTTTCCTTTTCTTTTTCTTTTTCTTTTTTTGTCTCTCTCTAAATGTTTAGCTTCTTGAATCAAGACAAGTTGTAAATAAACTTTTTTCCCTTCTTAGAATGATGACAAATCTAATTACTAGTGACATTTGCAAATCAATTAATTAAGTTTACCAGATTAATGTGTTATTTTCAATGTCAGCTGTGACAGTAGATTAATAGAGATAATATGCCAATCCTTGCTATGTTTTTTCTTATTGTTCTATTATGTATTGAATAAGCCATGCATTTGAAACTCCTCTTATTTGTTGAAAATCAAAGAACCCTGTTGTTATGAAGAGTAAAATGAGTTACTGAGATAAATTAGCTTCTCTTAATTTTCTATATGGGTCAACTATGATTGATTGAATTTCACCTTTAAGGTAACCTCAGTCTGCAGCATAAAGGGTGAATTATAGTGTTTATCTATATTAAACATAGTGAATAAAATCTTTTGTAGTTTGCTTCAACAAACTTAGGATGATTAAATTGCTTTGGAACTTCTTGGGAAACAGGAGATAGCATGGATGTCAGGTCTCTTGGACTTCTTGTAAACAAGTTTTTCTTTTGTCCATTTGACAAATAACTTGCTGGAAATCTATCCATTGCATGTTGATCTAAAATGTTCTTTTCATGATCCATTACTAATCCCTAGAGACAAAAATGACTATTGTGAATTCTCATTTTTTTTTCTCTTATTAGCAATGTTATTCATGAGATGAAAGAAAGTTGTTGACTTTTCTGACTGCACTATAATTATGGCTTCCATTTATTGATATATGCATGCATGTTATGGTACAGATTCTAGCTAATTAAACACACTATTTTCGCTTGCCGAAATTGATTAGTCATGTCTCATTTCTATTGGCACATCTGTTGTTTGCACTACTTTAGGCACTTAATGTAACAAATTCCTTCTTCTTTTTTGTAGGGTAATTTATACTGTTTTCCAATTTGGAGTTTTTCCTGTTTGAATGTTGCAGGCATGCTTTGAAGGTAATCCTTTTAAAACGGTTCCAGGGCCTTTCAAGCTATTCTGGTAGTGCATGTGTTCCAAACATTGGTGGAATTGCTGCAGACTTTCACACAACCAATGGTAGGAACTTCAATTTGAGCATTGTTGTTGAAGATAAATATAAATACCAGTAATTTAGATGCCCTGCTTAGCTAAGGTATAAAGTTTAATATATGTCTGATGTGTACTTTGAGGTAAAAAGCTTCTAGGGTGTTCTGAGTTGTAACTGACGTGAATGCCTTACTGTTTTGCTTGCCAAAATAATGCTCTTGATTTTATATGCTCTTGATTCTGATGTATTGCATCTTGTTAGGTTTTGCCAGCCCAATGCTCTCCAATGATGATGTTTCAAAGGCAAGCAGATTTGTGGACAAGATTTTGACCTTAGATTCAAGTTCTGTAAGCTTAGGCATGTAAGCAACTTCCCACAATTATTGTTGAAAGTGTTGTAATTACAGAAGGGGTAAATAACCAAGAACATGTCTATCTTTGTTGACTTTTTCCTCATAAATCTGGTGGACATCATGTGATACTAGCTATTAAGCAGTATTTTCTCGACATGGCTTTTTATGCTTTAATGGTTGTGTGAGACATGGAATTTGCATGGTAGTTTTTCTTTTCATATTGTTGGTAATGAGATTTTCTAGCTTATATATTCTTATTGAAATGGATCACTTTTGAAGTGTCTTTTCAGGAACTTCCAATTTGGAATTAGAAAAGTACTATAGAAATTGATTAATTTTTCTGAAGATGGGCAAGAAAGGAGAGAAACAGTTTAGGTGGTCAAGACCTATGGAGCGTTTGATGCTCGAGATTCTTGCCGATGAGGTGAAACTTGGAAATAGACCTAACAATAGTTTTAAACCAAATTCATTCACACGTGTGGTAAATACCATAAAAGATAAGTTCAGAGTTACGTGGTCAGCAGAACATGTGGAAAATCATCCAAGGACCATGCAATCATCTTGGTCCACCATAGTAAAAATTCGTGAAAAAAAGTGGATTTGGCTGGGATGATACTTTGAAGATGATCACTGCCAGTCCTAGTGTGTACCATGCCTATGTTCAGGTATTTGATATATTTATATCTTGTGTATATAAAATTTTCCATTTTTTCTAGTTTTTTGTTAATTTTCCAACCTATAAAAGACTTTTCTACTTGTAATCCTGATTGCCTTTTAGCATGACTCTTTCTGAAATTTGGGACTACATAAATGGCTATGCCAAAAGTGCAGGATAGAAGGTATCATTTTCTTTAATCTTACCCAAATTTAATGCTGTATAGACCTAATTAGATTGGCCAAACTTGACTAGTGTATTTCAGCTTTGTTTCTTTTATTTAATGGAAAAATAATCATTGTTGTAAATGGAATAGAACCTGCGGTGGCTTGTGGGATTTGTTTGCTCATTTAAAGAAAGTGACTAACAGAATTGACATGGATGCTTCATAGTCTCTGAAAGAAGTTTGTCTGAACTATGACTACTGCATTAGCTTTATGAATTCCTTATTGGCATTGCTGTTTATCTATTAACTAATTTATGAATTCCTCTACTGGTTTGTGATATGCAGAAAAATCCTGGTCACGACAAATATATTCACAATAAAATTGAATTGTATGATGAAATGGCTATTGTAGTTGGAAAAGATCTAGCCACCGGGTCTTTTGCAAAATCATTTGTCGATGTGAATTTAGAAGTTGGATTTGTTGCAAATGATGTTGCTGAGAAAACTGTAAAGACAAGTGTGCAAAAGGATGCGACTAGTGTTGGAGCAACATCATCGAGAACCAAACAACATCGTAAAAGAAATCACAACAATGAAGACCTTGAAAAGATGACTGAAAAACTAGGAGAAGTGGCAGCTGCGTTAACAAAAATTAGTGCAAACAAGCTTGATATCAACCAGCTACACGATGAGATTATGAAGATAGAAGGCTATAGTGAAGAATTTCTAGACTCGGTATTCGATCATTTGGTGCAAAATGAGAAATTGGGAAAAGCATTTATGGCGAAGAGTCAAAGACTTCGATTGATTTCTCTCGAGAGATTCAAGAAAGATTGGGGCATTGAATGATAAAAGGAGTTTTTCTACAAGTTTCAAGCAAATCCTTTAAATTCGTGTTTACTTTTTGGTTGCTCTTGCTCGAGCATATGTTAACTTTAGTTTAAATAAGCAAAAATGTGCTAACTATAATATAAGTTTTTTTTTTAAAGAGACATAGTGATTGTAAGGAGGCAGGTTTCTTGTTGCATATCTGTTGGTTTGAATGATTAGTATTGTGACCAAGGAAATGAATCTGGAAAAGGTATCTAATGGTAAATATATATTGGACTAAAGGGCTATCTTAGATGTCACACTGCAGATACCTTCCTTCTAAGTAAATCATGTAACAATATCTATTAATGTTTGTGTTCATTGACTGCATCATAATTTAGTTTCATGCAACCTATTCTTGAGTACATCATTCAACTGTCAAGACACACTTAGACAATTTATATAATGTTGCCACTAAGGTATCCACCTACGGATGCCCCCCCAAACTCTTTTCTCTTTGATAATTTTATGATCCAATATTTATACATTCATTTCATTCTCTAATAACAATGTACTAAATTTATCTTACCCTTCAAAGATATATTGGTAGTGATAAATAGTCAAACAAATTTTTTTTTTTAAGAATGCTATTACATGATCACTCAATTTTGATGGAAATAAGAATGTGGTTATAAAAGATGTAAAATAGAATTGGTTGGTAAAGAGATGAAAATTTGGAAGTAGAATAAAATTTGAAACAGATCAACTTACACCAAAAAAAGAACTTAGAAAATATTTTTAATATTAACCAAACAGCAGAAAATTAAGAAAAAGGGAATTTGGAAGATATTTTCAATGATAACCAAACACAGGAAATTTATGAAGAAGGAAATGATTTTCTGGGAAAATAGCTTCCATGGAAAAATAACCAAACAGACCCTAAGTTTATTTCTTTTTTACTCCGTTCTAGCGTCATCATTTTTGCCTCCATTGAATTTTACAAGAAATTTTTGAAAGTGGAAAAACATAGTACTTAGAAAAGAATTGGGTTTGCTTGCTTTGTTTTACGGTGGCTAAAACTCTATATTGGGGTTTTTGAGAGAGGCAGTTCAACCTTAGCAAGTGGAAGCGGGTTGTTTAGTAAGGACTTGGATCCCAAACATCTTGGGCCTTTCACATGGTGGAGCGAAGCTCCAACGAACTATGATTGGAATTGGAACTAGGATACGGGCTCTGGACATTTTTATGACATCAAACTATTTTCCCCAAGAACTCAATTACTACTAATTTTTTCTCATGGTAAAGTAGTGAATTTGTGAATGACCTCAGGCTTCTTTTGTGACCATATATATATGTGTGTGACTGTCTATGGGCTTGTTCTCGATTAGTCATTTTAACTAATTATAGATTTTAATTTTGAACAATTAGTTTTTCTGATATGCTTGATTATTTTTATATTCTAATTATAATTTTTTTAATGATTAAAAAAGCTAAAATTTATAATCATTCAAAGAATAGCTTTTATTGATTCTAAATATTCTTTATAATCAATTTCTATAATCAAATTTTGTAAAATCTAAAATAATTGAGACAAGGCCGTATGTGTTTGTGTGTGTAGTCCAATTAAGTTGTTAAATTGTCAATATATTAGGCTAATCATGGAAAGCAAATGTTAAAAAAAAGGAAAAAGAAAAAAGTCTGATTCATCAGCAAACCCAATTAACTTGTTAAATTGTCAATATATTAGGCTAATCACGGGATGCAAATATTAAACACAAAGGAAAATGCAAAAAAAGGGCTAATTCATCAAGAAAGCCTTCAGGACAGCAAATGTTAATCATCATTGATTATTGAATGTAGTCATAATAATGACTTTTACCTTAAAACTGAAGTTGTACCACAACATTAATTTCATGATAATCACATATTTAGATTGTCTGCATCATGGTCTATTTTCTGGAAATGACATAGAATCTTTTATTACTACTACATCCCATGAACTATGATCATGTCTGTATGGGAAAGCTTTTCCTGCAGTGTAACCAAATTGGTACGGCTACATGCTAAAACTTGAGAAACATGTTATACATGTGGAAAATTTTGGGTAAGTTTAAACGTGTTGTATTATATTTTCCGCCAGACTTAAGCATACCATTGTATGGAAGTTATATTAGACACAAGGAATATAGTGTGCAAAATGGCAAGCATCTTACATGGTAAAAAGTTTCTCTCTTAATTTCTTGTTCTTAAAATACATCTGGCAATAGTCATTGATGAGTGTTTCTGAATCAAAATCTTTAATTTTACTCATTTGAGTGAACTTATTTTATCTCGTTAATGGAAAAATGCTAAGGTTGAGACTCATGAATTAGAGATTTTGAGTTGAAATCTCACGATTTATGAGTTTAATTTAATTTTATATCAGTGTTCATACCATATTGTCACCAAGTGACTCAGTTGCATTGTTGATAAATTGTAAATTGTTGTATTGATCCTAAAAATTCGAATTGTATGGAATCTTATGAACAAAGGTTAATTACAAACTTTGCCCCCTTAAACTTGGGCCTCAATGGCCTTTTCCCCTAAATTCTAGTTATAAATGTTGTCCCATCATTAACACCATTACTGTTTATCAATTGCTTATTAACAGCAAGAAATAGTGCCATTTTTTGTGACCAAAATACCCTGACACAAATGTACTCCTTATCTCCATTTTTCGTTTTGGATTCAACAATTTATAATTTTATAACAAGAACATATAAAACTATCACAGTGTGTATGTGTGTGTGTGAAAAGCTATCATAAAGTTAGAAATTTATTTATATAATATTCTAAAAACCAAAGTGATTTCATTCTAAATTTTTCTTGAAATTCATGATGCTCTTAAAAAATATTAACAATCTCTATTGTTTCACAAACTGTTTCTTTCTTTTATTTTTTTTGTTGTAATATAATTTTTTTTCTAAGATAAAGCTAACTCTTCAAATTTAGCCATTTGTTGCATTAAGACTATTTACCTTAACATTTTCTAAATTTAAATTACTAAATTAATACAAATAAAATTAGAATGATACAAATTTGGAACCAAAAGATAAAAGTGAAAGTTGCAAACATACAAATGTTCAATTCTATTTACGTATCTGTTTGAGATATTCTAGAAGGAAACTAATGCTTTGTTAAATTATTTTATTTTTTAATACATTTGATTCATATTATCCAACTAGTATTTTCCCTATGCATTTGCATGTGATTATATTACACGCCACAATACCATTAAATATAGCAGCACCAAATTTAAACATTCATATATTAATTTAAGAAAATAAAAAATTTTCAATCAATAACATGGAGGAAATCAATAATTGATCCATTAATACAGCAACACAAAGTTTAAACATTAAAATATTAATTTAAGAAAATAAAAAATCGTTCAATCAATAACTATTGAGAACGAAATCAAGATGGGGAAAAAGGATCAAGAACTATTGAGAATGATCATGATTATACTTAAATCTCGTAATAAGGAAGATTATGAATACATAATAGAATATTTAGAGTTTAAAACGAGAGTTAGGCAAGAAAAACTAACAATATGTCTTAAACATTCTATACGTAGTTAAATTACTAAACTTGACCAAAACAAAATCTGTTACTTGGCAAGTAAGAGGAAAAAATTGTCATAACCCGTCTGATGATGTATTAAACTTATCCCATGAGGAAAACATTAAGAAAGCATCAAAGCAGAGTTCTGATACTGTTTTCATAAATTAAAAAAGGTAGAGTGTAAAAATAAAATTATTACCACAATAACTGTAAAACCATGATACTCCATAATTCTCTCATCCTTGAACATGCAAACAATGTAAAATTTGTAAAGGATAATGAACAAAAGATGGGATCACAAATCTCATAGTTACTCAAATGAAAATTAGGAAAAGTTTAGTATGCTGTCACTTTTCTTCATAATCAATCCATTTGTTACGCACACTCCAGAAAGTTTCATCCACCACTACTACTTCCGCAGCTTCGCTATCACTATAGCGGTATAGCCACACCTTTTCCGGTACCCGTACGCATATCCATAAACAAATATAAATCCAAAACATGATTTTGTTGTAGTTATTAGTTAATAATACTAAATAATCAGATGCTTTACAAATTTTCTTAGGATGATGTGACCAGACTAATATGTATAGATAGCGAACAAAAGAAAGCACAACTATAAGTGTTGTTGACATATAGAAAAACACCCCGGGAAAAAAAAGATGTTAAATTACCAAAAAAAAAAAGAAAAAGCATCCAGAGATTGTGTTTACAAGTATTGAAAAATAAAACAACCTGAGTAATGAGAAAAAAGATTTGCAAATGATAAATATTAGAAATGTTCTAGTTTTCTGTTTAAGTAGGATAATGTTGATTGAGATAAAATAATATTTTTTTAAATGTTTAGGTGGGTTCAGTTCCGATCATCATCACGGGTTAGGACAGGTTTTAGAATTATGGGTTGCTTGTAGAGATACTTATAAATCACTCATTAACACAATTCTCATATCGAGAGCAGATTCAAACACAAGATTAATTTTTTATAAAAAAGCGGTTCGTTCTGACCAACTAAACTAATTTGTGTTGCCAAGAGAAAATAAATATTAAAAAGGCAACATGTCTACCTCGAAAACCTCCGAACTCTCTACTTAAAAGACTGAATATACATCACAGGGGTTAGATTCTGATGCGGTTGGAGGTGCAACCGCACCGCACAGTTCATCCCACCGTTATTTGTCATAAGGGTCTGATAGAAATCTGGGCCGTCCAATGCAAATTTCAAATGAATGATTTAGAACAACCCGATCTCTTATAGCCTTACAGTAAATTTGGACCATGACCTATTATTCACGATTATACCTATAACGTAGACAACCTCAATCCACGTCATGGACTATTACTTGAGAACAGTAACCAAAGTGCTGCAGGCATTTTTTTTTTTCCCCTCTCTTTCCACGCAACTTTTGCTCCTCTACCAACGTTGGATGAAGAGGAAAATAAAGTAACACTTTAGATCACGCGAAAGGAAGAAAACAAGTTTATGTTTGAATCTTTTCAAGTACCTTAAGAAACTTGTCGCTTTGGGAACCAAGTGATTTTCAATAACACTTAATCTGACTAATGCTATAAAGTAATAAACGAATATGGAAAATGAATGTTAGTTACAATAAACAGAGATCAGTACACATGATATAGCTACACGTTGCCAACCTTAGGGAAACTCTCTCTCATCGATGATTTGTTAATTTCCAAAATCACGCAACTTCAAAAGTGCCTAAAATATAAATACTCGGCATTTGAAATAGAAAAAAAAAAACAAAGAAAACGTAAAAGTATGTACACAAATCAAAATGTATTTGAATATAAATGAATGTTTATGGACAAAGTTTTGAGTGTACATAGATCAAAATGTGTTTGAATATAGATGGATGTTTATGGACAAAGTTTTTGAGTAGCAATAAACAGGAAATTCTAAAAACCTATTACACAAGATACATTACTAATTTGACTTTGAGTAAATGCATATGATTTCATGAACAGCATCTATTTCTATGACTAAGGCATGCATACTAAATCGAAAATTTGAAGATATCCTAAAATCAATCGTGATTAATTATAACAGTGAGAGCAATTATAATTCCACTCACTGTTATGAATATAATAGTTATACATTAGTTAAAATTAAATGTTTAATTCCTTATATAGCATGGACATAAGTTCAAATGTCCAAAAGCTTACTTTATCTAAAATTTAAATTATTTTAAATCATTTATAGTTCCCGTGCATAAGACGAGACCTAAAACTAATTTTGAACTGTTGTTAAGTGCATAAGCAATATATATATAAATTAAATATATGAAATAGTATCCACTTTTTTTAAAATAAAATAAATGTTTTCTTTTTTAACAAGTATCCACACTCATATAATTTCAAGTCCTCAATTAATTTTCTGAGTTTTCAAATATATCCATATAGGTACAAGTTATATTTAATTCGAAATCTAGTATTGTGGTACACAAGGCGAATTTCTCAAGATGGTTGCGAATTTTCATTTTAATTTTTACTATATATTGCTTCCATTTGTATAAAATTTTTATCAAAAGTTGGTCATTTCTGGAAGTGTATTGCTTCTTTAACTCTATTTTCTGAGTATTTTGGATATTTCCTTTCCATTATGGATATATAGCCATTGGGTGTTAACGTTATTTAGTCGAGTATTTTAATTGAAAATTACTTCGAGCAATTGACTAGTCTTTGTGATGGGCAAAAGGCGAAAATGTTATATTTCTCAAATTTGACGGGTAAAGTATTACTTCTCCCTAGGGTGTTACTTCGCCCCAAGTTCAAATGTGAACTAAATGATTGATAAAAAGTTTGAATTTTAGCCACTTTAAAGTTAGTATTTCAAGTAGCGAAATCTTTATTTTGAGAAGAATTCAAAAGTTTAAATTAAAGATATTTTTTTATACACAGTTAGTGTGTAATTTTGTTTTTATACTAACAAGTTTGAATCATTTCACATAACTTAAATTCAAATTTAAAATTTAAATTGTGCACACATGATATACATCTAAAACTGTTAATATAAAAAATCACTACATTGTTAGTATATAAAAAGTTAATACCTGAATTAATTTTGAAATTTCAACAAAAGGCAGATTATTTAGGTCAGATGCCCAAGCCAGCTAGCTGCAATGATATTTCACAACTCTCTTTAAATAGAAATGAAATTTGAATGTCCCAACTTTCTTTAAATAGAAAATAAAGAAGAGTCTAAAATACTTGTTAGTTGATCATCAATTGTAACTTGTGAGCTCGAAGATTTTGAGATCAATTAGCTTTCTCACAGGATGAATTATTCTAAATTCTAATTGTGCATTGTATAAAAGACACACTTATTTTGTGAAATCAACTCTTTTTTCTCCCAACACATGCCTCTTGTTTCTCCTTTTGAAATAAAACTTATCCCCTAGCAACTTAAAAATTCCTTTTGACCACTCTTCTCGTCTAATGGGGGAGGCAAATGATATTGCCACAGATAAAAGTTTCAATGCCACAATAAACATGACTGGATTACCACTAGTACTTATGTTAATTGATTTGACTCGAGAAATATAATTTTGGTACTTCAATTAAAAAAAAATTATTATAGCATTAAAATTGTAACTTTGACTTTAACACAGACCAGGCAATGGCTTCCAAAAATTTCATTTCACATCAGCATCACCGGTGCCATCTCCCACCTGCGGTTGTTGCTAAGGTCCCCATTGTCGTTTTATTAGCCAAGGCTGCGGTGGAAACTTGGAGCATCCAATACTGTATAACAGAAAAGCTGATCACCTCATAGATCTAATAAATATTCTTGGCAATTTGCTCCAAAAAAAGAAAAAGGAAAAAAATATTCTTGGGCGAATTGCCGTCTAATTTTTATGTGTTTCCTCTCTCTCTCTCTTCCCAGCATAATCCATTTGTTGAAAAATGCAAGGAATGCATCGTGAACTAGACTTTCATTCAATGCGGTGATCTTGCCGTCACGACAAATCGTAAATGAAACAATTGTCAGTGATGTTTTGTGAAACTAATAACATAAAATACTAAAAGTAGAGTATTGTGGGGAGAAGGAAATAGTGAGAATGTTTTTTATTAGTCACTTTTATTTTATTATCCAATGTTCCGGAGGTTACAAATGAAGTTTATAAGTCCTCTATTTATAAGTGATACAATGAAATGGTGAGGATGTTTCTACTATTCACTTTTATTATTAAATATTCCAAAGGTTACAAATGAAATTATAAGTCCTCTATTTATTGGCGATACAAGGCGAAAGTACATGTATCAACATTAATATGGATATACGAATTTAGTACTTTAAATATATAAATTAAATAGTTGTATAAATGAACTAATGAACTATGAGAAAATACGTGAATATACTAATGAATTTTATGGAGATGAATATTTTAATATATCTCTTAGAGAATGAATGGACATTCACATTTATTATTTCATTAATTTCATAACATTTGGCAAAAAAAAAATTTAGTATTGTGTAAAACTACACCAAAGAACATAAAATTTTGAAATTATAATAAAATATAAAGTTCAATTGTACAGCCGACTTTTTAACTTATGACCCCCTACGTCCTTCCATTCTGCTTAGTATAGGAGTAGGTTGAAAGTTGTGATTTAAATCTTTTGAAAAACAAAAATTGGCATCATATTTGAGCCATATGTTGTGACTTGTCTTGTACCATCTAACTTGCAATGTTTCTGCTGCCATCTAACTTGTCTACCTTGTCTATGATGCAATCTTTTATACGTGTTATAATTGTAAGCAAACAAAATTAATGTCAATGATCGTAATAAACGGTAAGGAAGAAAACATTTAATCCTTTTAGGCAAAAACATTTGATTTTATAGTGTAGGGAAGAATATACTTAATTTAACTAATATAAAAAGAAAAACATATTAAGCAACTCAGATCAAGTTTTCAATACACCAAGCAGGTCATGTCTTACAAGTTATGAGTGCATAGAAAGCGAAGCAAGTGAATAAATACTCCATTATCTCATTACAACTCACAGCTTTACCTTTAATCAAGAAATATTACAAAATACATACCATTTTAATTTTCCCGGAAGATTATTAATGATACTTCACTTTTTTTGTTCTAGCAGTTCCATTATTTTCTTATCATATAATTCGTTAGATTGATATTATTAAAAAATAAGATAGTAGGAGTGACATGATAAAAAAATTGAGCGGTAATAGGAGATTATTTGATATCTTATTTATAATAATTACTAAAACACTTTATGTAATATGATGTATGTGAAATAAAAATGATTGTTAAAAAGATAAAAACTAATTGGAGATTGTAATTATGATGCAAATAAATTAATATTTATAGAAAAAAGTTAGAGCCCATTTGGATGATTATTTTTAAAAGTTTTTATAAAAAATTTATTTTACCAATTTAATGTATGTAAAACAAAAAAATAATTAAAAAATGTGTCAATGAAAAGCGTAGAATTTTTTCTATAGAATACTACAGTCCAAACTAGTATCCAAACACACTCAAAAAAGTTTCTATCACACAAAAGTTAACTCTTACTACAATTTTGGAGGACACAAAATTACAAATCCAAAGAGAAGATACTATGAAAACTAAAGAATAATTAAGAGAACAAGAGAGTAAAAGTTAAAAACTAATTGGACACTTTGTGTGGTAGGAAATATTCTATCAAATTATGCCAATACCCTTTTAACTCCTAGAGAGGTGGCACACGAATTCCAAGGCGCTCATTTAAGCAGTCACGTGTGAAAACCATTCCTTCGCCACCTGCCCGCCTCGACGAGTGTTGGGCTGATATATCCCTGTCTTATTCATCTCATGCAAACCCATTTTCGTCAATTCACACTCAACCCAAAATCTCAATCCTCTATATTACACCCACCGAAGACCAACACCAACAATCCTCTTTTCCAAATCTCAACCGTCCATCTAGCCTACGTGGTTTCTCAACCCAATCAAATCCTGTCCGTTGCGTTTAAAGCTTTGCATGAGGGGGGGCCCCACTCCTCCAACCGCTATATTAAGAGCCTCAAGCGAACGAGAAAAACTCAAGAAAAACAAAAGTCTCTCTTTCTTTCTTTCTTTGTTTTCTTTCTCTTTTCTGCTTCTTTTGTTTTCTTCACAGGAAGAAGAAGAAGAAGAAGGCAAGACGGCAGAGGTTTTCAAGGGAAAGCGTTCTCTCAAGAAGCACTTTTGAGGTACTTTTTTTTCTTCTTCTTCTTTTTTTTTTAATCCCTGACGTGTGTGTAGATATTCATTTATTGATGAATAAATGCACATTGTTGATTTTTGCAGTTATCTTTTTTTCTTTTTTGGTATACATGTCAAAAAAAATTACTTTCTCATTAGATACTTATGCTTTTATCTGCATTACCTCTTCCATGGGTGGATCTCTAAATTTTAAAGAAGAAAAGTCATCTGATTCAAGAATTCTTTCTTTTTTTTTTTTATTCTTTTCCCTTTTATCGCCGGTATATTTTGCAGTGGTTATCAATATATTTCAACTCAAACAAAAACATGCAGACTGATTTTTAGGATGTGTTTGTATGAATGCATGTAAATTTGCATATTCAGAAGTGTTGGAGGGGAAAACAATGGAATGGAAAACATCTTTGATAATGAAACTGTAACTTTTTCTGGTTGTTTCTTGCAGCTGGCTGATTAGAAAAGTGAAACTAGAGTTAAAATTGCTGGCTATATTGTTGTTATCATATTCCATTTCTTTTTTCCTTTTGGGGCAAGACGTAACTTTAGCATTTTGTAGTATTTGCATGTCTATTTGTAGTTCTATGATTCTTTTTTCTTATTTTTTTCTTTTGTTGAATGTACTTTGGAACTTGTAATGCTTTATTTATGAAAGCATGTTGGGATTCTGATGATATTTTGTTTGATTTGCTTAAGTTGCATGTGGGTCCTTTTGCTTTGGAAAGAAGGATTCTTTTTTTTCTTTTTCTTCTCGGATGACTGAAGCAGAAATTGTTGTTAAGTTTGCTTTTGTTGACCGAGCAAAGAGTTTCTTGTGATAGATTTTTATGCATATTATATATTACATAGTAAATCTCAACACCCTTTTCGGCTGTTAGCTGAAAGTTATTATTGGCTTTTCACTTTTCATTTTTCCAGTGAAAGAAAAAATAGTAAACTTCAAAAATAAAAGATAGAGGAATTTTAAATGAATTGGACAGTCATATTTCCAAATGTTAATGTATACATTTTTCCAATGTCATAATCAACCTTATAAAAATCTCCTACAATTTCTGCTATTACACATGATCTTTCCCTTTCTGATCAACTTTTCTTTTCTTTTTGTTTTTGTTTTTTTGGTTTGGTGTTATGTGCTAAGACAAAAGAAATTGATCAAAAAAGCATAGCAACCTTTTTTGGATTTATCACTAGTCTAATTTCCTTTTTCCAAGAAAAGAAAAGGCAGGATTCATTGATCAAATTGATACAGGGCAAATCTCCGTTGTTGTAGCCAGAAAGTTGGGTGATGGGGTCAATTACTAGTCCCTTGAAGTGATAAAAGATAGCCCTTGTTTTAAATGTTTGATGATTTTCGTTACTATCTATGCATACAAAGATGATACAGAGGACGTTGAATCAACTGTAGCCTGAAAATGCCATTCATTACTCTCTTAGGCAATGGAAGAAGAATATCTCCTATCACATGTTCAGATTCTATGCGTGAATCACACTGTAGCAACCCCCTTTGAGTAGTCTGATGGGGTAAAATTTCAACCATACATGCTCTGTCTGTGGGATTTTAATACGGTACTTTAGACAAAGAAACATTGAGCTGAACTGAATTTTTAACAATTGTTTGATCAAGTCTAATGCGGTCCCTATGTCACAAGGGTCCATTCTTGAGTCCATCGTGGCAGTTATGGCTACCTTGTCTTGTGTATCTTTAAAATTTGATTCGTTTCGGCCAAATATTTCATCTTTGACACATGAATCATAGTTGGAAAAAAAATCGGACCACGCATTTGCTGGTAGATTCATCAATCTTAGGCGTCTTTGAAACATGAAATGGTCCAAATTCGAAGTGAAATTAATAAAGAATGGCGTTCTTGCCAGATGAAGGTATTAACTTGTAATAGGATTAGTTTTGCACGTGCAGGAATATGTCAACTGCGATTGTTGATTCGTCAGAAAATTTTGCGTGTAAGAGTGATGGTGTGTGATAGGAAAATTCTAAATCCAGTCCGCCTTAAATTCTTGAAGTAATAGTTGATTTTTCTTATATGAAGGGATCAGATATTTTACGTGGACAAATTTACTACTCAAAACTTATTGGCATGGTAATGCAAGACTGAGAATTTTTTATTAGATTGAAGGTCAATACAAATGAGTTAATATCTTTGCATTCAATGCATTCAAGAGAACTGAGTTGTTTCGATTAAATAATGAAGTTCGAGTAAGTTAAAATTTTTGACTTCTATGCTTAATGCAGGCAGACTACAACTATTTTCCTATCTGATTCGGCAGACTGCACAGTATTTCTATCTGATTTGATGTTAGAATTGATCGTATCATTAGTCATCGTATTAAATATGTGTAATTTATTTAACTTTTCATTGAGTTCTTGCATGTTTATCGTGCATTTATATATTGTGTACCTAACTCTAATGAATTCTAAACCGTGTTAGAATTGGTTTTATAACATTTGACGATCACCCTTAGGTTTATTTGTTTTTCTTATGTATGTGTCGCTATTGTCACATGAAATGAAATTCGTCTAAAACGTCAGGTCATTATGCACCTGTCATTAGGTACATTACATTTTTGACTGAAAAGAAGTGTTGGGAGATTGCTTACACCTATTCCGAATGGCAATTTAATTCTTGTTTTGCATTTTGTTCAAATACAGTAATTATCGAAGAAAACTTTTTATACAAATTCTTGATGCTGAAGAAGACTTTGACTAGTATGTGGTTGTTCACAGCCAGTAGAATCTTGCTTAGTGGATATTTGATATCTTGGTTGCCTTAGTTCACAGCCATTATAAAGAATATGCTTCTATTGCACAATAATATTTAGACCAGACAATAGAAATCTTCACATTTGCACTGTCATGAGCTGGAAAGAATGAACTTGTTTTCCTCCAGGCTGAAATGAAGAGATGTTGAAATGTATGGTCACTGCTTAGTCTCCGATGTGCTAAGATGTGTCCCACAGGAAAGAGAGAGTTCAGGAAGGGACTTAGGGGCTAGGGCTGGCTTTGCAGTGTATCTTCTTGATGTGCAGTAGATTTCTTAGATGCCCATTGATTGGTGGAGTTTCTCCTACATTATCTGACAGCATTATTAGTATTGGTGGTCCCTGACCCCTCTAGGCACATATGGCCCTTTAGTTTTTGATAGAAGAAGGCTCCTTAAAACTGCCCTTTATGGATGACAGAGTCTCTGCACCAGAAGAAGTTATGAGGTAGATGATTGAGGAAAACTTCAGTGGCCACTAGTATGAATCTATATCTGACCAAGGGATGGATCGAAATAATAAGATTTTTCACTCCATAAGCTATTCAATGAATTTGTCGTTTTCTTGGATTTACCACAGATAAGGAAAAGAGAAGTTACAAATATTAAAATAGAAGAAAGGATTAATGTTCTGATTAAATACTATACTCTTTCTCAGAATATATTCTTCCAATACTTCTGTCACATGGAAATTTTGCTTAGACTTTTCAATAAATCTGTGGTAGCTAGTTTTCCTTGACCATATTCCCACAAATCTATCTAATGACTAAGCGCCTTGTTATTCTATTTAGCACAAAGATAACTGAAGTGATTTGCGTATGATTAGATGGGACTTTGATTGTAAAAAACCGTAAAAATTTCACTTCCATTTCAAGCAAAGGATGTTTGTAAAAAGGATGTAATGATTCCTTTAAGCTTCTCTGCTATATAATCATCCACATTGTCCATTTCAGGTGTGGTTATTAAGCAGATAGGGCATTGTATCAACAATGGGAGCCGGAGGCCGCATGTCTGCTCCAACAACCAAGACTGAAGAAAGGAAAAACCCCCTCGAACGAGTCCCATACTCAAAGCCTCCGTTCACCGTTGGTGATATCAAGAAAGTCATCCCACCTCACTGCTTTAAGAGATCACTCCTTCGCTCATTCTCCTATGTTGTTTATGACCTGACCCTGGTCTCTCTGTTCTACTACATCGCTACAACTTACTTTCATCTCCTTCCTTCTCCATACAACTACATTGCCTGGCCTGTGTATTGGGTTTTCCAGGGATGCGTTTGCACTGGAGTTTGGGTGATCGCCCACGAGTGCGGTCACCATGCATTCAGCGACTACCAATGGGTGGATGACACAGTTGGTCTTATCCTCCACTCAGCGCTTATGGTCCCCTACTTCTCATGGAAGTACAGTCACCGTCGCCACCACTCCAACACTGGATCACTGGAACGAGATGAAGTCTTTGTGCCAAAGCAAAAATCCAAGATGGCATGGTATTCCAAGTATTTGAACAATCCTCCAGGCAGAGTCATTACTCTCGTGATCACGTTGACATTGGGTTGGCCTTTGTACTTGGCTTTCAATGTCTCAGGCAGACCATATGATCGTTTCGCATGCCATTATGATCCTCATGGCCCAATCTACAATGATCGTGAGAGGCTTCAGATTTACACTTCCGATGTTGGAGTCCTCACAGCATCTTATCTGCTTTACCGTGTCGCAATGGCTAAAGGGCTAGCCTGGCTGATATGCATCTATGGGGTACCGTTGCTTATTGTGAATGGCTTCCTTGTTTTGATCACGTATCTGCAGCACACTCACCCTTCATTGCCGCACTATGATTCATCTGAGTGGGATTGGCTGAGGGGCGCATTGGCAACTGTTGACAGAGACTACGGTGTCCTGAACAAGGTTTTCCATAACATCACAGACACACATGTGGCTCACCATCTCTTCTCAACAATGCCACATTATCATGCAATGGAGGCAACCAAAGCAATCAAGCCACTTCTAGGAGAATATTACCAACTTGACGACACTCCATTTTACAAGGCAATGTGGAGGGAAGCTAAAGAGTGTATTTATGTTGAGCCTGATGAAGGAGGCAAGGGTGTTTTCTGGTACAAGAATAAGCTTTGATGGCATTATCTGATCCTGATCATCTAGTAGACTGTACTATTATTAGTGAAGCTGTATCCGTTTGTGCATTTTCTGGAGAAACAAAAAAGAAGTAGCTTTCTTTTTCTCTGATCAAATGCATGTCTAAGTTAGTGTAAAATCACCCTGTGCCAATAAATTCATAGCCTGTGTTCCTTGCAACTCATGTTTATCTTCTACAGTGTGGAAAAACAATTAAACCTAGTCCATCTCAAACACTACCAAATCTCATAATTACATTGGTTATTGATTAATTTGCTCAACAAAGCTAGATTGATACATTGACAGAGAAGTCAGTTTCTGTTGCTTTACTGCTTAATTCTTAGTAGTGAAGCAACTAAGGCGCATCTCTTTAGCATTTAAGTTTGACAAACAAGAAGAAAGTTCGTTTTGTCTCTCTCAGCAGTTTCTATTGCTTTTTCTGGCCCAAATATTTCCCTTGTCTAATTTGGGTCCATCTAGTTAACAGATGGTGATTTATAGACATGAGACTCACTAGTATAACTGGCTGCAAAAAACCAGCTATTTTTGAAGTGCACATTCATTCTTGTTGGATCATACTATTAAATAAATGTCTATCCCAATTATTTCACATAATTACTGTGTGTATGTATAACCACACAAATGAGTTTTACATATTTGAAAATTAATTACTATATAATCATTGGTATAACTACAGTTAACAACTTAAGAAGGCTCACAAACACTGGGATGTAAGAAAAGCACCAAGTGCATTACAGCCAAACCAAATGCATAGACCTCCTAATCCAAGTGTTTCAATCCCCAAAAACTGAATAAACAGACAGAAATCATACGTTGGGATACTTTTTAGTAGGCCACACGCAGAGAAATGATACATCAGAATACTTTTCAACAGTTCAAAATTCAATATAAAGATGAAACTTTCGGATATATTTGTCTATTGTGTGAACCAGAAGATGATTTCCAACCATTAACTAAATCCTAATCATAGTAAAAAGCTGCATTCATAGTTAAAATACTCTCTTTAAGCCTAAATTCTCTTTCTTCTTTCTAAATTTCCTGCTTTCACAAATGGATTATCTTCCCCACCAAGGGAAGAAGGAAACAAATTCATAGGGATATAAATGAGTTTAATCAAGTTGAAAGCTCTAGTGATCATTTTTTTAAATTATTTTAATGAGTTTAAAATTTTGTTTAGATTTGGTTTGTTTATATATTGAACCAAATTTGAACAAAGTTTTTTGATCAAACTTGAAAATTATCAAATATAAAATACTTTTCAAACTTGGCTTGATTAGTTAACGAACCAAGCATGAAGGAACTCTTGTCAAGTTAATTGAGCTTAATTCGAGTGTCGAGTAGTTTGATTCATTTTCAATCCTATCAATTTATTGCTTTCTTTCTTCTTTTTTTTTTTGGTGTTTATAATAAAATGCCTCAAAAGACTTTCTAGTGATAGTTTCTTTTCCTCTTAGGGTTGCTTAGTGAGAGTTTTCTTATTTCTTAGCATTTTAATAGTTTTTTTGTCTCCTAATGATTCTAGTGCAAATATATATATATATATATATATATATATATATATATAATTTTCTTTTACAAGATCTGAAATTTTTCATTTTTTATTATTGGATTTGGAATTCTTTACATTTATTTGACGAATCTCACCATAATATATGGACTTCAAACAATTATTAGCGTATTTGGCGATTAAAAGTATGCACGTATGTTTTTTGGCCTATAAATATTTTATGTATATTTTGGGTATTTTTGGAGCTTTACCATGTATATTATTTTAATTTAATCCTTGAGATTTGGAGTTTCTACTTTTCCAGATATTTTGGTATATTTGTGTGTGTGTGTGTGTCTATATATATATATATATATATATATATATATATATATATATATGTTTGATAACGTAATTTCTGATATAAGTGTAGATTTTGATGAATCATGATATTTCACCGAGAGAGAGAGAGAGAGACTAAATCCTATTCGTGAATACTATTATTATGTCGCGATGAATGGCTAATTCCTGGGAACAATCAATGACTTTCACTTCAATTGTGACTCTTGCTTGGTTTTTTATGGTTTCGACTCAGCACGGATGGCTGTGTTGCTGGTCCAAATAGTCCAAATAAACTAGCTGGTGCAGGAGGACTTAGGAGAGACTCCCATGGCCAATGGATCACTGGGTTCTCTAGGAGTTTGGGCTCTTGCGCAGTCCCTCTTGCAGAATGTTGGGCCTTTAGGGATGGTTTAGCGCTAGCCAATACTCTTAATATTTCCCACCTAGAAGCGGAACTTGATTCCACACCAATACCTCTCTCTCTCAAAAAAATTATCCCTCTACTCATGAGCTTTCCCCGTCTTAGATGATTGCAAGGAGCTACTTACTACATTCGAGTGGGTTTGTTTTTTCCTATGACTACAAGGAGACTAACAGATGTGCAGATGTTCTAACAAAGCGTTGAGGGTGCTTCAACGATCACATTCAATTTTTTGTTACTTGTCCCACCTTTGCTCTTTCTTGTTTTTTGGATGATTTAAGGGGAGTTGCACTCCCAACGATGACTATACGTAACGCGTAAAGTCTTTCTTATTTTAATTTTTGCATCTTCATCTACCAAAAAGAAAGAATTCTTAATTCGCAAATGGAATAGGAGAGGGTTTGAGACAAAAATTTGATGTCTATGCTATGCAATCATTTCAACGAGTAACTAAGTTTGTGGTGATGAATAAGGATTGAAATTTCATTGTAACGGTGACTCTAATTCTTGGAAAAACAAAGGAGGGACACAATATGGGGCCTTACAGTTCAAGCCTAGAGGTTAGAGGTTAGCTAATGAATATTACTGCTAGTGGAACCTTGAACAAGGAAAGCTTTAGCGAAGGAAATTCAACTGTTACAAATAACTTAAAAATACTAGATCCATCTTTTATCGTGCGCTTTTAAACATATAAAATAGAAGAATTCCTAATCAAATTGATCTTGATAAATGTAAATTAAATTGTGATAAGTCCATTAGGCTTTGGGCTTACAAGTTGGGTCAATCAACATGAGGCTTAAATTGATTTTGCAATGTCGATTTCAGTAGAGTAGATTAATGGATCATGCATTTGCTCACAGTCAACTGTGTGGGTCAGTCCATTTATTGTAGTTCAGTCTGTTTCGTACAGTTCATACTACCCAAATTGCATGCAACATCCTAGACCGGCTCCTTTTGAGCCTAATCCAGTTCATATTTTGTCTCTTCATCGCATATGTTTTGGGCCATAAATAAGGGCCTCTCCTCCCAAACTGGACTTAAGACACGGACATTCAAATTTCCAAAATTTGGAGAAGTTCTGCCAAATTTTCTCAAGAGTTTTCTATTTCAAATTCAAGCCTTAATCATGATTAAATTCAAGTTAAAATTTAATCTAAGGACCATCTAAGAACAAGCCTTTGGTCCTTAGATTGGATTCACGTTCAAGTAAAATCAAAACCCTCTGTATTTGAAAGCTTGGAGACTATAGATTCAAGTGGTCAAGGCAATGCCACAAAATTTACCATTTTCCACGCTTAAGTTTTAGAAGTTGCCTTTTTAATTGAAGAACAAGATTTTTAGCCCTTAGACCTTGAATTATATTCTTTTAAAGAGAAGAATTTGAGGGATATCTCCCTTGATTAGGAACTTACCTACGGATTGCAACTCTTTGTTTTCCAATAAACTGATTTAACACTCGTGCGAGTTCTAAATTTGTTGTAACTTATTTCATTGTATACACATAATTATAGGTATTTCGTTATGGTATGGGAAAACTATTCAAAATATCTATCACATTTTGTCAAATAAATTTTTTCTTTTTTCACTTTGCAAATGATAACTTTATGTCCCTTATTAGAAATAACATATGACATTAAGTAATTAGGGCACTAATTAATTGTTAATAACTAATTAACAAAAAATAGTTATTGGAAATTTTCTTAACGATGAACAATACTCGCAAGTGCCAACTGATATGGGTGTATTCAATGATTCTATCCCTATAATGAAGAGACCGTAGTTTCTACACCTATACTTCATTTTCAACTTGTAATATCCACAAAGTCACTATTTTTCCACCTCAAATTTCATTGCGTCAAGTTAAAATGAGATTTAGCTTAATGTTTCTTGTTACCTTTATATGCAAAATGATAAAAATTTGAAAAAATAACCTTGGTAATGTGTACTAGCCATTGGTTTAACTTTGTAGAGAAAGTGTAACGATCCCACATCGGTTAGGGAGAAGAATCCTGACCATTATATCACCAGTCATGGGTGAGCCCCTACCTGACCGAGACCTTTTAGAGGGGTGTTGGACTTCTTAACCTGTGGGTTTGGGCTTTTCACTTATTGTGGGTTGTAACCCAACTCCAAAAACAAAACCTACGTAGCTAATTGTGGGACAATATTGGTCAGGGGTGTTACAGAAAGTCAATTGTTACTTATTTTTAGTTTTTTGCTATTTGCTTATCTCTCTGCAGTCCTTTTAGTATATTTTCATTCTTTTACTAATACAACTTTGTACATATGCACAAAAGTTGTTTGTGGAATAAAATTTTTATCTCCCTCCTCAAGGTACTTTTCTAATGGTACATTTTTGGGTTAATTATATTTACCTCCCTTGAGATTTGACCAAACTACTAATTGAATCCTTACGTTTAGTTATATTACAAAAAGGTTCCTCATTATCACTTGCATGTAACATATATGCCTCTGCTGCTAGTGATCTACATTGACTGTTAGGATTTTAGTGAAATCAGCATGGACTTTTAACAAAGGGCCCAAATTATCCCTACCCCTTACTTTTCCTCTCCTCTTTCCTTCTCCACTGAAAACCAGCAAAAGTGGTAGCGGGAATTAACACCCTGCACCAAGTCAGCAACACTTTCCTACTCCCATATCCATGAATTTATCACCTCCGATTTGAATTCAAAAAAAATCCATAAGCTTGAAACTTATGTAGGCCAACAGCAAATATGACCTAATGGCAATTTCATATTTGACCGAAAAAACAAAATTATAGTTGTTATGAGAGCCCAATTGAAATCCATGGCTACTAATGATAATCTCTTGTGAGGGCCTTCTAGATCCCTGCAAGGTTTCAACCTTCACATTAACTTGTACAAAATGTCCGTGAGTTAGTATGAGCAGTTGATGTTCTTCTTTTCCTATTTCCAGGGAGAATATTAAGGACGGAGTTGAAGGCATGGAAAAGTTTTCATTGTTAGAAGAGAGATAAATTAGGGGAGGGGGTTTATTTAGGCGGATAGAGTTGGATCAGAAGACAAACAACCATTAAGGGCGGGGGTTTTTGGTTAGACCTCCATTTTTTTTTTGGTTTTGGGGCGGGGTGGGGGGGGTATCAGATGTTTCCTCAGTTTCCGGATGGTGGGTTTCATGAAGATCTTTCCTTGTATTCTCATTCACAGTGCTTGGTTAAATTTTTGTAATCTTCATAATTTTGGTCCACTACTTGCTAGAGACTCTGTTTATCTTCAGTATACTAATCGATACATTTGTTTGGGAATACTGTTTTTCATTACCAGAAAAAAAAAAGGTCATGTGCTTAAGTTTTTTTTGTTTTTAATACTCTATGCAGTGGGGTTATTTTTGATATTTTGCTTATTCTCTTAGTTTTTTTTTTTTCTGGCAGAGTAGATAGAAACACACACACACAGACAATTAGATTAGAAACACTTAGGAAGTCATCGCCAAATTGAATCAAAGACTAATCTAGTTGGGTTTACATATTGTAAACTGTAATATGGCAAAACCTCAAGTTTTTCTTTCTAATTTGGTCAAACCTAGGGAAGATAAATGTAATTAACCCTACTTTTGTTGACTTGGACTGATTTGGTTATAAAAATCTTAATCTTAGGGCAGGGCCAGTGAAATTTTGCAAACCTTAGGGGAGATTAGTGAAATTATTAGAAAATTCAAGGAAGGTTTCTAAAATTATCCTTTTTATTTTAAGAATAAAAAAGTTACATCTCATTTCTAGTTAAACAAATGAATGAATTTATATTCATTTTTGTCTATAAAAAGTATTATTTGATTCAAATCATATTTATTTTTTTCTACAAAAGTGAGATCGGATCCAATCCATATTCATTTTTGTTACTAAAAAAGTAAAATTTGACTTTTTTTTATATAAAAAATGACTATGTGAATCAAATGATGACTTCATACTAAAAAATGGTCGAAATAGATTGGAATCAGATTTTACTAACTTTGAATTTATAAAGAATATAAAGTTAAAATTAATTTTTTTATACACAAATAGTGTAGTAACATTTTAAAAGTGCAAAATAAAAAAATTCATTTAACAAAATGCGAGCCACGTTTTGAACAATTTTCCCTTACAATATTGGAGTAGGGATCCAGGATTTCTATTTGAAACATAGCCTCGATGACAGAAGCCATGACTAGGAGTCAGATGGGATCTCGATAATGGGAACTGTGCGGAAGTTCCTACTACTAGTGACTATTGTTGGAATGTATGACCAAAAACAATTGACTTGTTGAAATACATTCCTAATTTTTCGCGGTGCCTGATGCCGCAGTTCCCAACAACTATAGGACGGTGTGTGTTAGGACAAGAAATTGACACGGAACGTGATGCCAAATCTCTTTTAGTTTGTGGTTGGGAGGGTAAGCTGTGAGTAAGCATTTACGACGCGCTTGGCATGGATGATATGGGACCGCAGAGCAAAATTAATTCATCCCAAATTCTGTGGCCCTTATCACGTATAAGCCCAAACTCTTTTCAAAGTAAGCACGGAAATGGAACAATTCTCTTTTATTTTTCTATTTTAAAGGTTTTTTAATTAAGTAAAAATTCTCTCCCAAATTTTAATTTTCTTTTTCCAATTTTCTATTGTTTATGTGAATGAGAACTTCCTCTGCCCCATTGTTCATCTTTTAGAATATTTTCTTTGTTATATTCTACACCGATTTGTATCCTTTTTTTTTTTTTTGTATATTCCATCTTGGATTGATATACAATTTCCAGTTTGCAGAATGAAGAAATTATATATATTTTGTCTTTATAAGTAGTCAATTATAAATTGACTATTATCCAGATTATGAAAAAATCAAAATCAATTACCAATCTTTCACAGTTGCATTCACATGCCGTTTATATGGACATTTATTTGTCCTTTTTCTATTAAAGGATCTTTGCTTTTTATAATCTTTTTGATACCATTTTCTAGTATCAAATATTACTATAATTCTTGAAAGGTCACAATTGAATCACCGACTAAGATTTATCGAAAAGTAATCATTAAATTCTGCATGGGTTAATTGTTCTTATTCTGAATAAGTTTCAATCTTTATCTTATATTTAGTATCTTTCACTTTTTTAAGGAAAAAGCATATATTTAGCACGTCTAGGATGAGAAGACCGATGATTTAGCTGCCTTCAGAATCTTCATTAGTGCTGCACTTCGTCCTTGATACAGAAGTGTTCTCAAAGATTTGGCAACACTTTCCAATTACGGTTCAAGACATAAAGAGCTTAACTCTGATACTTCTGAATTTTGCTTCAACATTCTCAAAAATTTGGCAATGGTTCCAGGTTGTAGTTCAAGACATAAAGAGCTTAATTCTGATATTTTTGAATTTTGCTGCAATATTCACCGCAAATTCTTTCCAAGGCAACAACCGACAAATTCTTGGGCTGAGGTATCTCCGCACATCAACATCAGCAGTCTGTGTCTTAGTTTAACAACCATCACATGTTCCCCTTGGTAAGCCTAACTCATCAACATCAAAGAAGAGCATTGCTGGATTCTCTTCCCTTGTCCAGTGCTATTGGCTGAAATTAAAGCCCACTTCAATTTGACATTCTAAAATCTAAACGCTCTCTCTCTCTCTCTCTGTCTCTCTCTCTCGTGTAATAGTAAACCAGACGTTGTTATAGTAGCCAGCTGGCGTACATGTGAAGTTCATTTCCCACACTTAGTTAGAATGCCAAAAGCTGTTATACTAGCCAGGTGCACGTACTTGTGAAGTTCATTTTCCATGCTCAGTTATACGTGACCCAAGTCTGTGGGAAATAACAGCCTAAGTGTCATTTTCTAGTTTTCAACTATACGTGACACAAGTCTGTAGCTAATAATAGGGTGGGTGTCATTTTCTAATTTTCAATCCTCTGTCACAATTTTGGTTTCAGTGGTTATACTAATTTTTTTATTTTTCATTTTTTGTTTCAATCTTTATCATATTTTTCTAATTTTTTCTGGTCACCATTTAATTTCTGGGATAATTATCAGAAACCTCCCTCGAGGTTTCTGATAATTTCGCCTAATACCCCTCTAATTTTATAAACTACACTGACCTCCCCGAGTCTATGGTTCTTGGCAACAAGTTTACCCCCTATTAGAAAAAGTGAATGAAAAAAGTTGAAAGGAAATCCTAAAAACAAACTTCATTCCGAAATTACCCTTAAAGCTCTCTCAACAAATGATGGCATGTAATGTACTTAAAAAATGGAATAAAAAGAAGAAAAAGTAAAATTGGTCCGATTGTCTTAGTAGAAAAACAAAAATGAAGAAGTCTCGTATCTGTTGACCGGCAACTCCAATATAATCGTTGCACGTGCAACGTTGTTTAGGTGAGGAACTAGAAAAAAAGGTTGGTAGTGGAACATAAATTAACAAGCAATTTCTTATTGAATTAAGAGGCAATAAGTTCTTAGCTTTTAAGTGCAGCAAGCCAAAAAACGTAAGGCCTAGGCACAGTTTTTCAAAGCACAAGGATGCGAAGCAATAGAGAGAACTCCTTTCAACTGGCAGCATACTTGTGGATCAACAATTGAATTTGTAGTTGTAGTCAAAAAGCAACAGTAAAGTTTCTAGCAAGGAAGGGATGGTATTTAAAAAGTCGGGAGAGGACAGGGAGCCTCAACTCTATACATACATATATATACATACATACATACATATATATATATATATATATATATATATATATACACACATACATACATATATATATATGTATGTATAATTTTTTCTAGTATGAGAGGGATGGGATTGAAAAAGTCGGAAGAAGGAGTCTCAACTTTAGTCACTAGAAAAATGCCTCCTTGGTTTTTGTCCGTTATAAATGCTACTTTGTCCATAGGAGATTTTTTTAGTAAAATGATTATTTGAGTAAAATAAAAAAGTACTAATATTTTGCAAATTCACTTTGATTTGAAAAAGCTGTTTCACGGAGGGTATTATATATAATTTGGGCATTTTAATTAAAAAATTTATCCCATCAAACTAAAGAAGGAGGTTAGTGTAATTTTTAAAATTAGAGGAATGCTTTATGAAATTGTTAAAAAATCTCGACTTAGGCTCGAATTAGCTTGGTAAGCCAGTTGAGTGGAGTTGAATATGTGGCTATTTAGATGAGCTAGCAAATTATATATATTTTATATTTTATATTTTTAGTGGTGAAATTACACGTATGTGTCTTATTTATTTATTTATTTAGTAGGGGTGAAATGTCTATTTTAAAAAATATAAAATTATTTTTTATTCTCAATTGAACTCGAGTAAGCCACTCAAGTTTGACTAGATTCAAATTCAAACTCGGCTACGCTCAAATTGGAGTTGGAAATTGAGTTTTAAAGTGCAAGCTTGGTACATTTGAGCTCAAATTCAAGTCTTATAAATTTGAGTCTATTTCAGTATGTTTAGGCCAAAACTCAACTCTCTAATTGACCCATTTTTAGCCCTAGAATTGATAACATATGACAAGAAATAGAGAGCGAGATAGAGATTTAAACTAGAAATGGGATATGCCAGGTGTCTATGCTATAATATTTGCAGACATTGAAATATGTTCTCACTTTGCATGATGTTGATGAGTTAGGGTCTATTTGATAATTCAACTTAATGTTAGAAACTAATTCATTCAAAACTTTTTAAATTCAACATGTTTGATAATTGAATTGCGTAACTTAATATATTAAGCACGATTTAATTTGTCTACAGAATTTTAAGTGAGAATTTTGACTGAATTTTCCAAATTGATCACACATATTTCACTTCTCACATATGTAACGCACTCACACATGCTCTTGCACAAGACGTACATTTGCCCTCTTTCTGTTCGACACATACATATACACATGAAGCCACAAAAATACGCACACTTAAGTACTATCTCTCAAATGTTTAATTATTTTCTCATACACAAAATACTTTTTTCCCCTCCAAATATACAAATAAAGGCAATTTTTTAGGATGAAAGTATAATAATATTCAATTTGGTGCTATAATTTAGTTAGTTATCAAACACATATCTTTATCAATATAAAACCTTAATACTTTCAGTATTTAATTTTCATATTTCAGATTTCAAATTTCAAATTTTAGTTTCATCAAATAGTCCATACACGCTCCCTCACAAGGTATCCATTTGCTCTCATTCTATTCAACACACACATATACACATGCAAACACACACAAATACACACACTTAAGTGCTATTTTTTAATTTTTAATTATTTTCTATTGCATGAAACACTTTTCTTTCTCTCTAAATATACAAATAAAGACAATTTTTTAAAGGATGAAAGTATAATATTTGTGCGATCTTTCAATTCAAAGCTATGATTCAATTAGTTATCAAACACACATCTTCATCAATTTAGCAACTTAATACTTTAGTATTTAGTTTGTAGAATTCAAAATTTAGATTTCAAATTTCAGTTTTACAACTAGGGCCTCAATTTGTAATAACGTTGGCTCATCAACGTCAACAGAATCACGTGTTTCACATTTTTTTAAACAACTTTGGCACTATATGAGTGGTAGTTGTTTTTTTAAAAAATTATTTTTGCTTGTGAAACAGAATCCCGTGTTTCACATGTTTTCAAACAACTTTGGCACTCTACGAATGGGAGTTGTTTTTTAAAAAAATTATTTTTTTTGTGAAGTGTACAGTATCAACTCCAAAAGCAATCCAAAATCTAATGTTATTAAACTCGGACAGGACCGATCGGTCCGAGCGATCAAACTGGGAACCAGGCATGTGTCCGGTCTAAACTCTCCATAAAGCTCGTTTGGCCAAAATTCGGTCAAATCCGATCAAAAACTGAGTTAAACCGAAAATCGGTAGAACAGGTAAGTCCTCGGTTTTTTATTTTTTATTTTTTCATTTTGCTGCTTTTTTTTTTTCCCTTACTTAACTATGGAGCTTTTATTTCCATGCAATCGATTTCCTCCTCACCCATCTCTTCCTCTTGTGTTAGTGGCCTCCAACCTATCAAAACCAATCTTAAATTTGTTTCTTAGACAAAATCAAATTATAGATCTTGAATAAAAATGGAGAAAAGTCAAAGGAAATAGCAAGAAAGAGATGGGTGAAGATTGAAGTTAAGATGGGGGAAAAGGAGATTTAAGTTTGATAAGAAAACAAACACAAAGAAATCTAGAAAGGAAATTTGGAAAAAAAAAAATGAAGAAAGGAAGAAGAAGAAAGAGGAGCGGCGGATGGAGAAGAACGCAACTTGGAGAAAGATACATAAGGCTGCGGTGGAAATGAGGAAAACAACTTAGGTTTTAAAACATTTTCATTTTTATATTTTGACCCCTATCATTTTAGAAAAATTGATAATGCATCTAGAAACTTTTTATAGCTTATAGTTAGTCCCAAATTTTAGTGTTATTTTTCAAATGAGCCCCTAAATTTAATTATAAACTTATAAGATATGCATTAAATTATATAATTTGCTTATTGATTATTCAATTTTATTTGTAGTTTCTTGCTAAATAGTTTTGCAGCGTCAAACATACATGAATGAACATTTCTGAAACTAATATGATATTGGTGTTTTACAAAGTCTTTCACAGTCTATAAAAATTGTCCATAAATTTAACTTTGAACTTGTAAATATGCATTGAATTGCTATTTGATTGTTCTAATTTCTTTGCACTTTCTTATTAATAGTTTTGAAACATCAAACACACACACACACTTTCCCTTTAGTCCGGCCACGGTGGAGGTGAGTGGATTGATGGAGGTGGAGGGGAAGGGGGAGGAGATGATGGCAGTGACCTGTGGTGGTGGGTAGCAAGACTGACTTTGGGAACATGTTTTACTGTAAATGGTAAGTTTTGACTCATCAACGTCAACATGTATGGAGTATTCGTGAACTCTCACTATTAGATTCTCTTCCCTTATCGCGTGGCATAGGCTGAAGTTAGAGCCCCATCGATTTGGCATTCTACACCTAAAACGCCAAGTGTTGTTATACTAGCCAGGTACTTGTACTTGTGAAGTTAATTTTCCATGCTCGATTATATGTGTCCCAAGTCTGTGGCTAATAGTCCTCATGCATAACTACTAACAGGGCGAGGTGTCATTTTCTAGTGTTCAATTCTCTATCACATTAGGCCCCCGGGGTAGTCAGATGGTTCACGTCTTCTTCCTTAAGGGGTGTGTTCCAGGGTTCAACTCCCACGGGTGACTTAGTTGTGCACATCACCAAATTGTTGGGATACCCCTTGTGTTGATAAAAAAAAAAAAAAAAATCTCTATCACATTGTTTGTTTTCGTTGTTATCCTACTCTTTCTATTTTTTCGCTTTCTTGTTTCAACCTTTATCACGTTGTTTTATTTTCTCGTCATTCTTAATTTTTGGGATAGGTTTTTGATATTTTCATTGAGCACCCCTCCAATTTTAAAAATTAAACTAACCTCCCTTACTTTATGGTTTTTAGTAACAAATTTACCCCCTATCAAAGAGGTGAATAAAGAAAAATTGAAAAGGAATTCCTAAAACAATCATTCCAAAATTACCCTTAAAGCTCTCATAAGAAATTATGACATGTAATATACTTAAAAAATATATAATAAAAAAGAAGAAAAAGTAGAAATTGGTTCAATTGATCCTCTTAGTAGGGATAAATGAATGAAGAAGTCTCATATCTGCTGACCGGTAAGCCCAAGATAACAGTTGCACAAGCAAGGTGAGGAACTAGATAAAAAAGTTTGAAAATGCATCATAAATGAACAAGCAATTTCCTATTGAGTTAAGAGGTATTAAGTTCTTAGCTTTTAAGTGAAGCAAGCGAAGAAACTTAAGGCAACCGCATCTGTTCAAAGCACAAGGCTGGCAAGCTATAGAGAGAACTCATTTCAACTAGCAACATACTTGAGGATCAATAATTGAATTTTTAGTTGTGATCATAAAGAAGCAATAAGAGATTCCAAGAGCCAAAACAACATTTACAAGTTATACTTTTGCGGTAGAAAAAGTTATTGCTTCTTTCGCTTGAGATTGTTTTAGTAAAATGGTTATTTGAGTAAAATAAAAAAGTACTAATAATTTGCAAAATCACTTTTATTTGAAGAAACTATTTAACTAAGGTATTACAAAAAGTATGGGCCTTTTAATTATGAAATTTCGTCCCATCAAACTAACAAAGAAAGTTAGTGTAATTTTCAAAATTAGAGGGCTGCTATGTGAAATTGTCCAAAATTAACCTCAAAAGAGGTTTCAGAAATTATTCCTTAAGTCCTTTTTTCTTTACAACTCTTTTTCGGTATATTGCCATGTGACCAAGGTTGTAAACAAATTAAGCCAACCCATAAAGATCAACTCAAGGTCAAGCTGGGTTGGTGAGCTAGTTGAGTCAAACTGAGTATACAGATACTTGATTCTTTGGCTCATCAAGCCAAATTGAATTTGTATATTTGTATATTTTGTGTTTTTAATGGTGAAATTACACATATATCCTCTATATCTTATTATTTTATTAGGGTGAAATGTCTATTTGAGCTCAAATTCAGGACCAACTATGTTAAACTAGAGTTTGAACTCAAGCTTGAGTCTTAGACGGCAAGCTTGTTGTTGGGATCCGGACGCGGAATACACGACTATTGAGAAATCAAGTATAGAACAATTTAATGACAAACAAGTTACAAGCATGGAAGATAAACGACACAAGATTTAACGTGGTTCGACTCCACCATTGAACCTACATCCACTGAGAGAAAACCCGTTCTTTATTATGAGAGAAAACCCCATACAAGAATACAATTAGAACCCAAACCCAATCCTTGTATAATTTCTCTCACCTCCCAAGAACCCTCTCTCACCCCATGTATAAGGCTACATATTGCCCTTGTGTGTTCTTGTAGTATGCCAAACCTCACCTATTTATAGACCATATTACTTGACCAATACAAATAATAGGAAATAACTGCTAGTTTCCAATTCTAAACAGAATAGGAAATAACTTCTAATTCCTAAATTCATACAAATAGGAATTTTCTTGGTTACTACTCCAAGTATCTAAACCAATTAGGAAACTAATTACTTCACACACATAACAAGAAACCTGCCTAAAAGAAATTAGGCCAATTTTCCTAACACTAGTCAAGCTAGAGAAGTTTGAATTGTTTGTAGGCTTACACATGTTTGCTCACATACGCAAGAAAATAGAGAACGAGATAGAGATTGAAACCAGAAATGGTACAGAGCGAAAAAAGGTAAATAAAGTGACCTTCTTAGCGTTAGATCGACTTTAATTCTGATTACTTATTTTTGTACTATAACAGAATTACTTCCATTTCTAGGAAGAAAAATATCCTTAAGAAATACCTAACCTGTAACTTTTCTGCTATAAATTCATCCACAATGTCCATGTGATCTGCCTGTGTCAAGCAGATAGAGCATTTTGCCAAAAATGGAAGCTGGAGGCCGCTTGTCTGCTCTAACAATCATGACTGAACAAAAGAAAAACCCCATCGATAAAGCCCCATACTCGAAGCCTCCCTTCACCGTCGGTGATATCAGGAAAGCCATTCCACCTCACTGCTTTAAGAGATCGCTCCTTCGCTCATTCTCCTATCTTGTTCATGACCTTACCTTGGTCTCTCTGTTCTACTACATTGCTTCAACTTATTTCCATCTCCTTCCTTCTCCATACAACTATCTTGCCTGGCCTATTTACTGGATTCTTCAGGGCTGTGTTTTCCTTGGAGTTTGGGTCATTGCCCACGAATGCGGTCACCATGCATTCAGCGATTACCAATGGGTGGACGACACCGTTGGTTTTATCCTCCATTCTACACTTATGGTCCCATACTTCTCGTGGAAATACAGCCATCGCCGCCACCATTCCAACATTGGATCACTCGAACATGATGAAGTCTTCGTTCCAAAGTCAAAATCCAAAATAGAGTGGTACTACAAGTACCTGAACAACCCTGCAGGCAGAGTCATCACTCTGGCGATCACGCTTGCATTGGGTTGGCCCTTGTACCTGGCCATCAATGCTTCAGGCAGACAATATGATCGTTTCGCGTGCCATTATGATCCTTATAGTCCAATATATAATGCTCGCGAGAGGCTTCAAATCTACATTTCCGATATTGGTGTCATTGCAACTGCTTATCTGCTCTATCGCGTAGCATTTGTAAAAGGGCTAGCCTGGCTTATATGCATCTATGGGCTGCCGCTGCTAATTCTATATGGCATCATTGTTTTCATCACATATCTGCACCACACTCACCCTTCATTGCCGCACTATGATTCATCCGAGTGGGATTGGCTGAGGGGTGCGTTGGCAACCGTTGATAGAGATTATGGTGTCTTGAACAAGGTTTTCCATAACATCACAGACACACATGTGGTTCATCATCTCTTTTCAAAAATGCCACATTATCATGCAGTGGAGGCAACTGAAGCAATGAAGCCAATTCTAGGAGAGTATTACCAATTTGATGGCACTCCTCTCTACAAGGCAATGTGGAGGGAGGCAAAAGAGTGTCTTTATGTTGAGCCAGATGAAGGAAGCAAGGGTGTTTTCTGGTACAAGAATAAGTTTTGATGAGATTATCTGATCCTGGTTACCTAATAGTGTGTACTGTTGTTAGTGAAACTGTATCATTAGTGCATTTGTGGAGAAACAAGAAAGAAGTAGCTTTCTTTTGCTCATGCATGTCTAAGTTTGTGTAAAATTACCTTATGCTAATAAAACTCATAGCCTATGTTTCTTGGAACTGGTGGTTTTTGTATACATAATCCCACAAATGACTTCTATAGTTTCTATAATTGCCATGTAAACATTGATCCACATGATATAACTGCAGTTAACAACTCAGTAAGGCTTATACACTGGGGTGCAATCAAGAAATGCACCAACGTTCATTACAGCCTAAAGAAATGCATCAACATCCTAATCTAAGTGTTATAATCCCCAAAACTCATTAAACATTAGATTTGAATACTTTTTAATAGCTCACACACTGACAATGATACATTAGAATACTATTTAATAGTTCAACATTCTGTACAAAACTGAAACTTTCGGACATATATGTATATTGAGTGAACCAGAAGATGAAGTCTAACCATTTACTAAATCCTGATCATAAACAGCATGACTATGTCGCACATTTTAACCAATTACTAATTTCTGGTGATGTCGCATAACTATGGTTCGACAAACAAGTCCTCTTTTTTCCTTTCTTCCTTATGAGGTTTGGAGTCTCCTTGAAAAGAGAGTAGGCCTACAACGAAATTTGGGCATATAAAAAACATAAGTAGGAGAAAGAAAAGACTGATGGTTTGTGAGTTATACACTCAGATGCCCCTTCACATTGCAATGAGGCCACCAACGTAAATCATTAGACATGTAGATCATACATTGATGCTATCCAAGTAATAACGTCATTTTTTATGGTGGCAGAGCTGCATGTACTTGAGGCTAGGTATTTTCACTCCCCTCAACTTTTATCAAATTGTAAAATAGGCTTTTGACATTTTGTGGTGTTTTCTTTCACTTTTACACCTTAACTACACCCATTCAATTTTTTTAAAAACACCTATTTGGCCCCTTCAAGTTTTATGAAATTGTAAAATAGAATTGAAATTTTTTTTTTCCACTTCTGCACCTTATTTGCACCCGTTCAATTGTTTAGAAACACTGATTTGCCCCCTTCAAATTTTATGAAATTGTAAAATAGACTCAACATTTTGTGTTGTTTTCTTTTTTGCACCTTATTTGCATCCCTCAATTTTTTAAAAACACTTATTTACCCCTTTCATCCCCATAAGTTTGTAAAGTTCCTTATGTTAGACCCTTTACAAATTTGAATACTTATTCATGTCTCCTCCTTCAAATTTCTAGAACTCTCTCTTTATACATAAAAATGCTACATTGATTTGCCTTATAGAAAAAAATTCAACCTTTTTTAGTTTAATACAACTATGATGTTGATTGTAAATCTAAAGTAACAATTTCAATATAAGGTATGCAATCATTCATACTGAATTTTTAATTCTACCACAAATCTATACATTGATGATCGCCCCCTCCCCCCCGCGGAATCACAGGTCCAAGCTTCGCCAATGATTTTTATAACATTGGTTATTGTGTCAACAGGGTCACTATTATTAGACCTATGATTGTTGTAGACAATGAAGTCTTTAAATAATTTATCTAGATAAAATCGATTTTGGTGTAATTAAATTAAATAATTACAAACTCATTAGACTTTGAGTGTATATTTATCCTTTTTTCAAAAAGCCTTCGGCTTACAAGTTGGGCCAATGCTACATGTGGTGTACAAGTTGATTGTCCAATGTCCAATTAAATTAGAGTAGATTAGTTGATTAGATTAATTCACAATAAACTATTTTGGCTAGCCCATTTATTGAAGTTAAGTGGGTTTCTTATACTATAAACTACCCAAATAGCATGCAAAACCCTAAATAGTTTCCTTCAAAACTATTGCACTGCATTTTTGTCTCATCATCCTATGTGTTTTTGGATATAAACAAGAATCTCCCCTGCAAAACAGAAGTGAAGACATGTATACATTCAAATCTCAAAATTTTGGAAGAGTTTTCTCTTTCAAGTTCAACTTTGAATCAAATCGAAGAACAAGCATTTGGCCACTGGATTAGATTCAAGTTAAAATCTGATCTAGGGACAAGCTTTTAGCCCTTGAATTAAGTTAAAGTTCAAGTAAAATGAAAACCCTATATTAATTTGCAAACTTGTCTGTCAAAGAATGGAGGAAGAAAAGGACACAATAGTTACTATAACAATTTTTTACCTTGGTATTCTATTCCTATCAAATATGTTCAACAATTGTCTAATAAAGTAACAATTAGTTTTGACCAAAAAAAAAATTTGTCTAACAATTAGTTTTATTCCACATATATTGTGTTCAACAATTGTCTAACAAAGAAACATTAGTTTTGACCAAAAACAAAAAAGTTGTCTAACAATTAGTTTCATTCCACATATATTAAATCTTTTAAGAAGTTATTAAAGGATGGTAAGGCAATACCTCCGTACACATTTTCTGGATATATCAACTAGAAGGATGAACATCGTCAAAGTTATTCACAATATAAGGTATGAATGTTAAAATTTTTTGCTTACTACCTAACAAATCTTTTTCACGTTAAATAATACTTGCCAATGTAGACAAAAAATCTATCCAGAAAAGAAGAAAGCAATTCAAAAGATATCAACATAATTTTGGCATGCTTAGACCATTTTAAATTTATAAAGCTTTCTGAATTTTCTCACCTGTATCATTTAATATTTTACAATTGCAGTTTTGGAAAGAATTTCTACAATTGCCACAAGATATTGAGGTGAAGATAATTAACTTTTTGTTTATTTTGAAACGTCTACCATACAAATTATATAATTATATTACATGCAGAGTGCAGCAAGTCGTTCTGATAAAGGAGTTGCAAAATTCAACGAAGAGTTTCAACTAATAATGCACTTCTTGTTTACTTTTCTCACTTCTCTTTTTATGTATCTGTCATAATATTCACATATTTTCATTCGCATGGAAAATTTACAGAAGCACATGCAAACTATGATGACATTGCAGCCAATCATTCAAATAAGGAAAAAAAAAAAAAAAAGATGCTCCCGGAGAAGATAAACAACCTTAGATATTTGATTCAATCTCCACGTTGATTTGGTACCACGTCTTGAAATTGAGCTTGTACAATGTTCAATTTACAATTGAATATTTGCAAATGTCCCTAGTGTCACTGAATTTTGAAGTTTTTACAACAAACATATTTGCTGGCATATTTAGATGATATGTTGTTAGATAAAATTAGACTGCTATATCTCAACATCCTGAGTACGTCTACGATAATTTTGCCTTGTCTTTCATTGTGAACTCAATGGCTGAATCCCATCTTCCTAGCTTAAATTTTCTAGTTCTTATTTAATTTTGAGTGGTGATGGCAACAAATCAGAAGAATATACAATATTGTTCAACACTGTTCTTCCCATAATAAAGCTGGTAAATTCTATTTGCTACTCCTACTTTTGCACCACCATAAATCTCTAAACACACGCAGGGATATCTGGTCTAACTTTCGAAAGAATATTAATTTGGCTTAGTCCTTCAAATTAACAAGGCATAGAAATACTTTTTTTTCCCTTTTGTGGTAAAAAAAAAAAAAGATTCTTTCCAACTAGGAAGTCCTATATCCAACTGGAATGCAACAAAGAAATATCTGTAGGTATCCGGAACGTACCTTTTGAAAGATTATGAAATTTAAGTTGGAGGGAATCCTAAGTTGGATAAGGGATGCTTTTATTTGAACAAATCATTACATAGATCATGATGCACTAAGTACATAGATATGCTCAACTCAATAGGTGAAAATTGGAAATTGAATTAGGCTGCGGAAAAATAACAAAAATAGGCCAGCACGTTTGAGATTTGCACTTTTTTTATTTCCTCTCTCCAAGAATAATGCATTTTGGCTCCTACACATAGGAATAGCAATTTCAAGATGGCATAATGACATGGCATAAAAATATTTGTGTTACAATTAGATGACTCAATTATGACATGTATAAAGAGTGGGTCGTATTAGATTAATCCATGGAGTAACAAAGATAACTTGTTAGTAATACAACTCAAACATGATACATATTTAAAATTTTTTTATCCAAGTCAGTAGCACTCAAACTATGGTAGTTCCCGCTTCCAATCTAGCTTCAAATGTTAACAATATTAACTTTTAAAAGTATGTGATTTCATACTTGTTTTAGTTATTTCTCATGAAAGTAGTGTTGAAATCAGACCTAGGTTGAAATTGGTATATTTTGGTTATGTGAGGGACAAACTCATTATTTTAAAATTTTTCAATGGCTCAAAAAAAAAAATTAAAACTCTCAAATTTAAGGGACCAATGTTTCATTTTAAAATTGGGAGATGAAAAATGCATAAGGCTCAAACGTCAAGGACTAGATTTGCAATTTGCCCACTAGGTTTTTACACAAACTCGTTCTCATAATGGTAAAAAAATTACTAATTAAATAGGTTTTTTGAGACAATGAACACTACTGGCCTGCAATTAATTGGTAAGAGGTAAAGTGATAATTATTTTAGGCAATTAAGGTGATAATTATCCCTTGTAACATATACTTCCAAATTAGCCAATTGGTGTTGCAATTGTACATGGGACAATTGTCCTGTACTCCCTCGTCCCCGAATTATTGTGGTTTAGTCGGATCTATCTTTTCTAAGGAGATATATGATCATATAATTTAGATGAGTTGGCTGGGGATAAATTGACAAATGTGACCACTTAATTCAAAATAATTCACTCATTAAGAGTGGATGGGCCTGCTTCTGGGAAAGTCATTCGCTGACTTTGGAGAAACGACTCTTATTTTGAAATAATAATAAAAATAAAAACAGGACATTAATAATGATACAGAAAAATTATGCATTTAGCACGCCTACGATTGCAAGACTGATGACTTTAGCTGCCATTAGAAGTATCAGTAGTATTGAACTTCATTCATTATAGATGCTTTCAAAAATTTGACAAGTGTTTCCATTAGAGTTCAAGGGGTAAAAAACTTAATTTTTCTTCAAGAGTTTCATATTTTTCCTAATTTTTCTTCAATTCTCACCGTTTCGTGTAGTTTTCAAACAGCGATTGATGTATTCCTTCCGCTTTGTGTTTCGCTGTTTGGCCAAAAACTTGCCAAGCGTCTAAGCCCGTTGTAAAGTTGTCAAACTAGCCGGGGCCCAGGCGTACTTCTGAAAAATTTCCCACACTTAAAACGCCGAAAGTTGTCATCTAGTGTCGCGGGCTGCTGATGCGTGTGCTCCGTGTCACTAGCGTGGAGCATGCACTTGTCACTTTTTTGGGGATAATTTCTGAAACCTGTTTGAGGTTTATAGCAATATTACTTGGTACCCTTTAACTATAAAAAAAAAATCTCACATATCTCTTATTTTCAACTTTTTTGTAACATTATGGCCAAATCATGAAATGTCCCCATAAGTTTTGTGGTATTTTTCATTTTACCCTCTAATATTATCTTTTTGGCACTTTATCCGCTTTGACAATCCACCTCAGCAAATGATCCATTGAAATATTATGCCGGATGAAAATGCCCCCATTTAAAATCTTCAAATTTTTTGACAAAAATGCCCCCTTCTATTATATATAAAGAGAAGTCTCCCTTCAAGTTCAAAAATTTTTTGTCATCATTTCATCATTCATCAGAGTTTTTAAACTTTCAAGTATTAGACTTGTAGCTGAAAAATGAAAAAAAAAAATGACCCAAAATTCTTCAAATTCATTTCGTTGCTCTTTGTCTAAATGTTGTCCATCATAGCAGCTACAAGAACCAAGTCAAGAAACCTGTGGATGCGGTAAAATCGTACCTTTAAGAAGATCATGGACCGAAAAATCTCGGAAAGAGATTTCTTGGATGCTCAAATTATAAGATATAATTTGTACGATAAATTAATATCTTTTTTAACTTTTAGACAAAAAAGATTGAAAACAAATTCTTTTTTTTTGTTTTCAATTTTCTTTTTTTGCTTTGCAAAATACGCTAGCAAGTGCCGGTTTTTTTTCCCCTTCCAAGAAGGGTATTTTTGGGAAAAAATATTGCCCAGCCTAAATTGTTAGGCAATTTTGTCTATCCATTATTTTACCAAGGATACCATTGTCATTTAAATATTAACCATTAACACTGTTACTACTTCAGCACTTTGATTACCGGTTAAGGGGATAAAGTGCAAAAAAAATTAATGTTAGGCGGTAAAGTCAAAAACACCACAAATCTTACGGGGACTTTTTGTGATTTTCCCTAACATTGTCAACCCATCTAAAAATGTATTATTAACAAACCCATACTTGGAAAGACCAAATGTTTTCATTCCAAAATTGCCATTGTGTTATCCTAATATTTTTCTAGAAGTGAAGATATATTACTAAAAGTCTGAAAATAAAGACAAGCAAAGTGAAAGTACAATTCTAAATAGAATAGATTATATCAGAGATTATTATTTAAAAGTATGTTTAAGATACTTCAAGTTGAAGAAAAAACTTTTCATTCATTGCAAAGTGCTTTCATTAATTTGGGGAGTTTTAAAAATTTAAGAATTTTAAATTTCTAAACTTTTTGTATAGACTAATGACTTGAATATTAGAAATAAACATAATGTCTTAGATTATGTTTATAAACTCATTTGAGGCATTTTCAAGAACATAAAAATAGCTTTCTTTATTATAAAATATTTTTGGATGAATGTAGAATTTTATAAATTATTTAGAATTTTTTTAATGCCCTAACTTTTTGCCCAAATTGATGACTTAAAAATAAGAGAAAGATAACTTATTAACAATACATTTAGAAAATTATTTGAGGTATTTTCAAAGCACAAAATGTTATTTTCTTCAAATTATAAGAATTTTTTTCTTTTACTTTTCTTGTCTAAACCGATGACTTCAAAAATTATAAAAGACCTTTCAATCTAATTAACATATTGTATTTTAAGGATTTAACTTGGTTTGTTATGTAAACTAAAGATTTACAAGAAAAGGGTAGTTTTGGAATAGAGATATTTTCTCTGTCCCAAAATGAGTTTTTAAATGATATCTTTTGAAATGGGTTGATAAGTTATAAAAAGTTAAAAATAAAGGAGGTATGTGAGATTTTTCAAAATTTAGGGTACCAAGTGATATTGCTACAAACCTCAAGAGAGGTTTCTGAAATTAGCCCTTTAAAAAAAAGTTTGGGTGGTTGGCTCCGTCACATCCGAGATCAGGGCATGTTCTTGGATCATAAATCACTTATAAAGGTTTTTACAAATCATCTACCAACATAGTTTTTGTATAGTGGAATCCGAATATATGACCTTTTATAAAAAAAAAAAAGGTTTGTCCTTACTAATTAAATCAACTTATATTGGCCATGCACTTGTCAAGTTTGTTCTGTGCTTCTATAATTGTTCCAATTTCGTGGCTTTTTAATTGGTCACGTTTTTGTTTCGATCTTTATGATTTTTTCAATTTTATTTTTTGATCATTTTTTTCTTGCAGCACTATTTCGGTATATGGATATACCACGTAACACACACATGCCAAGAAAATAGGGAGTGGGATAGAGATTGAAACAAGAAATGAGATAGAGAATTCGGAGCACATTTTTCTTCTGTCGCTCAGGAATTCTATATATATGAGATACAGAACGAGACTTAGTAGGTACCAAACCTTTTCAATTATTTTGTGGTTACGCCTCCCCACCCCTCCGAAACCAAAAAAGAAAATAAAAAATGGCAATGCAAGTTTTAGTGAGACACAAAGAAGCAGAGTTGATTGTTCCTGCAAAACCTACTCCCCAAGAAATAAAACCACTTTCTGATATAGATGATCAAAAGGGCCACAGATTTCATTTACCCATGATTCTGTTTTTTAGCTATAATCAATTCATGGACGAAAAGAACCCTGTTGGGGTGATTAGGGACGCAGTAGCTAATGCACTTGTTTATTACTATCCCTATGCAGGTAGGTGTTGGAATGTATGCCCAAAAACAATTGATTTGTTGAAATACATTCCTAATTAAAGTTTTGTATTTTATGAATTTCCAATTTTATCTGTTTAATATATGATATAGCTGGTAAAGTCCTTAGAACATTTATTAATGTGATGATAGTCACAAGAGTTGCTGACTATGAGATATCAATCACATTTATAATAAATGTTCTTAAATATCCCTAGTCATAGTATTAATGAGATAGGACATCATTAATACGGACAGACTAGTACACAATTAGCCCTACTTAATGTAAGTAGTGGTTGTTCTCATCAACCATGGTATAGGGATACCTAGGCTAATGTGTAGATGAATTATAGAGTAATAATTCATTGGAGTGATCCACACAGAGATCCCATTAGGATATTTTGTGCCAATGGTTGAATCTCTTATGGGAAATTGTGTAAGTGATCCTAGACTTGAGATCACCACAGTATCTTGAGTGTGAATCACTACCTTTTGATTCTATTTCTTGTTACTCACCAGGGGTGACTTAAAGAATAGAAATTGGGGGTAGTGTGAAGCATGGAAAGATAGTGAGTGATCAAGACAGGATTCACCACTCCAATAGTGGGGCGATATCCGGTAAGGCCACTGGTTGGAATGTAACCTTAGTCGACTACATTAGATTAATTGGAGAGTGTCTTCAAGTTAATCTAATCTAAGGTTAATTCGAACTAGAAAATTAATTAGTCATTAAGGGAATTGGCACTTGTTCCTTATTCCACGACTAGTGGATATCAATGGTGAAAGGATAATAATTACGGTAATTTTCCATGGAAAGGTTAGGTCGAATTTCCCTTGATCAATTCAGAATACCGGGTAATTGTGATGTGTTGCTAGACACGCTCACAATTTATAATTATGAATAATTAATTATTGTAATTAATGATAAAATAAAAGTGTTTATTTTATCTAATTCTTTTAAATTATAATTCATAATTATTACCGTGTATTTGGGACCTATTGGATGCATAGAGATTGGGTGCGGATTAAATTGTGTGTCCAAGTAGGGACTTGGAAATAAATACTTACGGGGTTTAATTATAAAGATAAATAAATCACGGGGTCATCGACAAATAAGATAAATGTGTTATCTTTATTTGTCGGATAAGAATAAGGATAGAGGGGATATCGAGATGTTACGGTGGTTTGATTTTGAATCAAACCACCGGACTATCCCTCCCTTACATTTCTCTCTTCTCTCTCTTCTCTCTCCTATAAATATCGGATGTTACGATGGGAGAGGTAATATACTCGATGAGTCGAGAGAAAAGTTCTCTCGGAGAAAACTAACGTGGGAAAAAAACACGGTCGAGAGTGTGAGTGAATAGGCTAGCACCTCCACATTTGATTAGAGGCGATCAAGAGGTGATCGGAGCTTTCTGGCGTGGACATCGGTAGAAGCGGGACACACGGACTGCTTGCTCAAGGATTTCTCGACCTTCTCGGGCGTCTCGGAGACTCCATGCGGATTAAGGTAATCCTCGAACCTCCTTTATGAAATCATCACATTAGAACTAGGGATTCTGGTGGGAGTTGGGGCTAAATTTTTTAAATTCATTGTGCACGATGCCCCAATTCCTAATGGTATCGAGCCATCTCTAGGATTTACATTATGATTTGTATATATTGTTCATGGATGATGTATATTTGGATGATATATGTATATATACATGTGCAGTTTCTTGAGTTAAAATTACAGCTTTAATGAGATTAAAGTAGTAGTTGGTTATCGGAAAATTGATTTCATGTTTTACGACTGCTGGAATTTTGTGAATTGCTGGAATTTTGTATTGATCTGTGAAGAGCATCAGGAGCCAATCGTTGGCTACGAACGAGCGATTCGACAGCGGATCCGCGAGCTTACCTGCGGATCCAGCGACTTCGGATCAGCGGTCATGATTGCGGTTCGTCTCGCGGATGCTTCGCGTTTGAAACATGGTGCGATCCATGGCGGGTTCGCGGATCGGTCCATGATCCGGTCGCGGATCATTGCGCCTCGGTTTACGATCCATGGCGGGATCGCGAGATGCGTCTCGCGGATCGGTCGCGATCCTTCACGAGTTTTGGCGAAGTGTGGATCGCGAACTAGCTTGCGGATCAACTCATGGATCCTTCACGAGGTTTGAATCGATCCGGAGCATGGATTATGGCCGGCGGATCGCTGTGAATCCTTACAGAAGCGAAATTACGTGAAATAAATTTTTGAAAATTTGAGTTTTAAATTTCAGAAATTTTCGCTCTTGATCCGATTTTAAATTGTTTAAATTTTACGATGTTTATCATTTCATATTTTATTGGGTCGAATTAGTTTGAATTTAATTTGATTAATTCAAATAATATTCCAATTATCTCTAATTAAGTTAGGAATTAAATTGACCTAATAAAATTATTTTCACCAAAAGTTCTGCATGTATGGTCTCAAAATTTGTTTGAGATCTTGATATATATGTATATAACTAAATAATCCATGAATAATTATCTTTCCATTTTATTTAAAGTTGTTTAAATTCAAATGGATGCATGGTGGATGGTTGTGGATAGTAACCCAATGTGATTGTGGTATGGTTGAGTGGTTGTGATTTTTTTGATAAATGGGACTGCGTGTCACGCCTTTCTCATTTCTCTAATTGTAATTTCTTTCCTCATCTAATTCCCCAGATGTAACTTCGGGGTTTCGATATTCTACTTGTAATGTACAATAGATAGGAATAGATGATAGGAAATTATGTTTCTAGTGTAGAAATTGTAAATTGGAAGATGAAGAAAGGAGCATTGCAACCAGAAGGTGGAAATTCGTTTTACCCTAGTCAACCGTTAATTTCCCTAATGGCCAGGGAAATTAACTTAGGAATATCCACAACCATCCACGATTTATTTATGCTATATTTATTTCTGAAATATTTATGCATGAATGTTGATGAGACCGCCAAATGTTTTTCAAAAATTTCAAACTAAAATAGAAATATTTTGAAAAAGGAAATAAATCCCTCAAATCCAATATTAAATCAAGACAAGCCTTCCATCATTATAGTATAAAACAAAATGTGGTTATTAAGTGCTAGTTTGTTGGGATTCACCCAAAGCGCCTTACTTACTACATGTTTTTTACTATAAGAAATATTCTTGAGAATGATGGGTTTGATTTAACTAAAACTATGGTTTGTTGGGATTCACTCAAGACCATGAATTTTAGAGGCAAGGGTTAGGTTAATACATAAGATGTAAAATCAAGAGTTGATACCTAACGGATCTAGAAATTACAAAGGGTTGTAATTGGTAAAGTACCTACATTAAAATTATTTTGATTTGTTGAGATTCACTCAAGGTCAAAAATAATTAAGAGGATTCTAACCTATGGATTTTGAAAATCTCGGATCAATTTTAGAGGGTAATTGATTTGAAAATAGTGGAAATAAAATCATAATTTTGGAAGTTTTATGATTTTATCAAACAAAACTTTTCGATAAACTCTATCTTTTTTTTTTTTTGTTGTAGAATGAGTAACAATTTGAGCCTGATCCATCCTTTCGATTGTAAACTAAGCGACACAAACTTTCTCGGCATGAAATGTCCTACTCGTTCTCACCCGAGAAAATCGAGTATGTACTTGATGGGCCCATGCCTAACGAACCGAACCTAACGCCGACTCTTGTTAAGAATGCTTACAAGAAGCATAGGGATGATAATAGAGCGGCTTCATGTGTCATGATAGCCTCTATGACTCCCCAACTTCAACGCACATGAACATGGGGGCATATGAAATAGTTCAACACCTGAGAGAGTTGTTTGAACAACAATCTAGGGCGGTGAGATATGACACCTCTAAGGAGCTGTTGAGGTGCAAGATGGCGAGAGGAGCACCGTTGCCCGCGTCTTGAAGCTAATTGGGCTAATTGAAATTAGAATTGGGCTCAAGATGGACAACTAAATGTTGATTTAGTTCTTCAATCTACTGCAGACTCCTTCTCTCGGTTAGTTATGAACTATCGGATGAATAATGCACACATTACCTCAATTGTTGAATGTCTTTGAAAGCTGAGAAGGAGATCAAGAAGGTGAAGGGATCTACTGGGGTGCTTGTTGTTGCTTCATCCAGGAAAAGGAAGAGGCAAGGAAAAGGGCCCAAAAAGCCCAATAACAAACCGCCAAGAAGCCCAAAAGGCTAAAGGAGACCATCAAGCAACTGCTTCCTTGTGGCCAAAATGGACATTGGAAGAGGAGCTGTAAGGCTATCTGGAGAGTGCGAGAAGAAGCTTGGGAAGCTTCATTGAGTACATACATGATTGAGATAAATGTTTCTACTTCCAAATCCGACTCTTGGGTATTAGATACGGATGTGGTTCTCATATTTGCACATCTATCACGGTCTAAGGGTGAGAAAGGCTGGGTAAGGAGAAGTAACCCTACGTGTGGGCAATGGAGCAAAGGTTCTTTGCTTTAGGCTGTAGGGACTTATTATATTAGTTTACCCAGTGGGTTAATTTTAGAATTGTCAAACTGTTATTATGTTCCAGCACTTACAACAAACATCATTTCTATTTCCTGTTTGGATTTAAATGGGTTTAAGATAACCCAGGAGAATAAATGTTGTTCTTTTTCAAAGAATGGTGTGTTTTATGGTTCTGGAAATTGGAATAACGGTTTATATATTCTAGATCTAGACAACCAAATTCTCAATATACATGAAAAGAGAATGAAGTTAGATAAAGCGAATAAAACTTACCTCCTTTGTAGGCTTGGTCATGTAAAGCGAAGCATTTCCAAATTACACAAGGTGGGTATTTGGACTCATTTGATTATGAATCATATGGCGTATCACGAGGCTTGTTTACTTGGAAAGATGACAAAACACCACTTTCTTGGTAAAGGAGCAATGATTTACTTTGGTACATGCGATGTATGTGTGCCCAATGACAATCACGACAAGAGGTGGGTTCTCATACTTCATTACCTTCTGAGATGACCATTCAAGATATGGTTATGTGTATTTAATGAAATACAAGTCCGAATCTTTTGAAAAGTTCAAAGAGTTGAAATGAAGTAGAAAAACAAGCGGCAAAGTATTAAAACACTACGATCGATCGTGGTGGTGAATACTGGCGATGAATTCGGTATTATCTAAGGACGGAATAGTTCCACAATGGACTCCTCCAGGGGACACCACAACTAAATGGTGTATCGAAAGGAGAAACCGCACCTATTAGATAGTGCGGTCCATGATGAGCCATTCGAGTGCCCAAAATCGTTATGGGGATATGCTCTAGACACGCCTCCCATACTCTTAATAGAGTACCAAGGTGTTACTTCCACACCATATGAGATATGGAAAGGGAAGAAACCAAAGCTGTCTTACATGAAGGTTTGGGGTTGCCGACCTATGTGAAGAAGAGTCGAGATAAGCTTGAAGCTAGATCGACAAGTGTTTGTTGTGGGGTATCAAGAGAGTCTATTGGATACTATTTCTAACCGAGAACAAAGTGTTTGTCTCAAAACATGCCATCTTTCTAGAAAAGAGTTTATTCTAGAAAGGGCGTGGGATAGAATAGAACTTGAAGAAGTTCAACCGACATGGAACTTGAAGAAGTTCAAGATGTCCAAACAAACACAACACTGTAGAAGAAAGGGTTCACCCATAGAGATGAGGCATAAGCGGAAGGCTGTGGATGTTCAAGAGCCCGTGGGTCGGTAAAAGCATTCGCACCCAAGAGATATGATTTTCTTGTGAGTCCGGGAATGATGTGCTAGTCATACAAGATGACGAACCTACTACCTACCAAGAGGTTACGAGCAGTCAGACTCCTCCAAATGGTTAGAAGCCATGAACTTCGAAATGGATTCCATGTATGACAACAAGGTATGGACCTTGGTGGATCCACTGAAGGGATAAAACCCGTAGGGTGCAAATGGGTCTTCAAGAAAAGACCGACATGGATGGTAATGTGATTACCTATAAGGCTAGGCGGTGGCCAAAGGCTACAAGCGAGAAGAGGGAATCGAGTGCGATGAAACTTTCTCACCGGTGGCAATGCTTAAATCCATTGGATATTGCTTGCAATAGCACACATCATGACTATGAAATTTGGCGGATGGATGTAAAGGCGCATTCCTTAATGGGAATGCAGGAGGATGTGTACATGACACAACGAAGGCTTTACATTGCCAAATTCCAGTCAGTGTGCAAGCTATGAAGGTCCATTTATGGACTTAAGCAAGCATCAAGGAGTTGGAACATCCGCTTTGATGAGACAATCAAAGAGTTTGGTTTTCTCAAAATCGGATGAGCCTTGTGTTTACAAGAAGGTTAGTGGGAGTTCAATGCGTTTTCCGATATTATATGTGGATGACATATTAATAATGGGAAGCGATATCCCAATATGTTACAATCGATAAAGGGTTGGTTATCCAAGAATTTTCCATGAAAGATTTGGGAGAGGCAGCCTACATCAGGTATTAAGATCTATAGAGATAGATCCAAAAGGCTGCTTGGTCTTTCACAATCTACATGTAGATAAAGTGCTAAAGAGGTTTAGCATGGATCGGTCTAAGAAGGGCTTTTACCTATGTCTCATGGGATAAGCCTTTCTAAGAGCATGTGTCCTAAGACACAAGGCGAGATTGACAAAATGCATAATATTCCATATGCTTGACAATTGGATCAATTATGTATGCTATGTTGTGTACAAGACCAGATGTCTCCCATGCTACGAGTGTCACGGCGATTTCAAGCTAATCGGTGAAGGTCCTTTGGGACAGTTGTTAAGAACATTCTTAAGTACTTAGAAGGACTAAAGATTTGTTCTTAGTATATGGAAATGGTGAATTGGAGGTCAAGGGCTACACGGATGCAAGCTTTCAATCGACAAGGATGCTGTAAGTCACGGTCGAGACTTCATCTTTACTCTCAGCGGAGGTGCCGTCTGCTGGAAGAGTTCCAAAGCGGGACACCACGGCGATTCTACAACAGGTGAGTACATTGCAGCCTTGGAGGCAGCTAAGGAAGCCGTTTGGATCAAGAAGTTCGTGACTGAACTTAGTGTGGTTCGAGCATTGTTAATCCGGTAACTTTGTGCTTGTGATAACAATGGGGCTATTACCAAACAAAGGAACCTAGGTCTCATCAACGGTCCAAACATGTACTTAGAAGATTTCACCTTATTAGGAAATCATTGCCGGAATGATGTAAAGATAGAGAGTCCCCATTTGAGGATAACATATGATCCTCTTACTAAAAGCACTATCTCAAAAGAAACATGATAGTCATGTACTTTCATTTGGACTAAGAGTTATAAATGAATTGTTTTAGTGCAAGTGGGAGGTTGTTGGAATGTATGCCCAAAAACAATTGATTTGTTGAAATACATTCCTAATTAAAGTTTTGTATTTTATGAATTTCCAATTTTATACATTTAATATATGATATAGCTGGTAAAGTCCTTAGAACATTTATTAATGTGATGATAGTCACAAGAGTTGCGACTATGAGATATCAATCACATTTATAATAAATATTCTTAAATATCTAGTCATAGTATTAATGAGATAGGACATCATTATCTGAGACGGACTAGTACACAATTAGCCTACTTAATGTAAGTAGTGGTTGTTCTCATCAACCATGGTATAGGGATACCTAGGCTAATGTGTAGATGAATTATAGAGTAATAATTCATTGGGTGATCCACATGAGATCCCATTAGGATATTTTGTGCCAATGGTTGAATCTCTTATGGGAAATTGTGTAAGTGATCCTAGACTTGAGATCACCATATCTTGAGTGTGAATCACTACCTTTTGATTCTATTTCTTGTTACTCACGGGGTGACTTAAAGAATAGAAATTGGGGGTAGTGTGAAGCATGGAAAGATAGTGAGTGATCGAGAGGATTCACCACTCAATAGTGGGGTGATATCCGGTAAGGCCACTAGTTGGAATGTAACCTTAGCGTCGACTACATTAGATTAATGGTGGAGGTGTCTTCAAGTTAATCTAATCTAAGGTTAATTCGGAACTAGAAAATTAATTAGTCATTAAGGGGAATTGGCACTTGTTCCTTATTCCACGACTAGTGGATATCAATGGTGAAAGGATAATAATTACGGTAATTTTCCATGGAAAGGTTAGGTGAATTTCCCTTGATCAATTCGAATACGGGTAATTGTGATGTGTTGCTAGACACGCTCACAATTTATAATTATGAATAATTATTATTGTAATTAATGATAAAATAAAGTGTTTATTTTATCTAATTCTTTTAGAATTATAATTCATAATTATTACCGGTGTATTTGGGACCTATTGGATCAGCGTAGAGATTGGGTGGATTAAATTGTGTGTCCAAGTAGGGACTTGGAAATAAATATACGGGGTTTAATTATAAAGATAAATAAATCCAGGGTCATCGACAAATAAGATAAATGTGTTATCTTTATTTGTCGGATATGAAATAGGATAGAGGGGATATCGGATGTTACGGTGGTTTGATTTTGAATCAAACCACGGACTATCCTCTCCCTTACTTTCTCCTCTTCTCTCTTCCTCTCTCATAAATATCGGATGTTACGATGGGAGAGGTAATATACTCGATAGTCGAGAATAGAGAAAAGTTCTCTCAGGAGAAAACTAACGTGGAAAAAACACTGGGCAGTGCGAGGTGTGAGTGAATAGGCTAGCACCTCCCATTCTCACACACACACACTGACATCGTGAGAGGCGATCAAGAGGTGATCCAGGAGCTTTCTCGCGTGGACATCAGTAGAGGCAGGACACCTGGACTGCTGCTCAAGGATTTCTCAGCCTTCTCAGACGTCTCAGAGACTCCATCTGCGGATTAAGGTAATCCTCAGAACCTCCTTTATGAAATCATACGTAGAACTAGGGGATTCCTGGTGGGAGTTGGGGCTAAATTTTTAAATTCATTGCATGCCCCAATTCCTAACAGTAGGCTCATTGAAGGGCCTTCAGATAAGATTCTTGTCAACTGCACAGCTGAGGGGGTGGTGTTTAGAGAAGCCATTGCAGAGGTTACGCTGGAGCAACTTCGTGACTTCATGCAGCCTCCATTTCCTTATTCAAAGGAGTTCTTAGTGGATGCTTCTGGCTCTACAGATATCTTGGACAGTCCATTGATGTTGATTCAGGTGAGCAAAACATTGAGGCGGGCTCTGGCCTCTTCATCTTCCAGCCAAACTGAATATCTCTGCCTGATTATCCACAAATTGCTACATGACCATCTACTCGGTACAAGTGGTTCCATGTAAAGTAGAAAATAAATGGAAACTACCTTCGATTGCGGTGACTGACCCAAACATACTCTAAAGCACATTGAGGATAGAATAATATTCACATAACCCCTCTATAATTTTGCATCTATTCACATAATCTCTTTATAGTTGTATAAGTGGATAGACCTTCATTCCATTTAGTATTTAAACGAGGATAATACTTTCATTTCAACCAACAGAATCACAAAGACTATTTTGCATTAAATTTTCACTTTATATAAAATTACGGAAGGTTTGTGGATATTTTGAAACTTTAAAGGAGTCATATGATAAAATAAGAGACCATGGGGGTATTAGTAATTTATACTCTAAACCAGTGGTAGTTAAATATAAGGAAACAATCCAAATATGTGGAGCTATAACATTTTATTTTTTTTATTCGGACAAAAAAAATTTAAATGGTACTGAACTCACAAGATCAGTATCTAGTGACTATTCTGTGTAATTTGTTGTTCATCCTAATAGAATTAGCTGCACTACTTCGAGTCTTGTTATTTAGCTTTCAAGTAGATAAAGTTAACACTAAAATGAAGTTTCTCACAATGTTGAGAAATTTTGACCTATTTACAAACTTTACCTGAAAGCTTTCTTATTGTCATTTTCATTTTTTATGGGGTCAAATTTCAGGCGACCCGCTTGATCTGTGGTGGACTTGTCCTTGCTATTCGCATAAACCATGCAATTAGTGATGCAATTGGCTTGGTCCAGTTTCTGAATGCAGTAAGCCAACTATCCAAAGATCCATCATCAGCACCTTCTCCGTTACCTGTGTGGCAAAGATGGCTCTTAAATGCAAGAAATCCACCATATGTTACATGTGTGCATAATGAGTTCGAGGTGGAGAAAAACATTAATAGTTGCACTGAGCCTACAATGTTCGACTCCCCCCTCAACCTTGAACGTAAAGGCTTCTTTTTTGGACCACAGGAGGTAAAAGCCATCAAGAAATACCTCCCACAAAACATTCGTCATGCATCAATATTTGATCTGGTAACTGCACTTGTATGGAGGTCAAGAACGATAGCCTTACAACTGGATCCTGAAGATATCATTACTCTTACCTATGCGGTCAGTGTTCGTGGGAAAAATAAAACAAAGTTGCCTAGTGGTTATTATGGCAATGGATTTGTCTCTCCCGCTGCTGTCTCAAAGGTCAACCAGTTGTGCAACAATTTATTTGTCTATGCATTAGAGCTGGTGAAGAAAGCAAAACATCAAGTGACTGAGGACTTCATCAAATCATCCATTGATTATAGTGTTTTGCATGGAAAACCGGGGTATTCTACGCTGTTAAAGGATTGGATTGTTTCGGATGCATCAAGAACTGGAATTGACGAGGTAGATTTTGGCTGGGGAAAGCCAATTTATGGTGGAACTATGGATGGAGGATCAACTTTAATATGACAGTTTATTCGCGATTTCGAAATAACCAAGGGGATGATGGTTTGGCGATGGCAGTGTGCTTGCCCGTTGCAGCCATGGAAAATTTTCAGATGGAGATGGAGAAAATGATCAAGGGGCCAATGGACGAATGCAATAAATTTTGGCATCATAGGATTATTTCTATGCTTTAAAGGAATAATAAAATCTTAGTTGGGTTTTACTCAATTTTTTTTTGCTAAACAATAAGCTGTTGACTTTCATGCAAGTGTGCATATTGCTCTTGTAATGAAAACTTTCTGCTTGTGCAATTTCTCTTGGTATATCAATAAAGATTTACAGTTTGGGTAAAAAGGAACATCATTATTTGGGGTCTTTTTGGTGAATTGTATGTCTATTTGCCTTTATTGAAAATTTTTAATTTTGATTTTTTTTTCTTCTATTAGTAACAATTAAATTCTTATAATAAAGTCAAACAAAATCCTATGAGACGAACTGGTGTACACCAAAGTAGGAAATTCCGGATCATGCTCAAGAGTAATTAGAGTACAGATCAAGCAATTTCACGACTGAATTATACTACCACTAAAGTGTATACATCAAGATTTAATAATTTTACAATAGCTGTTTTGAAACAAATATTTCAAAAATTGAAAAAAATATTGAAGTGAGAGTAACTATTTTTCGTTTATTTTGAAAAGTCTACCATTCAAGCAGAATGCAGCAAATCTTTGCAATAAAGGAGTTGCAAAATTCAAAAAGGAAAAGTACCAAGTTATAATGCACTTCCCATGACTTTTCTCACTTCTCCTTTTATTTATTAATCATGACATTCATATCTTTTCATACAAGGAAAAAAATGCATGGACAATTTAGAGAAGCATGTGCAAACAATGATGACAATCACAGCCAGTCATTCAAATAAGAAAAGAGAAAAAGATGCTCCCAAGAAGATAAATGACCTTAGATTTAATTTCATTTAATCTTTACATTGGTTCAGTACCACGTCTTAAAATTGAGCTTTTAAATAGTTCATATTTCAAGAGCATCTAAAAGTTTTCATATTATCGCATTATAAATATGTATTGCCAACTTCAATTAGTAAAATATTTAATAGTTATTGCAATATTGTTCTCTCCGTCGAAAGTAAACTACATTCCCTACTCATGTATCCCCCACAAACTCTATAAACACTCGAAGCTTGAATATCTGATTTTAACCCTCAAAAGAATATTAATTTGGCTTAGTCTTCAAATCAACAGGACAAAGGAACATGTTTTTTTTTTGTTGTGTTGGAAAAAAAATTCTTTGCAACTAATTATGAAGTTCTATATCCAACTGGAATACAACAATGAACTTTATATAGCTATCGAAACGGTAATTTTTCAAAGAATATGAAGTTCACGTGTGCATCATTGATGAAATCAATCATGAGTGGAGTAAGGGATGTTTTTAGTTGGAAAACTATGGTGTCGGATCACGGTTCACACAGTAGATAGTACATAATTATGCTCAACTCAATAGGACGAAAATGGAAATTGAGCTAGGTTTGGAAAAAATCAGAAAAATAGGCCATCGCAATTGAGATTTGCACTTTTTTACTTCTTCACTTTCAAAATGATATATTTTGTTCCCTTACACATGAGATCTTGTACTTTTCGGTACCCCACTTTCAAATGGTGTAATCTAGTCCCTCAAATATTCAAAATATGCCATTTAAGTCCCAAAACTTATTTTTCAATAGATTTTCGCATTGAATGATATTTTTGAGATAAATTGAACAAAAACTTGACAGATAGTTTTTGAAGTACCAAAGTTTATTCTTTGAGTCCTGGAGCAGTATTGTCAAATTGGAATTACCATGCTCAATAAATAAGTAAAGCTAAAAGACTCACTTTTTTGTCCAAAAAGCATTTTGAGTTGTCTTTAGAATACAAAAGATTATTTTCTTCATTATAATAGTTTTTTTTGTGAATTTTAGTAGATTCGTAAACTATCCAAATTTATTTGACATATTCTAAATTTTTTTTATCAGAGTTGGTAGCACTAAAGTTAAGGTAGTTCTTGCTTCCGATTTAGCTTCAAATGTATCGATAATAACTTTTACAAGTATGTTTTAATTATTTCTCATGAGATTGTTGCTGAAAATGAGTTTAAGATGACATTGGAATATTTTGGTTATGTGAGAGACAAACCCATTATTTTACAAATAAGGGACTACAAAAGCCGAAAACCTCAAATTTAAAGGATCAAAATGTTCCATTTCAAAAATGAGGGATGAAAATGTATAAAGCTCAAATGTCAGGGTCTAGATTTGTGATTTACCCATTAGGTATTTACACAAACTTCTTTTGAGGATGGTAAAAACTAGTAAAGAAAAGACAAGGAATAAATAGTTTTTTTTTAAATGAATATTATTGGCCTACACTTAATTGGTAGGAGATAAATTTATAATTATTTTAGGCAATTGAAGTGATGGCTGTCCCCCATAATATATTTTTTCAAATAGGCCATGCGGAGTTACAATTTTATGTGGCGTTTTTCTTGTACACCCTCCTGCCTCAAATAATAGTGATTTTTGGAATCTAACTTTTTAAGGAGAAATATAATCATATGTTCAGATGAGTTGGCTTGGGATAAATTGACAAATGTGACCCCACAATTCAAAATAATTCACTCATTAAGAGTGGATGGGAATGCATGAAGAGTTAATTTTTTCGAAGGAAAAATTTAGGAATCAGGTTTTGAAACAACCAAAGAAAGGTAAAATACATAACATTAAGGAAAAAGTATATATTTAGCACGTCTAAGATGAGAGAGTGATGATTTAGCTGCCTTTCAGAATCTTCGTTTGTGCTGCACTTGGTCCATGATAGCGATAGAGATGCTCTCAAAGATTTGGCAACGGTTTCCAATTGTGGTTGTAAAGAGCTTAACTCTGATATGTTTGAATTTTGCTGCAATATTCACCCTTCCTGTACCTTTTCAGACAACAAATGTATTCTTTCCATGCATCTAGACTCTGGACTCTTTAGGCTCCCCCTCACTCATAGAAGGAGTAGATTAGATAGTTGTTGATTGAAAAAAAAAAAAAAATCTAGACTCTACACCTAAGGTACTGCACATATCAACGTCAACATAGTCATTGTCTTAGTTTGACGATCACGTATTATCTCGGGACTGGAAAATATGTTTCATATGGTAAGAGTAGCTCATCAACATCAACGAAGGGTCATCGTGAATTATTACTGCTGGGTTTTCTTCCCTTATCCAGTGCTATTGGATGAAATTAAAGCCCACTTCAAATTGAATTCTACACCGTACACTCACAAACGTTTTTATAGTATCCAAAACATGTTGTACTAGCCTAACAATACTTGTTATGGATCAAGAATTTCACAAGTTGGAAAATCGTCCACTTCAAATCGGTTCACGTGATTATTAGTACATTTGATTTAAATTTATATAGTTTTGGTATAATTTGAAATTCTATACAAATTTAGTTTTGAGTTAACAAATTCAAATTCACTTCCAATTAGTACGATTTTACACTAAAGGGTGAAAAAAAATTACATCAGTTCGTTTAAACTGGACAACTTGTGAGGTCCGTAATCCTTCCATACTTCTGTAATAATAATCAACAAATTCTTTCCACATCGTATTAATTTGACTGTTTCAACCAAAAATATGCCAGGTGTCGAAGCTGGGGCATTTTGCACATGTTGGAACATGTTCTGACTTTGTATGATGTTGATGAGTTTGTCTGTAGTAAGACTAACATGTTTTATATGCCAAAACTAACTCATCAACATCCACATGTATAGGTGTACTTGTGAGGTTAATTTCCCACACTTAAAACGCCAAGAGATGTTATACAAGCCCGGTGTACTTGTGAAGTTAATTTTCCATGCCCAGTTATACGTGACCCGAGTCTGTGGCCAATAACAGGGCAGGTGTCATTTTCTAGTTTTCCATCCCCCATCACATTTTGGTTTCAGTGGCTCTACTAATTTTTCATTTTTCTATTTTTTGTTGCAATATTTAACATTTTTTTATATTTTTCATCATTTTTAATTTTTTGGATAATTTTAGGAATCTCCCTTGAGGTTTATAATAATATCACTTAGTGCCCCTCTAATTTAAAAAAAATTAAACTAACGTTCTTCAAAAAAAGAAAAGAAAATTAAACTGACCTTTCTCACCTGATGGCTCTTGGTAACAAGTTTAATCCCCCCCCCCCCAAAAAAAAAATGAATGAAACAAGTTGACAGGAAATTCTTAAAAAAAAATCATTCTGAAATTGCCCCAGCAACTGTAGAACGTATACTAACTCGTATTTTCTTTTCCATCATTTCAATCATAGTTACAATGTGCTTGATAAACCTTTTTTTTAGTAGAACACTTGCATGAATGAAAATTTTCTTCGGTAGAGACAATTAAGTTTTTCATTTTTTGTCTTTTTCTATTTTTTGGGCAAAATATACAAAGTACAAACGACAAAGATTTCCTCGTCCCAAGAGCACCTTGTTTTGGTAATCAAATAGCAATATTTTTGGCAATTTAAAAATTGAATTAAATTGTGACAAATCAAGAATTTTAAATTGAAATAAAAATAAAAATGGAATGCAAAGAGACAGATTCAATTGGGATAAATGGAATTTTATCCCTTATCTCTATGAAATCTTCATTCTTGATTTTGATTGGTAGTCGCTGATTGAATGGCAAATTGGCCGACACTTCTGGTCAACACTTTAATAGTCATATCGATCCTGCGCACATGATCCGCTGAAAGGGTCTGAAGTTTGAGTGGGAACTGAGGTGGATTCTAATGAAGATCCAGCTGTTGTTGTCACCTTAGGTTCTTTGTCTTGTTATTGCTTTAGGAATTTCACATATTCTTGAATCATGTTGGGGTCTGACATCATTTTTGAAAGTAGAAAGTCATGAGCTGGATTTGACTCTTTTTCCTTTGTAGGTGTAGTTGGCTTTTGAGTGTTTGAAGAGGTAGCTTTGTTTTGAATTGGAGCAGTAGCTTTTACTACTACTAACTTGTTCATAGTACATTTGAGCTTTTCTCCTGTGAGTAGTATCTTTTTTAATTAATACTTGTGAAGGATATCTATCCAGTAGTTTAGAAATATTAAATGGTTCAGTTACTTTAGGTAATTTTTCTTAATTTATTATTATTCCTTTTAGTTTTGTAAATAATTTCTCTTAACTTCTACATCATCAATTTTTTCTATTAAATCTAAAAGAAATTCTTTATCTTCTTTCTTTGTAATAACATTTCTTGAGAACATATATCTTGATTGAACTCATCCCACCACTTAACCTTGAATTCTCTGGCAAGTGACATTGGTAATGGTACTTCCAATACTTGAGTGATCTTGAAACTCCAGCAGAATATCCAAGGAATTTTGAATTCAGCATGAAAGATAACTGTTTTAACATAATCTTCTCCTTGAATCCTTTTAATGAATGTTTGCATTCCCATTTGAACTTTAGGTGGATATATTTCTTTTTGAGGACCAAACCATACCCCCCAATGATAAAACCAAATTGGAAATTAAAACAATATATATGATATAATGAATTATATTTATCATACTAACTTAATAAAAGCATAATATTGAACTTCAATTATCAGTTAATAAGAAACTAATAGAAATAACAAAAATTAAGATCACAAAAATGCTTACACTCCAAAGGGGACTTACGGTACTTTTATAACAATAATGATAATGATACTGATGATGGCTTGGAAAACAACCTCCAAAGTATGGGACAACTGATTTGTACATTTTCTAGAAGCAAATTAGTCTCATGAGATTGGTTTCTTCAGGGGATTTCTTCAAAATTCTCTTGCTCAGGCCAAAAAACTTTGTCCGTCAAGTATTGAAAACCGATGACCGAAAAAGTAACTTAGTAATCTTCACAAGAAGAAAAGGGTTAAAAAAAGGATTAAGTTTTCATCCACTGTCAGTGTAGTAGATTTTTTATAAGATAAATGGGTAAAAAACAATTACTCTAAAAAAAGTGCATTGTCAAAAAGAGAAACTAAAAACAAGAATGAAGATTGCCACACAATTTAACCCTCAAGCTAATATAACAATGACAATGATAGTTTATGAAAAATGAAAAGGAAATTAATTTCAAAATTCTGGAATCAGTCGTTACTGGAAGTTATAGGTAGGAACAACAACGGTTTCTCTCTGTACTGCTAACCTCCTTATCCATTCAAGATATTCGAAGCATGGCACCATTGTCGGATGAACATTCAATCTGTGATCTATTAAGATCTGGTTTATCCATTCAAACCATTTGGAGCTTTAGGTTTAACCATGAAAACCTCCACATGTCATGAGTTCAATTTGTGATCTATTAAGAGCTTTCATACACCACAGAGTTCATAGCGTCCTGATTCATCAGATCTTTGGAGAATAAACTCTTTGCAGTCTAGTAGGGGAAGGCAGAGCTTCTTTCAGGATTCATAAGCAAATGATTGAATGGAGAACTGAATGTTTTCAGGATTTCATAAGCAAAGGATTGAATGGAGAACTGATGTAATGAGAAAACATTCTCAGCAAATACTTTGCAGAGGCCTAATGCAGGTTTTAAGCTGTCACAGCACATTCCCAAGTTTCTCTGCAAACCTACAGGGATTAACCTGAGAACTAATGTAATCTGAGTTCACAAAGCAAATGCAGAGTCATTTTTTACATAACAATCAGAAGAATAGATCATACAAATTCTAAAACTGCTCGTGTTGAGCTGTCTAGGATCTGGCTGTTTAGCTCTAAAAGGATAAGAAGCAAGAGAAAAGGATCATCGAAGATATGCGGTGTTGAACGCAAAGCAGAAAAGCTAAGAACTTGAGAAAGAACTTTGTTGGCAGTAATGCAAACTACAACTTCAGGACACTCCATGTTTTTTAACAGTACATCATACAGAAACACAGAATTTCTTTTCAGTTGCTGTTGTAGTGCTGAAAAGATTGAGTCGATAATAGGGATACTTTGTCTATTGATCAATCCGCTGGGAATTAACACTGCAGATTCTTTAAAGTTCTGTTCCTCTCATGAGAGCTCTATTGCCAACCTAACTCCCAATCAGAAGGTCACTGAAATAGAGAGGTTCTTCAACAAGATGACATTAGCTCAAGAAAATGTAATCTTACAGAGCCGTAACCCCAAAAAAAAAAAAAAATCTTAAACTAGGTACAGAACACAGTGAAATAGCCAAGTAAAGAAGTAAATTTCACGTAGTTAAGTGACATTATCTTGTTAGGTCTATTGCAGAAAGCTCATATTCGCCTCTTCTATTCTCTCCAACAATTCAGAAGCTATGTTTTCAGTTCAGTCTATGAATACAACTCTACCTAAATACAATGTTATATCCATGCACAGCCTAGCAGATGCTGAGAAAAGCACCAAGAACGATTTCCAAGTGAGACAAGACAATTTTTCAATAAAAATCTCCTAATTGTAGTCTTAACTTTGATGCAATTTGAAGACCTTTAGTTGCCTTTTCCCATAAACCGAAACTTAGCCCTTCGCAATTCCTCGTATTTTATAACCTTTGGCTGAATCATGGTTGATCTTGAAGGAATTTATTCAGAACATCAGTCAGGTCTTCAAATACTAAATAAATACACTTCCCCAAATTTAAAGGTCACAACATGTTCATCTCAAAAATCAGCTTTATCAGGTCTCTAAGTACAACAATTTCAAGTCCTACTTAAAATAACCTCAGGCTACCCATGAGGGGAAAAAAAAAAAATATTAGTCTCTCGTAGTATTTCCTTTTGTTCCACCAAATAATCTTTGAGCATGAATCTTTCCAATGAGAATTATTGTAAGAGGCTAAATTCCAGTCCTGAAAGTCTAAGGTTTCCTGATTGTCACTCTTATTCTTAACATCTCCCAGCAAGTCATATTAGTACTGGATTTCAACAATGATAAAGTTAGGGACAAGATATGCTGTGAAACTATAAAAGAGCATATTCAACCCCATAACTCAGCTACCTCCATCTTCAGGACTACTCCACTAACCCCTTTATAAAATTAGAGATACTTGGCAAAAGCTAAAGATTGGGTATTGATGGCAAATTATACCTTGCCCATGAATAAAGCAAATAAAGGCATGTTTCAGAGATAAATTTTGTGATCTAACCAAGCTTCCCAGTGGCTTCACTTTTAATGAAGACCGAAGTGTAGGTGATAATAATTCATCCAAAACCAATATCAGTCAACAACTCTATGCTTGCTGGTATCTTACCAAATTTCTTGAAGCATTTAGGAAAGATTAGCTTCCACCACATATTCATGACTCTTACCACTTACTTACCAGTAATCATTAAAGTAGGAGCGTGAAAGCAGAAAATGCTATAACATAATACCATCAAAGTAAGCAATCAGACCATCCCTTAGAGACAATAAAAAAGAAACATATAGTCCAAAAATGATTTACAAATCAGTGTTCACCTTCTCACAACGATTGGTAGTGCATTTTTATACTTCAATAAAAAAAAGAATTGGAATTTAGTAGTGCTTTATCCACAATTTCAATCAGGTCAAAATCCATTCATTCCCTTTTTTTTTTTTCATTTATCTTACATATATAACTCGGTCATTACACTTCAGGAGCATCATCGTCAACGTGGACGACACATCACATGTTAGTTACATGGACCGGAGATAGTCCTCGTGACGGACACATCAACTAGCAATCTGACATTGACGACGTTGACATATTGACTAGCTGACGTGTCACAGAGTGTGCTCAGCTTTCGTGACACGTCAACACCAATGCTGACTTCGTCTTTGATTGGGTCCCCACGTGGAGTTCATGGGGCCCAGCCAAAAGATGTTTTGATGAGTTTTCCTACTGCTAAGTGCTAACCTCTTCGCAGCGTCTAATTCCTCATCATCAACACACCACCTTCTGATCATTAGCCAAACTTTTCACCATTTCCTCAACAAGACCATATGGAAACAATCAATTTCATCAAATTTCTCTTCAGCCCATATTCCTTCTCCATCTTCTCAAACAATGCCTGTCAACCAAAGATTCAAAGGATTTCCACCCAGTTTTTGCAATCCCATCAACAACAACATCATGGACAACCTTAAAATCCTTCCTTCTCCCAAAATAACCCACACAATGGGAAAATTCATCTATCAATTGTGGACTTCACATTTTTTTTTCCCTTGAATCCAGTTTTGCATTTTTCTGCTACTGCGCTACGCTACGCTACCATTGGCCAATTTACAACCTTTGAAATAATCTTGAACTTATCAACAACCTTTCAAACAAATATAGGATTCGGATTTCCTATATCGTGAATATTCTCTTACATACTTGCTAGAGATAGAATATTTATTCGAACTAAAAGTGAAGCAATTCAAAATTGAAATTAGTTTAGATTTTTGAATCCCAAATAACTGACAGCATCAATCTCATTGTACCACAGATATCGCTTTTGTACCACTATATACCTCTTCTCCCTTGTTATATATCAAAGTTGTATCCATGTATTCTAGCTTTTTGAAAATTTCGTTATTGTTTTCCTTATAATGATTTTAGAAAATAAAAAACTGCCTCCCAAATTAGTTTTTGAATCCCAAATAACTGACAGCATCAATCTCATTGTACCACAGATATCGCTTTTGTACCACTATATACCTCTTCTCCCTTGTTATATATCAAAGTTGTATCCATGTATTCTAGCTTTTTGAAAATTTCTTTATTGTTTTCATTATAATGATTTTAGAAAATAAAAAACTGCCTCTCAAATTAGTTTTTTTCCATTCTTAGTTTTTGAGAAAGTTTTCTATCCATGTGTTTCACTTTTTTGATATTTTAATCAACAAATGATCAAATTTAAGTACTTTATGTTCTATTATTATTTCCTTAATCTAGGATTCTATTTAAATGTTCCCTTTCAAAAAAAGGTAATCACATATTATATTCTCTAATAAATCTCTCTCTCATGTGATAACTTACCACTATTTAATACAGAAAGAAAGGTTTTTGTTTTTTTGTTAAGATTTAGCATTTTATTTTCAATATTATTGTTAAATTAATAGAAAAAGTCCCCGTGCAAATGCATGAGCGGACAACTAATATACTCAATTTCTACGCATAAATATACTCAAATTACATTCATAACGTTTATACTCAAATTATATTCATAATGTTTATGTTGATAATGTTTTTCTCATTTTACAAATAAACCAAACAGAAAAAAATATGCTAAAAATACTATGGATTAATTCAAAATACCGTACCAAGATTCGAAGTCTGAACTGCTTCCCATTATTCAGAAACCTCCCATACATAAATCAACCTACTCTATTTTTAACAGCATTCACCAGGCACGCTTTTTTTTGTGATAATATATACTAGAATTCTGACCCGTACTATACACGGGATTTATATTTAAAATAATAATAATAATAATAATGAATTATTTGTAATAGTTATACCAAAAATAAGTTAAAAATTAAAAGATTATTATTTTGATTAATTACTATTTGGGAGTGCATAACGTAAATATCATGGGAAATGTGTGTTGGAATGAGATATGGATTAATTAGAATAGATATGGGTAGAAATAGATAAAAATTAATAAGTTATTAGACCAATCATCACATATTTACTGAATTAAATTAAATAGAAATTTCTAGAAAAAAGGATTGGGAATTTCCTCACTCTGGAGAGCCCCAGAAAACCGCACCAGCAATACATATCCCCACCTGCAATACATACAGGATAGATTTCTTATCAGCCTCAAGCCAAAACAAGAAAAATTATGAGAAATTTAAGCTATGAAACCACAATTTGAAAAAATATAAGTCAGGATTAAAAGTCCATCTTATACCGTACAACAAACCCCCAAAAATCTCCTCCTCCCGAAATCCCCACCACCCATTTTCCCACTCCACTACCACCGCCGGCGCCGCCACTGCCACTCACTTTCTCTTGCATCACTCCTTCTCCTTGAGACGCTTCTGCTCCTCCTCCTTCCCAACCAATGATGATCCAGCGGCAACAGAGGAGGACCCTTTTGCAGAAGAAGAAATATTTGCCTAGTCGGTCTCTTGCAAATGAGCTTCTCAACGACCCAGATTGGAACCCTTGTGCTTATCTCAACGATTGGATCTTTCCTTTCTCCCATGTAACTCCTGACGCCATTTTCAGCACACTTACTCAGTCTTTCCCCCGATGCTTGGTGGACAGTCGTTGATTTTCTCAGATCAGTAAGTTCATTTTTTTTTTTTTTGAAGTAGAAAGTCGGAGCATACATACTTGAGTTGTGAACCAAATGGAAGGAAGGATGTAGCGTAGCGCAGTAGTAGAAAAATGCAAATTGGATTCAAGGGAAAAAAAAATGTGAAGTCCACAATTGATGTCCTCTTTTTTTAAAATTTGGTGGGTGTCAAACCTTCAAAAATAAAGTTAAAATAAAGCCTAATTGCCAACAACAAGTCTTTCAAGTTAAATCTGGTACAGGAGCAGGGATTTCGGATGTGTAATGGGTTATTAGTTTCACCCTGATTCTAAGAAGTATACTAAATCTAATATACTAGAATTAATCCAAAAAAATTCAATTAATCTGTAAATAGGACAAGTAGGGTCGTCTCCTTAAGGAACTGATAAACAAATCAAACAGGAAAATAAAGGGGTTTTTGGAAAAGAGAGCAAATAATTAAAAATCAATAAAAGCTAAAATTCTAATGTAAGCAAGACATCAAGAATCAAATAACACAAATATCAATTAATTAAAACAATCTAGTCAAAGAATTAATTTTGGCACCGATGCACACAATTGATCATAGATTCACAAAAATATTCATACGTTCATGGATAAATTGGTTATAATGGTCAAGCGACGCGCCCAACCAACAATCTTTTCTTATTTTTATAGTAGTCCAGAGACGCTCACAAACTACCCTCTTGTGAATTAGATAACCCTAGAGACGCTCATACGATTTAATGTAGTCAAAGCATTAGGAATTAGAAAGACCCAATTCTAGATGGCAAACACACATGCGGGTTTATTTACACTAGATTAATTATCCCCACAATCTAAATTAGACCGCTTGCGAGGCGGTGAAACTGTCTCGTTTGCCACAAATTAGGTTACTTAGAGGCGACGCGCCAACACCCTAATTGACTATATATTATTTAGACAATTGAACAACAGGCCTTATTCATTCAATAAATCCAAATAATAATAATTATAAAAATAGAGAATAATTAAATATCCATGAACATATAAATTGAAATCAATATCAAAACGATCTCACAGTTATGGTGTCCCGAGTCTTGATTATTCCTCAATTACAAAAGAAGATTAGCCACGTCTTGACATTGTAGCCATGCAAATTGTTGATTCCATGTAATTGAACGAAAGTCGGAATAATTAAATAAGCAAAGGAACGAATTCACCAAGCCAATACTACTAACAAAAACTATTAAATAAGTAAAGTCTTATACTACGGATTGACCGGAGGAAAAGGACAGAAACGAAAGACACAAAGTAAGACTAGTGTCAAAAGCAAGAAAACTCCGTAAAGTAATACTAGGCTAAAGAGTTAGATGGCATCTACCAGCTCAAGGAGACTAAATAAAAGCAATTAACAAAAAGCTAGGCTACAGAGGATCTCCCTCAGCAAGAGAGAAAACTCCTATTTATATGTCTTGGATCTTCAATTTGCGGAGCCCACTAGGAACATGAGAAAATTGAATCCGCATGCCACTAGAATTCTTCCTCGACTCGGATACAGCTTTTACTTTCCATTCAATTTCCCACCGACCTTGAGACCTTCCCTAGCCAACAAAACCAGGAAACACGCGTTGGGCTCCACGTGGGTTCTCAACTTGTATGCAGTTTTCCTTTCTCAGGCACGGGCATGCCCTGAAAATATAAGTCTTCTGAAATTTTCTACCAATAAACTCCACTTTCTATACCAAATACCTGTATTTGACACAAAATCCAAATATAAGCAGCAAACCAATCTTTTGCACAATAAAAGGGGAGAAATTTAATCCAAATATCCTCAAATAAACTACACCAATATCTACCTATCAAATCCCCTCACACCAGGACATTGCTTGTCCTCAAGCATTTTAAAATTCAGATAGACAATAACAATCACTAGTACCTGGCAGTTCAACAAAGGAATACAAATGTCTCATCCCTCAAATAATGTCACCAAAATCAATACATGCAAGAATTAACCCTCTCTCTTCTAGGATGATATATTTCTACTCACAACTTAGAAATGAAAACACAAAGTTCACTCTTATCACATGATGAAATGATGTTACCATATGCTTGCTAATATGTCATATCGCCACCTCTAAGCCAAATTCAATGCAAAAATCAAAGGATCTTAACATGGGTTGTAATGGGGCTGAGGTAAGGGGTTAGATAAAAAAAAAGAAAATTTAGGCTAAAACATGTCAAAGAAAACACCATTGACCAGCTGCATGAGCACACATTTTCTTTAACCACGTAATCTATCCGAGGCATATTCAAAATTTTCCAAACCGGCAAGTGCAAGTTACCAAGCGTGCCCCACTTTTATTTCACTTTTATTTCACCCACACCACACAATTCACCTTATTGGCGTTGTGTGCTCTTGTTGTCTTTTCTTCTTTTCTTTTTCTCTCTGTTTTTTTTTTGTTTTTTTTTCTTTTTTTCTCTCTTCTTTTTTTCTTTTTTGGTTTCTAACAAGGCGTGGGCACGCCTCAGAAGCTCTAGTCTTCTGCTTATCACATCTTTCTATCTTTTGCACTTCTAACACACTTGCTTACTAAAAACTTAGCCTAACAACACCATTCAACAGTTGCCCTGTTTGGGAGTGAAGTTTTTTGGGTGTTTGTATAAAACTCTACTGTAGTTTACTGTAAAAGTTGTAGAAAAAACTTTTGGGAGTAAAATTTTTTGTGTGTTTTGAGGGTGTTATATTAAAAATTTTGGAACTTTTTAAAAGATTCCAATAATTAAAGTAGGAAATAAACAAATTTTATACATATTTGCTAAAAATTTGAGTTAAAACTTTGAGAATTTTTAAAAAATTCCTGTAGCTAAAGCAGAAAAAAAAATAAATTTTATACAAACTTGTAAAAAACACAAGCTACCAAACATGGCAAGTATCATGCAACAAACCATGGTGTCCCCTTGACATGGGGTTCAAAAACAAAGATAGTTTAACAAAGAAGGAATTAAAAGTAACACATGGGCTATTACACCAAGAAAATGGCCTAGGCTCAAACAAAGTTCACTAGGGGGAATACAATGGGAACAAAGGTCTAGAGAGTCAAAAGGGGTGTAACCTAAGTGCCCTAATCACTTAAATGCACCAAATTCAACAATTGAAGTCTTGATATGCACAACATAGCAAGTTCTAGAACAATCAAATCACATGGAGCAACACTCAATGAAAGAAAATAGAGCAAATATAAGTAAAATGCTCATTAGCTCAAAAGCTCACAAGAATGGCTCCAGCTAGCCAAATCTTGCAAAGTGCATCATTCAATACATTGTCCAAAGGAGAAAAGACATTGCATCATATCATATCACTGCCCAAGCTTTGCAAAGTATTTGCCAATATCATCATAGCATTCTATTCTACCCAACAGAAATCAGAGAATTTTTTTTTCTTTTTTTTTAGGTGAAGTTCTTTTAAGGTGTAGGCACGCCTTAGACACTAAAGTCTTCTGATCCACCAACCAAATTTTCTATTTTTCTATTTTTTTTTCAACAAAAACTAGGCAAAACAAAAGCAAAAACTAAGCAAAGGAAAACTAACACTATACCCCCCCTCCCACACCAAAACTCTACATTGACCTCAATGTAGGAAAGATAAAGCAAAAACAAGAACAAGGGAGGAGAAACTTCCTTGATGGTGGGGAAAGATCGCAGCAAGCCTAGGAATAAGGAGAATGAGGGGGGTGGAAGCCCATATGAGCAAAGGCATCCATATTTTGAGACTGCATGGCAGACAGGATGTGCATATTGGCAAAACGTTGATTCAACGTATCAATCTTGTCATTTAAGCCAAGCACGGTGTCCTTCAAGCTCCGAAGACGGTCATCCATGGCAGTGAGCACTTGGGAGGACGAGGATGGGCCAGTCTGGTCAGGAATAGAAGGTGGGACCCGAGCACGTGGAGCACCATCTCCAGCCGGAGTGAATTGGTAGGCGCCGCCCACCTGTTGAATAAAACCCATCCACTCCAAGCTACGGAGGTCCAAAGGCTCAGTCTCACGGGCTATGGAAAGCTTAACATCCTGGGTAGGGTCCAAAACGCCCAACCGTACCGCCAAATGAGTAATTAGGAACCCTATAATCAAGAGCTTATGTGGCTTCCGAAAGACGGATTGCAATTGGGATGCTACCCAACACCCAAAATTGACCGTCACATTGTTGTGCAGATACCACAAGAAGTAAAATTTTGCCTTGGAAAGGGTGCCAGAAGCATCCTTGTAGCTCGAGAAATTATAGGCCAAGAACCGGTGGATAACCCGCAGCACAGGATCTCGGAGAAAAGAAGCACGAGACTGATTGGGGTCATAATGCTGAGTGTCAGTGGACCACTCCCTCCAGAACTCAATATAATTACTGGCAAAGGGGTGTGTGAAATCGCAAGCACTGTTAATATATGCCCCATCGGCCAGGTGGGTCTCATTGACGAATTCCAAGGCCAGGTTGAACTCATTAATAGATTGGACAAAGGTTTGACCCATCAACCTGAACTGGAGCATCCCAGGGGAATCCAAAACCATATTAACAGTCTTGTTGAACTGAAAGGTGGCATAAAACTCATAACACAGCTCCTCATAAGTGGGGTAGGCAATATGGCGAAAGAATGACCAGTCAATGCGGTTAAAGAACTGCTCCACGTTAGTAATAACATTTAGCTGCTCTAAAGTGGCGATATCAAAGCACTTACACGGGGCGAAGGAGCACCCAACCAATGAGTTTAACACGGTCCGTTGGGCAAAAGTCAGATCGCCCAAAGTATCTACAGAATTTCCAGGGGATAAGAAACTCAAGGAAATGCCCAAACGAGACCGAGTAAGAGCCTGAAGTGGGTCCCTGCGTTTCGGCTTAGTGGAACAAGAGGCCTCAGTGTGGGCAGATTTTCTAGCCCGTTCCTTTTTTGGCGGTATAATGGGTCCGTAGAATCAACAAAATCAACAACGAGTGTATATAGCAAAGGATCACAGAGCACACGTAGCGCCCACAATTAACAATTTCCAAAGCAGCCAAAACACAACAATTGGTCACAGACGACGAATCCGGTCCCAAGGCACTAAAACTCCAATTAAAATAAACCAATCACAGCCGACAAAACAGAATTAATCAAATCACCGCAATCCACCCACTGGAGACAACAAAACAGAGATTCAACACCCCATCAATGCACCCCCAGCAGTCAACAAATCAGAGTGTAACACAGCCCCATAAACCAACCACAGTAGGCAACAAATCAAAGTCGAAATTCCAAAGTTCACCCACTGTCGTCACAAATCAAAGGCAACAAGGTTTCATAGTCCACCCAGAGCAGTCAAAGAGTGTCCAAATAGCGACAATAATCAACCATCCCAGAATATCTGGCTACCCAATCAAAACTACGACAAGTAAAAGAAGATCTAGGCCAAAGGGAATGTAACTTACAAACCACCCTGTACAGATAGATACTTTGGGTGATCTGACTCCTGCCCAACGGACCGTGTTAAACTCATTGGTTGGGCGCTCTTTCGCCCCCGTTCAAGTGCTTCGATGTCGCCACTTTAGAGCAGCTAAATGTTATTAATGACATGGAGCGGTTCTTTAACCGCATTGGCTGGTCATTCTTCCGCCATATTGCCTACCCTACTTATGAGGAGCTGTGTTATGAGTTTTATGCCACATTTCAGGTCAACAAGGCTGATATGGTTTTGATTTGCTCAGTTGATGGGTCAAACCTTTGTCCAATCTATTAATGAGTTCAACCTGGCTTTAGAATTCGTCGGTGAGGTCCACCTGGCCAATGGGGCATATATTAACAGTGCTTGCGATTTCACACAACCATTTACCAGTAATTATATTGAGCTTTGGCGGGAGTGGTCCACTGACACGTATGATCGGTCTTGTGCTTCTTTTCTCAGGGATCTGTCTTGCGGGTTATCCAGGTTCTTGGCCTATAATTTCGGGATGCTTCGCACCCTTTCCAAGGCAGAATTCTACTTCTTGTGGTGTATGCACAACAATGTGAAGGTCAACTTTGGGTGTTGGGTAGCGTCCCAATTGCAGTCCGTCCTTCGAAAACCATATAAGCCCTTGATTATGGGGTCCCTTATTACTTATTTGGCGGTACGGTTGGGCATTTTGAACCCTACCCAGGATATTAAGCTTTCCATTGGCCGTGAGACTGAGCCTTTGGACCTCCGTAACTTGGAGCGGATGGGTATTCGAGAAGGTGGCGCCCAATTCACTCTGGCGGAGATGGTGCTCCTCGTGCTCAAGTCCCGCCTCCTATTCCTGACCAGGCTGGCCCATCCTCATCCTCCCAAGTGCCCACTGCCTTGGATGACCGTCTTAGGAGTTTGAAGGACACCGTGATTGGCTTGAGTGACAAAAATGATACGTTGAATTAACGTTTTGCCAACTTGCACGTCCTGTCTGCCATGCAGTCTCAAAATCTGGATGCCTTCTTTGCCCATATGAAATTTATACAGAACTAAGAGTTTGTAGTTCGTTTATGATTCTTCGTCTCATTTCATTTTCTTGTTCTAATAAATTTTCAAAATTTACTTTAATATAATCTGGAAGAGTCTCTTGAGTAAAAATATATGTAATTCTCTCTATTAAACGTTTAGTCATTTTTAATGCAAGAACTAGATTATGTCTTCTAAGCATGATAATATGATATTGAATATAAATTCTAGAAATATTAATATATTGAAAACTTACAGGATATGTGTAGACGAAAGTTTTCACTCGGTAGTACAAAATTACAAACTTGAAACTTGAGCACACCTTTTTAAAATACAAAGGAAAAAATATAAAACTGGAGAACAATTTTGAACTTAAAAACTAGAGAGGATTTTTGAGAACGGAGCAACTTTCGATGCCTTCTATTTTGATTCTTGCCCTTTTATAGTTCAAATTCCTCCAACAATCTTCCTTGGATACTCTTGGTAGGTGGCTAATACTTGAGTACACTTTTGACTTGGTTAAAATAATGCTTCATGCTTTCCTTGCTTTTGTTTGTTTGTATTATATAATGCTTGCATGCTTTCCTTGCTTTTGTCTAATCACTTTGAGTCACGAGAGTCTTGTCTGCTTTTTGTCTAGTCATGAGTCACGAGAGTCTTGTCTGCTTTTTGTCTAATCATGAGTCACGAGAGTCTTGTCTGCTTTTGCTGGTAGTTATTGTATTGGACTGTAGATACCAAAGCAATCATGTTCATTTTCTTTTGTTGAATCTGGATTTTCTTCGTCATCAATTTGTGACAAAACTTATTTTCTTGAAATCTGCTTTGTGACAAAACTCCAAAGAGACTTAGATGTTTCTATTAAATCCTTTTCTAGTAAAGTTTGTATTTCCTTTTTGCAATATTCTAACAAATCAGGATTCATTTGAATAGGTTTAGCTTTAGTAGGAATATTATTTTCATTAAAATATGGAATATATGGTAATTTTACCATGTGCCTTTTTCTATCCCAAAAAGCATTAGGTAGGTTTGAACAAATTTCTTTTTTAAATCTATTTTGAATTTCAGTTATTCTACTTTGAATATTTTTATCTTGTAGTTTTTCCTCAATTTTGTTTATTTTTACTTCTTCCTTTAAAAATTCTATTTGTTTGGAAATGTTACATATAATTTTTTCTTTTATCAGTTTGACAAGTATTGACTTCTTTTATCAATGGTGGTTCTACAAATGGAAAATAAACTTCTTGATCGAGTACTTTTGTAGTGATTCCTTCTTCAGTTATAATTAATGGAAATAATTGGGTAATAAATGGAGTTCCTAATATAACTTCTTGATGTAAATCTTTAACTAGTATAAAAGTATTTTGAAAACAAATTTTATTTCTACAAATATGTACATTTGATATTTTATAATTAACATTCAATCTTTGTCCATTAGCTCCTTTCAATTTTTCAGTTGTTTTCTCAAAATATTTAGTTGGGACTAACCATTCTCTTATACAATTGAAGTCTGCTCCCGAATCCAATAAAACTACGATATCTAAAAATACTTCTTTATTTATAACTATTTTAACAGGAATATGCCATCTTTGAAATCTTACTTCATAAATCATAGCAATTAAATATTCGTTATTATTAATTTCTATTTTTTCTTCTAATTTTTCTTTTCCCTTTTCTTTGGTTTCTTTGAGTAACTGTACTTCTGTTTGTAAAGCTAAAAGTTGATATTTTATATCATAATTTTCAGTTTTAATGAATCTCAATTTTTCTTTTAATTGTTTTATTTCTTTTTGAAGATCTTGAGTAGAAATATTTATTTGTGGTTGCTTGAATCTATTATATACTTCCTTTAAGTTAAACGGTTCGATATTTTTAAAGTTTTCTTCTTTAATAACGATATCTTTTAATTTTAACAAATATTCCTTTTCAACATCATTATCATTTATTTTATCTATTAACTCTAAAAAGAATTGCTTATCATCTCTTGAAATAACATTAATGCTTGAATAACCACAATCACATATTCCTATACATTCACAACTATTAGCTAGGGATGCATTATTTGATTCTTCTTGTATTTCATATATTTCATCTTCTTCTGATTCAGTTTCAGAATTATTATCTAATATATTTAATAGTTGATTCTTAATTTGATCTTCTAATTCTATGGCATTTATTCTTTCTCTAACCTTACAATATCTTGCTATATGTCCTGGTTTTCCACATTTAAAACAAACTGATGTAGAGTTTTGAGATGAGGATTGAGGTATAGATTTTCCTTTTGAACTAGTTTTCTTAGAAGAGGTATTTCTTGAAAAACTAACCCTTTTATTTACAGTACTAAAACTTTTATTATTTTTATTTGGTCTTGAGTAATAAGAATTTGATCGACTTTTAGACATTGTCCTAGATTTAGTGGATCTTGATCTTTTTATTCTTTTAGTAGATGGAGCTTCTATCTTTTCATATCCGTATTGTTGACAAAATGATCCTAACTCTTTTCTTGCTTCAAGTCCTTCTTTTTTAATCTTTGATTTTAATTTAAGGTCAGTACACAAACTTAGTCCCTCAGCATTAATATAATTTATTAGATCTCCATAAGTGAGGTTTGAATAAGGAATTTCACCATTATGAATGCTTCTGATTTTTTGTCTTACTTTTTCAGCAAATAATTTTGGAAGTCCTGTTAAAAATCTTTCTTTCCAATAAGAATGGTTGCAATCAGTTCTTAAAAATACTTTTGTAAGAAACATATCTTTGTACCATCTAAAATCATGTAATTTTGGACAAGTTAAATTAATTAAAATTTCAGAACTCCTTTCTTGTAACTTATTTGGATCTTCTATAAAATGTTTACAAATTGCAAATATTAAAATTGGAACTGAATCAGATTCTCTTATGGTAATAGTCATTTCTTGGTCCATTTGGGTTATACTACTACTTGCATTATCTGAAATCATTTGTTTAGTTGCTGTCAAAAATATAATTTCTTTCTTCTTGACTCAAGTAATTATCCCACCAATTTTTTAACATTCCCGCAAATCCTAATATAAGAAGTTGAGCACATTCTCTATCATTATGACCTTTCTCTTTAAAAGAACTAACAGCCATACTCATATTTTGAATTATTTGCAAAATTTGATGTTCAGTTAAACCATCTATATTCCATTCATAAATTGATTCTCCTGAATAATAATAACTTTGATGTAAATGAGTTTCTTCAAATTGCATGTCTGGAAAAGAAGGTCTGGGATAAAAGTTTCTATCATGATATACCCAGGGCAAAAAAAAATTGGGTCGGGAAGATCTAATTTTGTTTATTATATTTTTGTCAGGTTCTTGAAATTGTTGTAATAAATCTTCATTATCTGATTGGTCTGTTTGAGAAATTACTTGAATATGTTTATTCTCAAGACTTAGTTTAGCTAGCTTATCTGAAATTTGTTTTATAAGACTAGAATTGGTATTTTTTGTTAATTGAATCTTTTTGGGTAAATCAAATGGCTGAAATATTGGTTTAGAATACTCTACTTTTGGTGGAGTAGTTATAGATAGTACTAGTTTCATATTGGATAACTCATCCAATTGATTAGCTATTGTATTTAATGTTTGATTTGTATAATTGTTCTATTGAAGAATTTTATTTATTTCTTTTGTAGTTATTAATTTTTCTTCAGTATTTGCTTTAAAAGGTGAGGCTGTAATAGTCTGGCTTCTATGTTGCATTTTTATTTCTTCTAAAGATGGATGTGTTGAAACAATATTAGTCCCATTGGTAGTTTGCTATGATTTTTGAAATATAGGATTAATTATATAGTTATTAAAAGGATTTTGAATATTGTTTTTAGAACAATATAATTCAAACCATTTAAAAAAATCAATATGAGCTTCTATTCTATTAAGTTCTTTGAAATATTTTTCTTTAAATTCTGTAACCTGTTCTTTTGAAAAGGATTTCAAATACCATTCTCTTTTTTCTTTATTTTCTTCTGAAGAAAATAACTTTTGAAGATAATTTTTATTTATTAAAAATTCTCTAGTTATAACATTTAATTGATTATCTACTCTTACATTCATTTGTGATTGAGTAGGTGAATATTCTGATTCTTCGTCTTCTTATTTGTATCTGGTTTTTGGAATATTTGGTCTAAAATCTACTTCTTCTAAATTTAATTTAGTATTAATTGAAGAGGTTGAAGGTCTAGAAGTTGTAAATAACTTTTGTTTAGAAAATTCAATTTCTATTGTTCTATCTAGTAATTCTATGATATTTTGTATATTACTATTTTCTCTTTGGACTACTTTAGGAGTTATTATTTTCTCTAAATTCCATTTTGTACTACTTGTAATACTATCCCAATTTAACCTTTTTGGAATAAAAACATTTGAATGTTCTAAGTTGGCTTCTAATAACATAGTTTCCCCTTTAACTGGCATATGCAAAGCTTTTGGATTTATTGTAGTCTTCATAACTTTATATGCAATTCTATATATAATTGCTAAAGATTTTGAATCTTCTACAAATTCTGTATTTTTAGTTTGAATATTTAAAGTTAATGCTGAAAGTATATTTGAATCGGTTAAATCAACAGTAAAATTTGGATAACAGTTGAAATAAACGGATCCAGTTTCTAAGTTTGATTCTATCAGGCCAATCAAAGAGTTTTGCAATGATGTGTGCCTAGCATCACGTAAACAAAGTAATATAGTGTGAGGGTCTCAAAATTTATTTTAATATTGTTAATATTTATTATTTTCAATATTGTTAATATTGTCATTTAATCTGTTTGATTATTTTAAAGTCGTTCTCAAACATATTCTCCAGAAAATTTAAATGAAAATTCAATTTATTTATTTATTTATTTATTTAATTTATTTTTGGGTGATTCAAATTTTATTTCACACATATTTTCTCGTAGATTTTCAATATTTCATCTACCTTTTTCACAATTCACTCTTTTAGTAATTAGGTGAGAAAATGAGGAAACACGTTTTCAAGGTAAAAATTGCGTGAGTGGAAGTAACTATAGAATGTGGGATGATCACTTTCGTAGGTTAGGAATATAACCAAGGGACCGAGGTGAGATTAAGTAGGGTTTTGGAATCTTAAAACCTAGTTGGACAAATTTTCCGAAAAACTAGAATTTTAACCTTGCGAATGTTCTATCCATTTAATTTCCTCCAAATCACTTCAAATACCCTTCCTTTTCTCTTTAAATCAACCGAGCACCCTTTTCATTTTCTAGCCAAATTAATCACTTCATTTCCCTCCAAATTAAGCTTTAAGACAAGAAATTTCAAATGGGACAACAACCCTTGAAATAAGGTTTTAAGTCTTGTCAATGCTTTATGTCAAAACAATCAAGTCTTCTCTTCATTTTCCTTCCATTTTTCAACCATTCTCTTCATTCTTCCCTTGTGAGGCCGAGACAAGAGAGAGATAAAGAGCCAAGGAAAACTTCATCTTCTTCTTATCAACTCAAACTCCATAGCCAACCAAAGCTTCAAATTCCACTTTCACTCTAACCCTCCTTTCTTGTGGTTTTAGAGAGAGAGGAGAGAGAGAGAGCTGTGAGGGAGAGAAGGAAAGAGGGGAGGAAGCTTCTTCATCAAGCCTCAACCCCCCAAGAGCTCAAACAAGACAACCCAAACCATCACCTCTATTTCCTCCATTTTCTTGAGCAAGCCAGGAGCTTGAAGGAGGGATGAAGGCAGAAAAAAGAGGCTGTTGGGTGGAGGCTGGCGAGATCAAATTTGGGCTGAGGAGAGGTGGTTGATTGCTGCCATTTTCAATTGGAGGAAGGAAATCAACCAAGGGAGCTCTAGGAAGCAAAATACTTGGGAAGTTGACTAGGGTTGGACATTGGAGCATTTCTTGGGAATTTTGAACTAGGGTTTGATTGTTTGAAAGGTAAATTTTCAATGCACCTTTAATTTTCAAAATTTCAGATTTAATTAGGTTCTATATATATGATTTGTGGTGTATTTATGGAAGTATTGGGTATTTGTTGGATGATTCTAGCTTAGGAATTTATTGCCCCTTTTGATGCTTTGGAAATTACCTTGAAGAAGTTGGATGATGTTGTTGAGTGGGCTCTTGGAATCCCACAAGAATGTAAATTTGCTTCTTAGCATAAAAATGGTGAAGTGTGTGTGTGTGGATGTTGGGTGGTTGGAATTTGGGGAAGAAACCTCAAGGGAAAAACTGGATGGAGAGGGGGAAATGGGGGCTGAAAATTTGCTGTTTTCCCTTAATGTTTGTGGCTGCATTTTTGTGAGATTAAGGGCTGATTATAGTGCTTAAGTGATGAACTTTAAGTTGTTAATTCTCTCTACAAAAGCCCCTCAAAGTTTTAGTAAGAATGGCATGAGAAAATTCTGTTTTGAAAGCTTTAAGGGTTGGCTGAAAATCCTGCTATGTTTCCCCTGTTTTGTGGCTGTGATTTTGCAAGCTTGAAGTCTAAATGTAATGCTTAAATGTTAAGAGTTAGGTTGCTAATGTTTCCCACAAAAGGCCTTTCAAAAGTAATAGCAAGAATGATAGTTAAATTGGAACAAGAAAAGCTGGAAATTGAGCGAGCTTGCTGTCCAGATCTATGGGCCTGTTTTGTGCTAAATTTTGATAAAATCCATCATCATTTGTGATCACCATTAGGTTTAGAAAGGTTAAAACTATGTTGGTTTCGAAAATGGGGTCATTTGGTGGTGGTTTAGATGTGTTAAAAGTAATGAGAAGAAGGGGAATGAAACTTTACAGGATTGAACCAATGTTGTCGAGGCCACTTCGGGTGATTAGAAAACTGTCCTCCCGAGGGAATTTTTAGTTGAAATTTGGTATGAACCTAGCTTATATATGGAAGTATTAGTGTACCAAATTTGGTAATTTTTGGATAAGAAATCGTCACTCAAAAGAAGCCTAGAATGATGCCCTGTAAATCTGAAAAAAAAGAATTTCAGAATTTCGAACTAGCCCTGTTTGAACTGCTATAATTTCTTGCTCGAGAGTCGGAATTGAGTGCTGTTGGTGGCGTTTGAAACTTCTTACATAGGACTTTAAACTGTATAAATTTCAGAGGCCAATTAATTTTCTACAATTTTTGGTGAATTTTTAAAGTTGACTGGTCAATCAACCTGTTCTGTTCTATTTTAGCACTGTAGCCGAATCTAACTTGAAAATCCGGGCAGTTTTTGTCCAGAATCTTATCTTGGTGCCTTCTACAAAGTTTTAGAACTTTTAATGAGGTTTCCAACGGTACCAAGCTTGCAAAATTTGGACTTGTGTAACTCAAGTTACGATTTTTCAAAAATTTCTACTCAAGTAGCAACTTATAGAACTTGATTTCCTTGAATGAGTTTTTAAATATTTTAGGAGTTGGTGCTGACTTACAAAGTGACCCAAACTTGAACTCCGAGACCTACTTTATCGGTGAGTTTTCAATGTGTGTTACTTGTTTTGTGTATACATTGATTGAGCGTGTTTAGATGCTTGAAAATTTGGCTGTTAAGCCTCTGCTTAAGAATAGTATCTTTATTGCTCCTTCAAGTAGAGTTGGTGAATTAAATGTTTTGCTGTATTACAAGTTGAAGAAGAAAAGTGTTATATAACCACTCTTGGCGTGTCCCTGAGTGGTTAAGCGCTATAAATGTTTAAGTGTTTGGCGTCTTGCCGGTAGAGGAGGTTTGGTGGAAGGAGTTTGGCGTGAAGAGTTGTCTACTTGGGTGAAAGTGTCGACTACTCTAAATGTTTGTGAACTATGGATTTGAGTTTACGAGCCGCGCATTATCCTGCTTGCGTGTTTAATTTATTTGCTTCTGTGTTTATGTTAGCCTATTAATTTACTATTTATATGCATATGCATGACTTTTGGAAACTCACGAGCTTTTAGCTCAATTTCCCTTTGTTTTCCTTAACGGTGTGAGAATCAGGGGATCTAACTAGGTTTAACTCTATATTTTGGCTTTTGTCTCGGTATGGAGAAGCAATTGTATATTCTTTTGAATTTATATGTTTTGGTTTTATGGAAATGTATTAAGTTATGGCTCGAGATTTTAAGTATTTTGAGTTGATAAGCTGTAATTTTAAGTTTAAGCGTCACTTTACAATTTCAGCGTTATTGTTGAGGTGAATTTTGGTTTTATCTTTTAAGTTAGTACTTTTGAATGCACGAATCCTACGAGAGTTGGGTGCCAACCCCTACAGTTAGCCTTAGGGGAGGTGTCCATATAAGGAGAATCTAATCCAGAGCCTATGTAATGGTTTAACAGCAATTTGAACCATACCCATATGTAAATATCTATATTTATTTGCATGTTTAGCAATGGACTCTTTATTGAATAGTCTGATAATTTCATGATTTTTTCTTAAAGAAATTGTTTGCTCCGTTAATTTAATTGAATAATCTTGAAAGAATTCTTGTGTTCCTTTTTGATAAACTTTATGTACCTTTAGATCTGGAATAGTCCAATTACTTAATTGTTGTTCTATGTTTTCTATATTAATTTCAATATTATTTACTGAATCATCTTGTTTATCTATATCTTCCAAAGATTGATTTCTATTATCATTACCAGTTTGTCTTATTGATCCTATCTTTGATAAGAAACTAGCCATAATAAAGTCTTTGATTTTTCCATAATGTTACAGGGATCACCTTACGGGACCACGGACTTACTGACTTTAACTGCCGCTGACCATCGTTAACAAAGGCTGACCAACTATAACACTATAAAGATAACCAAATTTTTATATGAATAATTCTTATCTTTGAATAAGATCAACAAGTTAAACTTGTTCTGATACCAGAACCGATCCCAGGTAAAATAAGGTAAAATAAAACAAGAAATTTATACAGAACTAAGAGTTTGTAGTTCGTTTATGATTCTTTGTTTCATTTCATTTTCTTGTTCTAATAAATTTTCAAAATTTACTTTAATATAATCTGGAAGAGTCCCTTGAGTAATAAGATATATGTAATTCTCTCTACTAAACGTTTAGTCATTTTTAATGCAAGAACTAGATTATGTCTTCTAAGCATGATAATATGATATTGAATATAAATTCTAAAAATATTAATATATTGAAAACTTACAGGATATGTGTAGACGAAAGCCTTCACTCGGTAGTACAAAATTACAAACTTGAAACTTGAGCACACCTTTTTAAAATACAAAGGAAAAAATATAAAACTGGAGAACAATTTTGAACTTAAAAACTAGAGAGGATTTTTGAGAGCGGAGCAACTTCCGATGCCTTCTATCTTGATTCTTACCCTTTTATAGTTGAAATTCCTCCGACAATTTTCCTCGGATATTCTTGATAGGTGGCTAATACTTGAGTACACTTTTGACTTGGTTAAAATAATGCTTCATGATTTCCTTGCTTTTGTTTGTTTGTATTATATAATGCTTACATGCTTTCCTTGCTTTTGTCTAATCACTTTGAGTCACGAGAGTCTTGTCTGCTTTTTGTCTAGTCATGAGTCACGAGAGTCTTGTCTGCTTTTGCTGGTAGTTATTGTATTGGACTGTAGATACCATAGCAATCATCTTCATTTTCTTGTGTTGAATCTGGATTTTCTTCGCCATCAATTTGTGACAAAACTTATTTTCTTGAAATCTGCTTTGCTTGAACTTTCTGCCATCAGACATTGGAATCGATTTTTTTGCTGTCAAGAATTCATGAATCTTCTCTGCTTCTTTTGGAGTCGAATTCTTTTCCATTGGAAATTTTATTTCTTTGACAGAATCCCACCACTTGACCTTGAATTGTCTAGTAAATGTATAAATTCCTTGGGAATAATTATTGTTAAAATTCCAACAAAAAATCCATGGAATTCTATTCTTTATATAATAATGGAGTAAAACTTGCTCTTCGGTATAATCCTTAAAAGTTTCTTCCTTTGAGAACTCCTTGAAGTCTTTTTGAAAATTGACTGGCATTATTTCAAAGTTTCTTCCAAAATTATGCCACCAGTTGTAGAACCACATTGGAATCTCATGGGTAATTGATGGTAATAATTGGATAAATCAAGAATGAAAAAATGGTTTAAAGTAAAGGATTGCACCAACAACTTTGATATAATCATAATAAGTATAAACAGAAGGCTTAAAAGGAGTTTTGAATTGAACTTGAGTTTGATATCCAAAGACTGGCCATTCTGTAGGCTTGAGAATACGTTTGAACTTGATCTTATGATAATTGACTTGTTCCTCAGGAACATTATCAGGAGACCATTTAGGAGGTTCTATTGAATCTGTCTCAATGAGGATTTTTTCATAAAATTTTCTTGTCTTGAAAGGGGTTTCAGAGAAATGAAATAGATTAGGATGAAAGAAGATTTGAATCAATTTGGGATAAGATTTATTATAAAAAATAGGCTCTATTTCTGTAAGAATGCTTTCATCTATCTTGGAGAAATAATTTTGACAATAGGCTGATTTATTTACCTGGATTGGCTGACTGCTTGAAGATGGAGAAGAAGAAACAGTAGATCTTGGAATAGGTTTATTGGACATTTCTGATCTAGGATTAATTTTTGGAGTAAGAGGAGATGGTGTTTTGATAGCACCAATATAAGTAGTTGGAGAAGAATTTCTTGGAATAAAAGTTTGAGTTGATATTAAAGCTTAAGGAGACTGTGCATGCTTGGATAAGTTAACTGAGGCCGAGTGGGTTTAAATTCTGGCCTATAATCTGGTCTTTTCGACATTGCTCTGCAAGAATTCTCTAGTCAAGAAATCTGGAAGTGAATTTTACTCTCCTTTGATATATTCTATATTGAAATCAAAATTAGATAATATAGCTTGCCATCTGGCAAAAATTTGTTTTGAAAGTATATTTGTCACATCCTTTTGTAAAACATCTTTTGCTGCTTTACAATCTATTCTCAGTAAAAAACTTTTATTTATCAAATCATTTTGAAATTTTGAAATACATAAAACTATAGATAATATCTCCTTCTTTATTGTTGAATAATTCTTTTAAACTCCAATCCAAATACCAGAATGATATCGGACTAGCTGCTCTTTGTATCTGGAATAATTCGTAGAGTCATGCATATGCTGCTATGATGTGATATACTTATTTTGATAAACTAGCTAAACTAAGTTTTGAGAATAAACATATTCAAGTAATTTCTCAAACAGACCAATCAGATAATGAAGATTTATTACAACAATTTCAAGAACCTGACAAAAATATAATAAACAAAATTAGGTCTTCCCGACCCAATTCGTTTTTGCCCCGGGTATATCATGGTAAAAACTTTTATCCCAGACATTCTTTTCCAGACATGCAGTTTGAAGAAACTCATTTACATCAAAATTATTATTATTCAGGAGAATCAATATATGAATGGAATATAGATGGTTTAACTGAATATCAAATTTTACAAATAATTCAAAATATGAGTATGGCTGTTAGTTCTTTTAAAGGAAAAGGTCATAATGATAGAGAATGTGCTCAACTTCTTATATCAGGATTTTCGGGAATGTTAAAAAATTGGTGGGATAATTACTTGAGTCAAGAAGAAAGAAATTATATTTTGACAGTAACTAAACAAATGATTTCAGATAATGCAAGTAGTAGTATAACCCAAATGGACCAAGAAATGACTATTACCACAAGAGAATCTGATTCAGTTCCAACTTTAATATTTGCAATTTGTAAACAGTTTATAGGAAATCTAAATAAGTTACAAGAAAGGAGTTCTGAAATTTTAATTAATTTAACTTGTCCAAAATTACATGATTTTAGATAGTACAAAGATATGTTTCTTACAAAAGTATTTTTAAGAACTGATTGAAACCATTCTTATTGGAAAGAAAGATTTTTAGCAGGACTTCCAAAATTATTTGCCGAAAAAGTAAGACAAAAAATTAGAAGCATTCATAATGGTGAAATTCCTTATTCAAACCTCACTTATGGAGATCTAATAAATTATATTAATGCTGAGGGACTAAATTTGTGTACTGACCTTAAATTAAAATCAAAGATTAAAAAAGGACTTGAAGCAAGAAAAGAGTTAGAATCATTTTGTCAACAATACGGATATGAAAAGATAGAAACCCCATCTATTAAAAGAATAAAAAGATCAAGATCCACTAAATCTAGGACAATGTCTAAAAGTCGATCAAATTCTTATTACTCAAGACCAAATAAAAATAATAAAAGTTTTAGTACTGTAAATAAAAGAGTTAGTTTTTCAAGAAATACATCTTCTAAGAAAACTAGTTCAAAAGGAAAATCTATACCCCAAATCTCATCTCAAAACTTTACATCAGTTTGTTTTAAATGTGGAAAACCAGGACATGTAGCAAGATATTGTAAGGTTAGAGAAAGAATAAATGCCGTAGAATTAGAAGATCAAATTAAGAATCAAATATTAAATATATTAAATAATAATTCTGAAACAGAATTAGAAGAAGATGAAATATATGAAATACAAGAAGAATCAAATAATGAATCCCTAGCTAATAGTTGTGAATGTATAGGAATATGTGATTGTGGTTATTCAAGCATTAATGTTATTTCAAGAGATGATAAGCAATTCTTTTTAGAGTTAATAGATAAAATAAATGATAATGATGTTAAAAAGGAATATTTGTTAAAATTAAAAGATATCGTTATTAAAGAAGAAAACTTTAAAAATATCGAACCGTTTAACTTAAAGGAAGTATATAATAGATTCAAACAACCACAAATGAATATTTCTACTCAAGATCTTCAAAAGAAATAAAACAATTAAAAGAAGAATTGAGACTCATTAAAACTGAAAATTATGATATAAAATATCAACTTTTAGCTTTACAAACAGAAGTACAGTTACTCAAAGAAACCAAAGAAAAGGGAAAAGAAAAATTAGAAGAAAAAATAGAAATTAATAATAACGAATATTTAATTGCTATGATTCATGAAGTAAGATTTCAAAGATGACATATTCTGATTAAGATAGTTATAAATAAAGAAGTATTTTTAGATATCGTAGTTTTATTGAAATCAGGAGCAGACTTCAATTGTATAAGAGAAGGGTTAGTCCCAACTAAATATTTGATAAAACAATTGAAAAATTAAAAGGAGCTAATGGACAAAGATTGAATGTTAATTATAAAATATCAAATGTACATGTTTGTAGAAATAAAATTTGTTTTCAAAATACTTTTATACTAGTTAAAGATTTACATCAAGAAGTTATATTAGGAACTCCATTTATTACCCAATTATTTCCATTAATTATAACTGAAGAAGGAATCACTACAAAAGTACTCGATCAAGAAGTTTATTTTCCATTTGTAGAACCACCATTGATAAAAGAAGTCAATACTTGTCAAACTGCTTTGATAATAAAAGAAAAAATTATATGTAACATTTCCAAACAAATAGAATTTTTAAAGGAAGAAGTAAAAATAAACAAAATTGAGGAAAAACTACAAGATAAAAATATTCAAAGTAGAATAACTGAAATTCAAAATAGATTTAAAAAAGAAATTTGTTCAAACCTACCTAATGCTTTTTGGGATAGAAAAAGGCACATGGTAAAATTACCATATATTCCAGATTTTAATGAAAATAATATTCCTACTAAAGTTAGACCTATTCAAATGAATCCTGATTTATTAGAATATTGCAAAAAGGAAATACAAACTTTACTAGAAAAGGATTTAATAGAACCATCTAAGTCTCCTTGGAGTTGTTCGGCCTTTTATGTAAAAAATAGCGCTGAAATAAAAAGAGGAGCTCCTAGATTAGTTATAAATTATAAATCCTTGAATAAAGTCTTATTATGGATTAGATATCCTATTCCAAATAAAAGAGATTTGTTAAAAAGAATTCATGGATCAATTATTTATTCAAAGTTTGATATGAAATCCGGATTTTGGCAAATACAAATTGCTATTAAAGACAGGTATAAAACAACTTTTAATGTTCCGTTTGGACAATATCAATGAAAAATTATGCCTTTTGATTTAAAGAATGCTCCATCAGAATTTCAAAAAATTATGAATGATATATTTAACCCTTATTCAACATTCATTATAGTTTATATAGATGATATTTTAATATTTTCAGATTCAATCGATAAGCATTTCAAGCATTTAGAAATTTTTTATAAAATAATTAAGCAGAATGGACCATAGATAGATCATTAGAATTTGCCAATAAATTTCCAAATGAAATAAAAGATAAAACTCAATTACAGAGATTCTTAAGATGTCTTAATTATGTTTCAGATTTCATAAAAGACTTACGAATAATATGTGAACCATTATATTCAAGGTTAAGGAAAAATCCTAAACCATGGACTCAAGAACATACAAAAGTTGTTCAATAAATAAAATAGATAATTAAAAATTTACCATTTTTAGGCATTCCTCATCCAAATTCATTTATGATTGTAGAAACTGATGCATCTGAATTAGGATATAGAGATATTCTTAAACAAAATAAGCATATCACATCATATCAGCATATGCATGACTCTAAGAATTATTCCAGATACAAAGAGCAGCTAGTCTGATATCATTCTGGTATTTGGATTGGAGCTCAAAAGAACTATTCAACAATAAAGAAGGAGATATTATCTATAGTTTTATGTATTTCAAAATTTCAAAATGATTTGATAAATAAAAGTTTTTTACTGAGAATAGATTGTAAAGCAGCAAAAGATGTTTTACAAAAGGATATGAAAAATATACTTTCAAAATAAATTTTTGTCAGATGGCAAGCTATATTATCTAATTTTGATTTCAATATAGAATATATCAAAGGAGAGCAAAATTCACTTCCAGATTTCTTAACTAGAGAATTCTTGCAGGGCAATGTCGAAAAGACCAGATTATAGGTCAGAATTTAAGCCCACTCGGCCTCAGTTAACTTATTCAAGCATGCCCAGTCCTCCTCCTTCTCCTTGAACTTTAATACCAACTCAAAATTTTATTCCAAGAAATTCTTCTCCAACTACTTATATTGGTGCTATCAAAACACCATCTCCTCTTACTCCAAAAATTAACGCTAGACCAGAAATGTCCAATAAACCTATTCCAAGACCTAATGTTTCTTCTTCTCCATCTTCAAGCAGTCAGCCAATCCAGGCAAATAAATCAGCCTATTGTTAAAATTATTTCTCCAAGATAGATGAAAGCATTCTTGCAGAAATAGAACCTACTTTTTATAATAAATCTTATCCCAAATTGATTTAAATCTTCTTTCATCCTAATCTATTTCATTTCTCTGAAACCCCTTTTAAGACAAGAAAATTTTATGAAAAAATCCTCATTGAGACAGATTCAATAGAACCTCCTAAATGGTCTCCTGATAATGTTCCTGAGGAACAAACCAATTATCATAAGATCAAGTTCAAACGTATTCTCAAGCCTACAGAATGGTCAATCTCTAGATATCGAACTCAAGTTCAATTCAAAACTCCTTTTCAATTCAAAACTCCTTTTTTTAAGCCTTCTGTTTATACTTATTATGATTATATCAAAGCTGTTGGTGCAATCCTTTACTTTAAACCATTTTCTCATTCTTGGTTTATCCAATTATTACCATCAATTAGCCATGAGATTCCAATGTGGTTCTACAACTGGTGGCATAATTTTGGAGGAAACTTTGAAATAATGTCAGTCAATTTTCAAGAAGACTTCAAGGAGTTCTCAAAGGAAGAAACTTTTAAGGATTATACCGAAGAGCAAGTTTTACTCCATTATTATATAAAGAATAGAATTCCATGGATTTTTTGTTGGAATTTTAACAAGAATTATTCCCAAGAAATTTATACATTTATTAGACAATTCAAGGTCAAGTGATGGGATTCTGTCAAAGAAATAAAATTTCCAATAGAAAAGAATTCGACTCCAAAAGAAGTAGAGAAGATTCATGAATTCTTGACAACAAAAAAATCGATTCCAATGTCTGATGGCAGAAAGTTCAAGCAAAGCAGATTTCAAGAAAATAAGTTTTGTCACAAATTGATGACGAATAAAATCCAGATTCAACACAAGAAAATGAAGATGATTGCTGTGGTATCTACAGTCCAATACAATAACTATCAGCAAAAGCAGACAAGACTCTCGTGACTCGTGACTAGACAAAAAGCAGACAAGACTCTCGTGACTCAAAGTGATTAGACAAAGCAAGGAAAGCATGCAAGCATTATATAATACAAACAAACAAAAGCAAGGAAAGCATGAAGCATTATTTTAACCAAATCAAAAGTGTACTAAGCATTAGCCACCTACCAAGAATATCCAAAGAAGATTGTCGGAGGAATTTCAACTATAAAAGGGCAAGAATCAAAATAGAAGGCATAGGAAGTTGCTCCACTCTCAAAATCCCTCTCTAATTTTTAAGTTCAAAATTGTTCTCCAGTTTTATATTTTTCCCTTTGTATTTTAAAAAAGGTGTGCTCAAGTTTCAAGTTTGCAATTTTGATTTCCTTATATCAAATTTCATACTGAAGCCATCAACATGTGGAGCTTTTTTTTTTTTTGAAATAGAAAGTCAGAGCATACATACTGTACAAATGGAAGGAAATGTGTCTTGATACATTTTTCCATTATGAGATCAAATTTCATGAAGTCCATTGAGTTGCTTGACTCCATGAACTGATGGAACAGAGAGGAGCTTTTTTTTTTGATCTTTTTTTTTTTGAAATACCAGACATACATACTTGAGTTTTGAACCAAATGGAAGGAAGGATGTGTCTTGATACATTTTCTGATTTTTCCAGTTTTTCACTTGACTGTTAAAAGTTTTCAGTTTTTCTGATTTTTAGAGCTAACCAATTTAAACGCGTCTTTGTAAAGAAACATTAATTTTAAATTAAATTAAGCAAAAAATCTGTCACTTATGGAATTTTTGATCCTATCAAATCAATTGATCTCCCCACTCACTTCCTCATCATAGGATCATGACTTGTCAGATTCTTCCTCCACTGCTCTAGCTCCATCAGGCTATTATCAAACAAGAATTTAAAAATTAACAATATAAAAAAAAATCAGAACAGAATATGATTAATGAGACTTATTATTATACTTTTTCATTCCCTAGGGGTGGGAGGCAGGTTTGAGTAGTTGCCATTTGTTCATTGTAATCCTCAAGGTTCTTTTTATATATAAAGCAGTGCCACTTGACAAACAGTGGCAGAGCTACAGTAACCCCCCTCAGTTTTATCAAGCAGCTAGATTTGGAGCATAAGGTGAGGATGTAAATGCAACTGTTGCTTAAAAAACAGCAAACCACCAGAACAACAAAATACCAGGGAAAGGCAGTTCCTGTCCAAAAATCCCTACTTACACTCCATCTAGGGCAGAAAACAGCTAAACGCCCCTAACAAATTCAACTAAACTGCTAGTGCTAACCCTAAGAAACAGAAAATTCAACTAAACACCTTTAGCTCCAGCATTAAATTAATTACAAAAACTTTCAACATATTAAAACAAGAAACTTGAAAAACTTACATAATATTTATGATCAAGGGGATCAAAGCTTACGTAGTTACAAGTAATTAAAAATACTTTCAATACATTGAAAAAGAAACATGAGAAACTTAAATAATAATTACTTTTAAGGTTGCACCTAAATCATATATTTAGGCTGCCTACGTACCCATCTATGAGATCAAACCCCCATTAATGGGATCAAACCTTACGTAGTTCTAAGAAATTTAAACTCAACTTCTATACTCTACCTTCAATAATTATCAATTTGCACAAAGGCCATATAAAAGCAATATTTATGAAAAGCAATCATCAACCAACAAAGAAGCAGGGTAGTTACTACCTAAAACTACAAGGTAAAAGAGCACTAAGTGAGCTATGGTTAGGACTGGCCATTTTGTGTGTGATTCTCTTCTCTCTACAGACATGAATAGTTAACAGTCAAATAAAGTATGAAGTACACGTATAAATCTTCAAACCTCTCTAACATTTAAGATGAAGAACAAAGATGTACAAGTCTTCAAACCTCTTTAACATTTATGATGAAGAACAAAGTCACATTGGAGTAGCACCACCTAAAGATGATGTGAATCGGAGAGTTACTATGAGTCCCTTCCCATCTTCATAGACAAAGAAGAATATGCAAAAAATTGCAAAGAAAGAGCTGAGAATGGACAAAAATTGCACATTGTTAATCGACATCATATGAATGCAAGGAAATGCTTGAGCATCCACAGGGGCAACCTGCCCTGCTCTTATGGTACCATTTAAAATTCCTATTGAGATCAACTAGTGACTATCTCAATCATATGCTATCATGAATCATACGCATATCAACAATAAATGCAAATAGAATTTGTTCCATTTGTCCCAATCTAAATCTCTACCTAAATTAGGCAAATAGAATTTGCTCCATTTGTCCTAATCTAAATCTTTATCTAAATTAGCCAAACTGGTCCCTTCTTTAATCTCACAATTGAAGAGTTCAACTGCTTCACTAGTCTGAATCATTCATGGGACTTCAAGGTCATCCACAACATGGAAAAGCTTGTACAAAGCATAATGATCAAAGTATTATTAACAAGCATTCTTGAATATGTAGATGCTAGGTATTGCCAGTTATTAGAAGGTTCATGCAGGTGTTTGTCCTTAGCTATCAAACATAACATATGGCTGGACCAGTAATGTTATAGATATATTATGTAAGTATCTCGATTTACCAAATGAAGAATTTGTGGATAGTTTCGATGTTGGTGGTCTTCCACCCATACCTGAATCCTCAGAGGTGTACTTCTCTTCAGAAGACGATATTCTAGAGGAAGAAAATGAGTAATAAGGGCTATAAACTTATAGTAGGAACTCTTCTATTAACTACTATGATAGTAGTTGGAGCTGCTTTACGAACGACATGAAAAAAGAAAAAAAGAAAATGAAAACAATTGAAAATCTTGTCCTTACCATTGATGCCAGCTTTGCAAGTTCCAAGTAATATGCTGTATGCACATTAATACTTTAAGAGTTGTGACCACATGAATATTAAGAAGCTAAAGAGCTCCATTATTAGGACAAAGGAATTATACAGAAAGCCAATTTGGTTAGAGAACAAATAACTAAGAACAAATACTTTAAAATATATTGCATGTTGCATAGATAAGTAGAACACTCATGTTTTAGAATGGAAAGGAAAAGTCAAATGCAATAACATGGAGGAGCTTGCGAACATCAGATCAGAAAACTGATTGGCCTCTAATGACATTACCAATAAGAAATAAACTTATGAATACTCATGTAAAAAGCTCTTATCATATTCTTAAGGTTTGTTAATTCAATGCAATCCATAAAACAGCTTTACAAATTAACTGAAGGCTACTTGTGCTAAAAGTGTTATTTCTATGTGATATACACCATTTGCATCCATATGGAATTCTGAGCTTGTTGAGGGCTTCAAACAATAGTCCTCTAACGAAAAATCTGAAATAAGTAAGGCTCTATGATAATCAAGCTTTCAAAGATAAATTCACCTTAAATTGTCAAGACGCTTTGATTCAAGGCGGTCACCAATACCTTTTCAATATAATAAGTAAACAAAAGACAAAAATAATAATTATTAAGAGAAATTATTAAGAGAACAGGTGACTTTTCAAATATGAAATATTGATGGTTTACTCATACCAAGAAATCTGAATGTATATAATAATAGTAAGACCACTTACTGAGCAACCAGAATTTCGAGGATGATGCTTGGCTCAATAATCAACAGTATTTTATCTATCTGAGAAATATCAAAATGAGTTTTGTGGAATATGACAAACTGTTATCAAACTCTCTACTCTCTCAAGGATTAGGCTCTGGTTTAAGAAATGAAGATCTTCTCAAATTAACTAGACTTAAGAGACCAATCAGATGGACTTTTGTTCTGGTTGTAACATGGCTTTGCTATGGTGCAGAGAAAGTCGGGATATTAAGGCTCAGTTTTTATGTTTCAGGTTATAACTATCTTGTGATCACCTTAGCACAGTCATGCTAACCAAGCATAACTGGTGAAAGAATAATGTTCCATGTCATAACTGCCACAAAATTAGTCAGCAATTGGACTTTTATTGGCTTGTAATGTAGGCTTGGGACAGGTGTGAGCTCAAGAAAAAGGATAGTAGAGGCTCAAAAGACAATTTTTGAAGGTTTTGAACCTGTGATCGCTTCATGAAGTCTTTGCCCAAACAATAAATTTGGGCTCTCCAAGCAGAGCTCCACATTTTTCACCTGCAAGCTCTTGCTCCTTTCTCCTTTCCTCCATTTCAAAGTTTTGCCAAAGTTCAGTGTCTTCTAATGGACAATGCATATTTAGTACCAGCTTGCTCACGAAATGAGGCATCTGAGACTTCAGCCTCTTCTCAATCTTTCTTTTCTTCCTTCTTCCTCTCTCTCCCCTTTTTTTTTTTTTTTTTGTTTGGGGATGCAGCTCTCAGGATACAAGCCTCTACTCAATCTTTTGCTGCTCTTTTTTCTTCTTTCTTTTCTTTTTTTCTTTTTTCTTCTTCTTCTTTTTTTTTTTTGGGTTAGGAACAAAGAACACTTCCACCTCTTGAACTTTGGAACTTTGGCATGTGTGAGCCTTCAACATTTCTGCCCTTCTTGATTTCATAGGAAATCAGCAATTTGTCTACTAACAACCACCTAATCTCCCTCACTTATTAACCCCAGTGTAGGGTGCGATCAACAGGGGACTAACATGAAACGAATTATCGACTCTAGAGGCTCAAAGGGGATAGCAAAGGTAGAAGTGTTTAGATAGAGAAGGAAGGCCAAAAGAGCATCCTATTTTCATGGCAATCAAGATCAGGAACTTCAATATATTCAGTTAGCATGCTACTCAAACTCAGTTCGGTAGGTAAAACACAATTTCTTAATTTTATTTTCTCGAATGTCCCAAGGGGGGGAAGTGATCATCAAGGCGCTCAGGAAAAAAAAAAGAGATTAATTTATAGGCTCAAGGGGTTTGACAATGTGTATGGTAGCAGAAAGATGGCCATCATCACATTGGTCTCCTAAGAAAAGTAACTTAGTGAGCTCACTCATTTCAGGTTAGGTGGTTTAAAGTTGCACAACTTGTACTAACACGTCATATAGGCCAAAAGGATATTGTCTATTAGAAGTAAGGATTGAAGATTAGGATATTGTTATCCCTGTTGCTAGCAAATTCAATGGTTCAGTTTGCCATGTTCAACAAAAATCATCTTCACATTTCTTCAAAACAAATTCAACTTTGATCTCAATGTGAGCCCAAAGATGAATTCATACTTTCAATATTAAACACAAGCATTCATCCAATGAATTCAAAGTGTGCAACAGCTATGTTGAGCATGCAAAAATTGTTCGAAAGCTTTTTTCAGCAGGAAAATAACAAAAAAGGTAAGCAAAACCTCAAGAAATTGGTTACACAGTGACCATTGACTGAAGGAATGAATTTCAAAGCTCTTGGATGCTGTAAAGGCTGGAGGAGGAGGAAAGGACAGGAAACAAGAGAGCGAATATGAAAGGGCCAGAAAGACAGAAGGAGACAAGCAGGTTGAGTATAAGGACCTAATAAGCAAATTTAACAAGTCACACTGAGTTCCAAAGTTTAATAGCATCAAGTACAAGCCCATTCCATATACTCAACTGGTGTATATGCAAAACATGTGCAAGTAAGATTAACTTACAATTCATGATATCCATTATTCTAATCAAAATTTCTGAAGATTAATTAGCTAAAAACAGGAAACAAGATCTCTAATAATTACTTGATCTTCTACAAGAAACATATGAGAACTGTCCTAAGGCCTTGCAAAAGACAGTTTTAAAAAAATATATAATAGCATACACTAACCTAACAGATATAACTTTTCACATCATGGGAGAAATATATTTGCAATTTCTGAGAATACTAATTCAGGAATTTATGTCAGAACAAGGGCCATAGTCCACGAGAAATCAAGAAAATGAAAAGAATTACAAGAATCCCAAAAACTCAAAAAGAAAATGCAAGAACTTCATAATTAGACTCAAGGAGAAGCAAGCAATTTGAAGAACTCTCCTAACTACAACACATAATTAGCCAAATTCTGAATCAATCCAATCATTAAAAAAAACAAGTTTCAAAAACTACAACCACAAAGAAGCCATTTGTTTGCATTAATTGATCAGCTTCAAATAATACATCAGCTAGGAACTTATGACCCTGTAACTCCATGTATATGCACATATGCCAAAAAAAAAAAAAAGTACCATAAGAGGAAGAAGTAAGAAGACAGATCAAAACAAATAATTAAAACACACTGATATTATACAAAAACTAGAATGAAAATACCCATAGAGTTTGTCAGTTGTGGCGCCCAAATTCATCTCCCTCTACTCCACAAAATCCAAGTCGCTTTGAAAGCATTAGAAAGATCTGTCCATTTTACAGTAGCAAATTAATTATCCATTACAGAATAAGTCTCCTCAATTCTGTCTAAAGCCCCCAAAAAAAAAATTGAAGAAGAAGAAGCAGAAGAAGAGGAACCATAGGATTAACTTATGCTATCTACAAAATTATTGCAATCCAGTGTCATCTATTCCATATCAAAATAGTCAGTCTAGCCCGCATCATCTATTCCATATCAAATTTCAAGAACTCTCAATAATTAGCCAAGAATATACGACCAACTCAGAATTGCGGACAGCAAAAAAAAAAAAAAACATGCAGGGAAACCCACAGCCATAAAATCAAATTACAAAAAATTAAAATAGGGGGGAAAGTCTCAAATCTTGTAAAGAATAAGTTTTCCCAATTTTCATGAATTATCATCCTTGTCCACATCTTCTAATCCATATCAAATTTGAAGAAACCTCAATATATCAAATTACAAAAAGTTAAAAGGAAAAGGAAAAGTCAGAAATCTACTACAGAATAAAAGTTTCACCTTTTCTCATGAATTTTGCGTCCATCCCATATCCTCTAATCCATTTCACGTTTCATGAAACCGCAATATCTAACCAAGAAGATACAAGCATTATCACACAAAGAGTTACCGGAGAATAAATGTATACAATCAATCTAAAATGGACAACCGATCCAGATGATTCAAGAGAAAGAAAAAATAGCAAGAATTGTCCCCGGGTTTCATAAAACCCAGGTTTTTTGCAGGCGCAGATTTGAAAGGAAAAAAACAGTAAAACATCATCCAAAAATTTTGATATTGTTAACCCGCATTTCAGAAAAAAAAATAAATAAATAAATAAAGGAGAAGACCGCAAATATAGGGATTAGGGTTTTTTATGGAATTTTGTGGGCTTGCAGTGGTTAAGAGACTTACCGGCATCCAATTGATGCGAAATTGAACAAAAGGCAGAAATAACATACCAGTCTGTAACCCAAAATAAATTCTCTCTTTGAAAACTCTTCACTAAACAGCAGGTGGGTGGCAGAGCTTCAATAGAAGGAGAAGGAAAAATCAAAAGGCGATGAAGACGAGGAGGCCTTCGGCTGGTGGTGAAACTTGGAGAGGCGAAGAGAGGGAGGAAAGAATAATACAGAGCAGACTCGTGGGAGCCAACATGGCTACGGAAGATAGAATGAGGAACGAAGAATAATTGAAAGATGCGGAAGAGAGAGATGAAGAAGAGAATGAAGAGCGAATGGGAAATTCTGGGAAATGGTAAGGAGGTTTGGACCAGCGGATTGGTCAAGCAGTTTGGAAGTCAGAAACAGGCGAACACGTGGAAAGGAATTATAGAATCACGTGAAAAGCTAAACACCTGATGAATGCTGGATTGAAAGACAAGAAATTAGAACGTTTGGATTGCTTCTATTTTGCTAAAAAATTTTGCTTACATCATCGATACAAATTCCAATCACCTTTTTATCTCAGATACATCACATCAAAAAAGTACTACAGTAGTGCTACAGTTATCTTTTCAACAAATTATTCCAAAAAATCTACTATCCAAACGCACTCGATCAGCTCAAGGCTTATTTAGGTGGTAGTCTGTGTTATAAATTTAATTGAAGCCGTAATGACACCAAGGAATGTGGAAAAAAGAAATGCAACGTGCATGGGGGGAGCATAATTATTTTTGGGAGAGAATTTAAATTTTAAGTGTAGAAGCAAATTGAGGAATATATATGAGTGCTTATTGTGTAGAAATTGGGAGATAAACGGATGTCACTAGAAGATTTCTAACTTATTGAGCGAGACAAATAGGGAGGCCGTGAGTAGATAAAGGTAATTATAATGATTTACAGAAATTACTTTTTAAATTCTTTTAGATTGCATGAAAAGGAAAATGGCAATGATTAAAAGGGTAAAAAAGTTCATAAGAATTATAGATGATAAACGTCGCTTAATGATATGATGAAAGTCATGGGTTAGGTGTCTAAATGTGATACAGGAATAAATTTAGCGAGCAAGTTAGTAGGTGTGATGTAAATGATAAGTGGCAATTGTGGTGTATATATATGGAATTTTTAAGTAGTAGTGTTTGAATAATTGGTTTATTTGGTATTGAAATTAATGAGGTAATGCACATATTTAATGTTAATCTAGCCATTTAAAGTGGGCAAGTAAATTGGAAGAAATATAATGAAATTTTGGGAAGAGCTAATGGTGAAAAATAAGGCACAAATTGCATTAAATGTGAATGGATAGGGTGGAATTGGGTAATAGGATGCGGATGTAAAAACATGGACAAAATATCTGAATAGCCCTTAAATTGTATAATTTGATCGACTTTAGGAATTATGCTAGTATTACTTAGCACTTTTGAAACTTTAGAAATTTTAGAAATATCATCAAATCCCATATTAGCAGGGGAGGAATATTAATCACTATCATAACAGATGAATTGACAAAATTATTTTCACTACTTTAATAATTTTTATACACAACATAATGCAAAAAAAAAAAATTGTAGGCAAAATATAAAAACACTATTTATAATCAACTTGATAGAAAATTCAATGTAGAACAACACAAAGGGTGGAATTGGAAGAAAAATGAAACGAACTCGAATCTCCATTGATTATTCGAGAATAAGTGAATTTGATCAAATAACAATAGGATCTATATTGTCTAGCTTATGGATTAAATTAGTTAGTAAAAAGGAACTTTAATTCGATCAAAGGCAACTCAAGACCAATTTTGATTGAATAAATAGGTGCCACAACTAACTGTGGTCATTGATTGATAAGTCAAAATTTGAATAAAGGAGACACGCTCAACTCTAGAATCATTTACAAAAGAACAATAAAGAGAAAAACTCTCAATTTTGATTCATCAAAGTCTACATAACTATTATAATGTGGAGAGAATGGCTATTTAGAGACCACAACTAGACTACTTAGACTAATTCAATGTGGACATAGATTTAGTTACTTATTCTTGACAATTAATGGATTTAACCAAATTAAAGGCGTAATAAGCTCAAGACTTAACACAAGTTAGCCCTTTTATTCACTAAATGTACTAGGGAAAAAAACTAACAATTAACATGGGAGAAAACTAAAGAAAATAAACGACTTTAATATGCACTTAATAATTGAGAGGCTAAAAGTTGGCTAATTTAATAGTTTGAGAGCTATTCAGATTTTTTTCCCTAAAAAATGTAAAAGAGAAGTAAGAAGTTTATAAGCATAAAACAACTTGACACTATTAATGAGTGACAAGGCATATGAAATCAATTAATTTTTAAAATTATGACTTAAGATTAATCAATTATTGAGTAATGGTACGTACTGTTCTCAAACGATTGCTATTGATTAACTCGTGTGTTGCTAGGGGTCTGTTTGGATTCTTGTTTTTGGCACCTGTTCTTGAAAAATTGTTTTTCACACCCAAAATGCTACAGTAATACACCAACCAAAAACAATCCCAAAAATACCAATCCAAACAAATATTTCAAAAACAACTTATACATACAAAAATAAAAAATTATCCTTTCTTCTTCCACCCCAATCACACCATCACCCACCACCACCCACCACCCATCACCACCTCTCTCCCTCCTTCTCTCTCTCTCCCTCTCTCTCTTTCTCTCCTCTCTCCTTCTCCCTCCCTCCCTTCCCTCTCCTCCCATCCAAATTAAAAATTTATTTGGGATATTTTTGGAGTATTTTTAAAATTAAAAATTTATTTAAGGTAATTTTTTGGGTATTTTTTGGAGACATTTTTAAAATTAAAAATTTATTTGGGATAACTTTTTGAGACATTTTTAAAATTAAAAATTTATTTGAGATAATTTTTTGGGGCATTTTTAATATTAAAATTTAATTTGGGATAATTTTTGGGGCATTTTCAAAATTAAAAATTTATTTGGGGTATTTTTAAAATTAAAAATTTATTTGTGGTAATTTTTTGGGGCATTTATAAAATTAAAAATTTATTTGGGGTAATTTTTTGAGACATTTTTAAAATTAAAAATTTATTTGGGCTATTTTTGGGACATTTTCAAAATTAAAATTTTATTTGGGGTATTTTTTGGGGCATTTTTAAAATTAAAAATTTATTTTGGATAATTTTTTGGGAAATTTTTAAAATTCAAAATTTATTTGAGGTATTTTTGGGATATTTTTAAAATTAAAAATTTATTTGGGGCAATTTTTTGGGGCATTTTTAAAATTTAAAATTTATTTGAGATATTTTTGGGGGCATTTTTAAAATTAAAAATTTATTTGGGTAATTTTTTGGGGCATCTTTAAAATTAAAATTTTATTTGGGATATTTTTGAAATAATTTATTTGGGGTATTTTTTTTAAAATTAACCCACACGTATCACCACCTATCAAATAAATTTTAATTTTAAAAATTCCCCAAAAGTACCTAAAATTAATTTTTAATTTTAAAAATGCCCCAAAAAATTATTTCAAATAAATTTTTAATTTTAAATATGCCCTAAAAAATTAACCCAAATAAATTTTTACTTTTAAAAATACCAAAAAAATTATCCCAAAAACACCCTCAAAAAGTTTTTGAAAGACAACTACAGTAGTTTTTGAAAGACAGTTACAGTAGTTTTTCATATCCCAAATGCTATAGTGCTGTTTTTGAAAAACAACCCCAAAAACAACTAATCCAAACGGACCCTAATTATTGAATTTGTAGTTTGTTTGGATTGTTATCATTTGCCCATATTTTTTGTTTATATCATCGACAAAATTTCAAATCATATTATTTTCTCATATACATCATATCAAAAAAAATATTAGAGACAAATGGATTACCATGAGCCATTAGGTAGCAGACACGAAGGAGCTTAGGTTATCATTACTGAGAGAATAGTACTTTCAGTCTCAAATGTTCTGGGTATGAACAGTTGAACACTTCTAAATTTTAAAGTTTGGACCAAAATAAGTGTGCACGTGACCTCACTTTTTAACTTTACTAATTAGCCGGTTGCTAGTGGACAAAAGCTTTTCCACCCTATTTTTTCATTTTTCGCTTCCATTACCGAGGTAGCCTATTTTGCACTGTCACAATCACACTTTTTACTACTGCTACATGTCAGTCTAATACCATGCAAATGGTACAAATTGCTATACCATTTGCTAGACGCTCCCAGAGAGAATACTTTCGCTAAGTATAATTGCTGCAATGACGTAATATATTCTAATTGAGCTCACTCATACAAAATCGTCAAAAGACACTTTAACATGCTTAAAAGATACTTTAATATGCTTTAATAGGTTTTTTTTTTAAAGTGGGAAGTGTTAACTTTTGAATCCAAACCCCCCACACCTTACCACCTCAGAATATTGAATAAAGACATGCTCAAGTACTCAATTTCAGACCATTCAACGAGTTGCAAATAATAATAATAATAATAATAATAACTAAAGAAGATTAGCAAACTATCAATACCATGAAAATGACATTAAGACATCCTAAATGAGATGATAACAGGACCATGTCATAGTAGCATGTTCACTTACAATAACACAATTGTAAACAGCACTAAATAGTGACTGCATTTGGATTCCCATTTTTTCCCCAAAAGTGTCATTTGAATTTGATTAACAAGCCACAGCTGAAGTAAAAACAGCCTTAGTGAATGGTACGGCTTTTGTAAGAAACAGCGTCGTTTGCTGATAAGTACTAGTGCCCAATTGCTTTCGCCCCTTTTCGATCTTTCTCTTGCCCTAGCAAAGAAAATTTGAGACTTGCCTCCCTCCCTCCATCGACGGCGAGATGCAAACTCCACGAAGTTCAACTTGAGACTTCCGCTCACCCGAGGTAATTATCTGCTGCCGATCTTGTGTGGCCAAATGAGCGTGCTGGTCTTGCAAGTCAACTATAGAAAAAGGAAGAGAGGAGTTCTTCGGATTCCACCAATCTTGCAAGTCACGGCGAAACAGATCTGCGGATTGTGTTGTACCTCCATCATCTCTGACACATTCGACTTAGCTTCTCCCCATATTATGCTTCCATCTGCGGATTGTTGTACTGAATGCTACAAGGAGTTATTCCCTGTAGAGGTGCTGCAGTTCCACTGTTTAGCTTAAAGATCTAGTCTACAAATTCTGGGGCTTCGCTGCCTCTTAGGCTACTTTGGCATATTAGAAAAATCGAACATGGGTAGTTTCCTTGATGCTCTGTTCTTCTAAATCTTCCGACCGGCAAGTAAGTTGTGAACTCCCAAAGATAAATGTGGCATTATTGAATGGCAAATGGGTTGGATGTTCATTCTTTGTCGTTGTGCTACTTCTGTTATCGTTGGTATTGGAAATTCCAAAATTGATTTAATTTTTGCTATGGTCTGGACATGATTGTGTTGAAATATCGGTCACACTTGGTTAAACTCCCTCCCTCCAAGTCCCTCTTTCATTTTTTTGTTTATTTGAATCAATGATGAGACGATAAATCACTGTTACAATGTCCTGTATATAACTTGGCCAAGTTTGATAAATTTTTTCCATAATTTGATTTAGTTGGCAAAGCCACTTGCTGTCATATCATTTGTCGTCTAAGTTACTAGAAGGCCTGCCCAAATACGTAGAAAGCCATACGCAGTACATGCCCCCGGTGACTTGCCGCGCAGCTAAGGGTGTGTGTTACCTCTAACAATTTTTACATTATTTTCCATTGATTTAATCCTGTTAACATTGAGTACTTCTTTTAATGCGACACGTCTTCACCTACATTCCCGCTCTTCCAAATCCTTTTGGGGAGAAAACGATTTGCGATTGTGCCTTTCTAATTACTACAAGGTAAATATGTATTTTTGAATTTGTTCATTGCCTATTTGGGACTGGTTTGTGGTTATTTCATCAGCCAAATTTAGGCTGTTTATTTCTTTTAATGAGTTCCAACATACTATCTCCACATTAAGATGCGTAAACAAAGGCGAGGGTTTTGCAAGCACATTCATTTCAGTAAGGAACGAGAACTTTCTTTTGCCCAATACCTTGTCACCATGCATTTGGAGGGCAAGATCTCCGCAAATACAATCTCAAGCTTCGTGGTTCCTAAAATTGTTCGGTGCCTTAATGAGGACCATAGCATAACTTTTCCTCGAGATAGTATTAGGGGCAAATACTATGCGTTTCGAGATGCAACCAAACTATACATGGCATTCAAGAGGAGGGCACCAGAATGGGGTGGGATAGTCAAAAGTACACCTTTTATGATGGATGATTCTCGGTGGGCAGAATTGCAGTAGGTATTATTGGAATTGAATGTGGTGTATTTCTTTCCTTGTATTAGTACATATACTATTTTGGGTTATGAAAAAAGTAAAGGGGAATATTCTAAATGTTCTGATGTTTTAAAGTTTGAATTCAAAATTGAATAAAAATTTTTGGGAACTATATACAGTTCCACTTGAAGGAATATGGTATCTAATACAATGATTGTATTGTGAATATATGTACTATCTCAGACAAGCTTAAATTAATGCCAATTTTACAAATTTAAATAACAATTTCCTTGTTCGATTTCAACTGTCAAGTTTGTGTAAAATTCCTTTTCCAGCTGATTTGAGTACTGGTTGCTCATCATTTGATTCTTTCCGATTAAAACTTTTATTTGCCTGACTACTAGATATAAATGGCTTCAAGAAGGAGATAGAAATACTCAGTTTTTCCATGAAACTGTTAAGGGGAGAAGGAAGAAGAACAAAATTCAAAATCTAAAAAAGAAGAATGAGGAATGGACAAAAAATGAAGAGAAAATAGGTCGGGAAGTGGCCAGGTATCATAGGAATCTTTTCACAGCTTCAAGCCATTCTAATACCTATGAGATTCTAAGTGATATACCTGTGTCTATATCTAGGCACATGAATGATTATCTAGTGAAACCATTAGAGGAAAAAGAAATCAAAGAGGCAATTTTCTCTATGAATCCTAACAAAACACTAGGACTAGATGGAATGATTCCATTCTTCCTTCAAAAATACTGGGACCTAGTGAAACAGAATGTGGTAAGTGCCATCACTAGTTTTTTTCATTGTAAACACATGTTAAAGTCTCTTAACCACACCATCATTTCCTTAATCCCCAAAGTCTGCTGTCTAGCTGAGCTGAAACAGTACAGACCAATTAGCCTTTGTAATGTACTTTATAAAGCTATTTCGAAAATACTGGCCAACAGACTGAAGGAAGTTCTAGAGGTTTGCATTAGTAGAAATCAATCAGCATTTGTTCCTAATAGGCAAATTTTAGACAATATAATAATCTCTCATGAATGCTTGCACTATCTCAAAAACAAAAGGCAAGGCAAAGAAGGTTTCATGACAGTGAAATTAGACATGTCTAAAGCATTTGACAGGGTGGACTGGAAATTTTTGGAGGCTATATGAGTAAGATGGGTTTCTGTTCAAGGTGGATTGAATGGTTGATGAGCTGCATAACTTCAGTGACTTACTCCTTTAATATTAATGGAGAACCAAAAGAATATATCTTTCCCCAGAGAGAAATAAGGCAAGGTGATCCTTTGTCACCTTACCTGTTCTTGCTATGTTCTGAAGGTTTCTCTAATTTACTGAAGAGAGCAGTCTACAAAAAGGAGTTGAGAGGGTTGAAGATTAGTAGACAAGGTCCAGTTATTTCTCATCTGTTCTTTGCTAATGACACATTGGTTTTTGTAAAACTGATAAAGGAAATGCACAAAAACTCAAGGAGATTCTGAAGCAATATGAAGAAGGTTCAGGCCAATTGATAAATTTGGAAAAATCTTCATTGTTATTCAGCAAGAATCTGGAAGAAGAAGTTAAGGAAATTTGCCAAAATTTGGGTGGAATCCAAGCTGTATCACAACGGAAACACTTGGGGCTTCCTATGGTGGTTACTAGAACAAAGGATCAGGTGTTTGGATTCATAAAAGATAGAATCAAAAGTAAGTTGCAAAGCTAGAGAAATAAGTTCCTAAGTACAGCTAGAAAAGAGGTTATGTTGAAAGCAGTGATAATGACCATGCCTACTTTTGCAATGTCATGCTTTAAGTTATCAGCAAAGCTCTGCAAGGAAATATCAGCAATGATGGCTAATTTTTGGTAGGGGATGAAGATGGACACAAGAAAATGCATTAGTGTTCGTGGAAGAAAATGGCACAGGAAAGGAAGAGAGGAGGTTGGATTCAAGGACCTTCGAAGTTTCAATTAAGCAATGTTGGGAAAACAAGTATGGAGGTTATTAAAATTTCCAAACCTTCTGGTAAGCAAAGTGCTGAAAGTTAAATACTTCCTAAAAGACTCAGTATTCTCCTGCAAAGTGCCATAAAACTCTTCTTGGTTTTGGCAGAGTGCAATGTTTGTCAGGGAAATGGTTGATATAGGTATAAGAAATCTCATTGGCAATGGAAAGAACACCAAAATCTGAGAAGACAGGTGGATCCAAAATCCTAAGGAAGGAAATCTGACAACTGGTAGACCAGAAGGATGCAATCTCCAAAAGGTTAATGAGCTAATATCAAATTTCATGTGGAACAAAAACATCATTTTCAGAACCTTCAGGAAGGTAGATGCAGAAAACATTTTGAAAATGCTAGTCAGCATCAGTAATAAAGAGGACAAACTGATTTGGATTCATTGCAAGGACGGGAATTACTCAGTCAAATCAAGCTACAAAAATTTGATGGGAAAAAAGGACAAAGAAAACCAGGAATAGAGACATAAGGAAGGTCCCAGTGTGAAGGAAAATCACAATAGCAATGGAAGACACTCTGGAAGCTTAACATCAAGCATAAGTTAAAAATATTTATATGGAGGTGCATTAACAACACCTTGCCAGGGAGGGAGAATATCTACACTAGAACACATAAAGGAGATCCTCTATGCAAAGGCTGTGGAGAAGGGATAGAGACAACAGAACATATTTTCTTCCAGTGCAGCAAATCCCAATTAATTTGGAAGTTGGCACCAATACAATGGGATGGAGCACAAGAACTACAGGGATGCTTTAGAAGATGGTGGGCAGAAATTACTCAAGCAAAAAATAGGAAAGAAGGAAATGAACATCTAGCATTAATAGTTAACATCCTCTGGCAAATCTGGAAAGTAAGAAACAATTTGGAGTTCAATGGAAAAAGCAAGGAGGAGGTCAAAATATTACAGAAAGCAAACAATGAATGGTTAGAATATGACTCAACAACAAAAAGAGAAGTCCAAAGCAGCACAACAGAAACAATTGAAGCTCAGGATTCAAGAGAAAGGGAGGGCAAGGAAGAAAACTGCATAAAGCTTAGGATTGCAACAACCAAAAAGGAGGATTCAAAAACGATTGAAATAGGAGTGATTGCATCTTATGAGAGCCAAGTTAAGGCTGAATGGGCAATAAAAAAAGGAGATTGAGATCAGAAATCCAAGATGAGGCAATGGCGATCAGATTAGCACTATGCAAAACTCTCAAATTCCAATGGAGTAGAATCACAGTTTCTGTCAAAAACAAACAATTCGTAAGGTGGCTAAGAGCAAGAAGATTAGAAGACATTACAATAGAAGTTCTCATTGAAAATATCAAGGACATAGCCAAATTGTTTCAATTGTACTTCTTTGATTGGTACAACTATACTAATAGAGACCGAGTCTCAAAAATTAGCTCTTATGCGCTAAGAATAGTTTTAGATGAGGAATGGAGTTCATCCAATTCTTAGTGCTGTGATGCACAGCTTTGTTTCCAAAGGATGTAGTCCAACTTTGTACAGTTTCATATAAGCTCAATAAAATTTTATTATTTCAAAAAAAAAAAAAAAATCTAGGCACTGTTCAACACTATTCACATGCCATTCACACTTTTAAGTTAGTAAGGCATAGGCGAAGACCAAAACAAAAAAAACTAGGGAAAATTGTTCAAAACGTCCCTCATATTTCGTTAAATAAATTTTTTCATCCTTCACTTTTAAAATAGTAATTTTATGTTAATTACAAATTCATGTTAGCAAATTTTGGTCACAATCTATATTTTTAAGCACTTTTTAGTTTGAAAATCACCATGTAACTCACATGCAGTCATTTTTACGTACAAAAAGGTCATGTCCCATTTTTTAGTGGCAAAAATGAATATAGATTGGATTAGATCTCACTTTTTTAGGAAAAAAATGAACACGTTGTAATTAGATCTTAATTTTTGGGGACAAAATAAATATTAATCAGATTATTTATTTAGTTATAGCAGAGATCTAACCTTTATGAGTATAAAAAAATGATCATGTGAGACTCACGTGATGGATTCAGGGTAAAATTTTGTTCAAAATTTACATAAGGATCAAATTTTATCGATTTGAATTTATAAGAAACGTATAATTACTATTATATAAGTGAATGATGAAAAAATTCATGACTAAAAGCAAGGGATGTGCCAAATGATTTTCCCCTTTAACCCCATAACAAGCTGGCATTACAACTCAGGTGCCACGACAATGTGGTAAATTACATAAGGGATAATTTCAAAACCCCCCCTGAGATTTTGGAAATAACACTTAACTTTCCTAACATTTGCAAAATCTCTTTTACCTCCCCTGAAGTGATTGTGGGACTACATGTTATTACCAGAAGGGTTCAATTATCAATAATACACTCACTTGTTCTAGTAATTATTTAGCTATTAAGAAAAAGAATTAGACAAAACTGGTAGCATGTAATCATACCATTAGAATTCTTAATGTAGCCTTGCGATTTATTTGGATTTCTTTTACTCTTTAAAATTCTTAATGTAGCCTTACGATTGCATCCACAATACTGATTCTTGATGCTTAAAGATGATGGTGATTTGTATGAATGTCTTCCAAATGATGAACTAGTCATTTTGTTCTATCAATTTCTTCTTAATGAGCGCATAGTATGAAGATGTTTCTATCTTTTATTATAGCTGCAACATACCCAACTAGCCGTTATCTCCTAACAGTCTATTAGCTGCTCATTGTAGCAAATTTTTTTCTTTTTCACATTTTGACTCCCTCATTTTCAAGATATTTTGAATTTTTAAATGTTTATAATTTTTAGGCACGTAAGGATATCAAGGGCATTCAAATACTCTCTCCCCTCCAACATACTTTTTCTAATATTATTTTTTGTCATAAGTAGGGGGTATCAACGGGTCAGATCCAGGCCAGAATTTGTAATTCCGAACCTGAACCCGGACCTATCATGTGATGAAAGGACTTGGATCCGGATCCGGATCCGGATGGGTCTCAATACATAGGTTCAGAACCGGACTCGATCGGATTCGAATCCGGGTTGGTGTACCCATTTTTAAAAATTAATTAAATATGATAATTTTATTTATATATAAAATTTATTAATACTATATTAATAATATAATTAAATTAATTTCAACAACTATTAAATGTATAGAAATTTATTTTTTATTGAAAAGCAAGTAGATTAGTAGCAATTTCTAATAAAATATATAATTTTTTATTAAGATGATTATACTAATTGGATCCGGGTCCAAAACGGATTGAAACATATAAATCCATATCCGATCCGTTTCATTTATAGATAAAACGGATCCATATCAGATTCAAGTAAACTAGTCTACTGTTTGTCTCGTACTCAAAAAAACGGATCGGGTCGGGTCTAGACTCGGTCTGTTGATAAGCCTAGTCATAGGGGTTGACATTATTAATAAAATGTCAATTAAAAGGTAGGTAAGAGAGATTTTGTAAAATCAGGTTTGTGAGAAACCTAGTGAGGCAGGCTTCTGAAATTATCCCATCGGATGAAGACAAAAATTCTTTTCTTGTCCGTGGATTAAAAGTAAGTGTTGACGACGCAAATGCAACAAACAGTATGGTCCGGTTCCGGTTATAGTGCAATTACCGGATTCAGGAACTCTCATGGTTTGGCCCAGCCCGCAAAGTGTCCCGCGACTCCCACCGCCTATCGGAAATTCTACCTCTCCGGCTCCGCCTTCTACTTTGAGTCTCTGCATTTTTGCACCACCGCTTCCCCAACGTTCCATCTCCCTCATCTTCCTTTCAAGCCTTCTCTCCAAACTCCGGCTGCTCATTTCCCAAGCCAGAGGCCAGACACAGCCGTCAATACCTTCATATCCCAGGTTTTTTTTTTTTTTTTTTTGTGTTTTACCCCTTTTCTCGTTTCTGCTTCTTTGAGGCGTTTAATTTCAATGATAAAAATCTGTTGAATTGCCTTTTCGTTTTTTATAATTTGCTGCAATTTTCTCTCTTTTCCCTTTCTCGTTCATTCGCTTAAATTAAACTAGGTGGTTAATTTGGACTTTCCTGCTGCTAATTGAATAGTTACCATGGAATTGATGGATTACAAAAATAAAAAAGATGAATAACTTAGCACTTCTATGATGCTACAGATATTTATTTATTGTTAGGATTATGTGTTATGTCAGTATGAGGTTTTCTTGACAGTTTGGAAGTCAGGGAGGGGAATGCCCACTTCTCTGTCCTAGAAGAATTGGATTAGGTTTCTCAGAACTGGTCAGTCAAGAGAAGGATCGAGCTGGGTTGAGTAATGAGAGAGTGCCTATATAGGATGTCACCCGCCGGTGTAGCCTTTTGCTCCTCTGAACTCGCTTAGGCAAATTCTGTTTCTTAACAATTTGCTTTGCTTTGCCAGCTCATTTCTCTTGCTTTTTATTGAATGACTCGGTGGTTATAAATTTTTCTGAAAAGCAGCTAACCGCCTAAAAAAAGGCTATATCAAAGGCTCAGGCTGTAAAGGTGTCTAAGGTTGTTAAATATGTGATAACTGTCGGGAAGAAAGCCAAGATGGTTCACACACCCTTTGGCCGCAGAATTTGCCTAGAAGAAGATTGAAGATAACAATGTATTGGTTTTGATAGTTGACATGTGTGCTGATAGGAAGGAGATTAAAGATGAAGTGAAGAAGATATATGACATTTAGAGCAAGAAAGTGAACATTTTGATCAGGTAACCAATTGTATTGAAGGTCGTAATAGCATTTTCCTTTTCAGAATGCTATAAGTAGTTGGTTGATTTGTCTTAAAATGGTGTGCTTGCACAATGCCCTTACTTTTTTATCTTGCAGACGCTGTATTTAGCTATGTTATTGGCTTTCCTTTTTGAATGTACAACCAAAGTGAAAATATTTATGTCGCAGTTATGTACTTCTGGTCATGGGGAAAGGAGAACAAGTGGGAAAGCGGGGAGAGGGAGGGGATGGCAGATAGGGAAAGAGAGGGAAGGAGGGGGGAGGGGTGAAGTGGAGAGATGAGGTGGTCGTCGTTGGAGGAAGGAGGAGGAGGAGATTATGAATTTCAATTTTTGACTATTAAAAGATACAAAAAATAAAGAAGCAAGTTAGAACATTAAAATTACTGATGCCCACAATCAATTGCTTTACATTTTGAGATGATTTTGAAAAGTGATGATCGAGAATAATCAGAATTTGTTAAAGCTAATAAATAATAAGAATCAACTAAAGGCACTATTTGTAAGTTCTATATTATACATGTATCTTTTGGTATTAAAAATTTTTAAAATCTCAATGGAAATACAAATGAGAACATTAGAAAAGGTAATTATATAAATCAGAGTATACAAACTAAAAGGGGCTAATCCTTGTAGGAGCCAATTCCAAAATTGTTTGAGTGAAGATTTCACTGCTGTTCTGTGTCACATGAAACAATACGCATTTAGATTTTCTAACCACCGTCATATTGCAGAATTCAGTGGCCTGTGCAGTCCTGGCTGAGAGTATGTATAGGCAGCAAGTGCTGGTGGTCTTTTTAGTCACAGCCCTCTACCTTAGTTCCACTGCTGAAGGCTATCCCTGCTCTTCCACCAAAGGCAAGTTTTTGCATTTCATCTCTTCTCCAATCAATGAGTATAACTGATATCATTTTTGCTTTATAAGATTCATTGTCTGTTTCTCCTTTTATTATTATTACTTATTTTTTTATTTTTCGCTTTTAAAGTGATATATATATATATTTTTGGTGGGGTAAAGGAAGTAATTTTGTTAGTGTAGTTTGGCTTTCTTTTAGTACAGTATGGAAGAATTCAACATGAAGAAAGTTTCCCATTGGTAACATAGGGTTTCCGCTGGTGAGGAATATCAGTGAGCTTCCTCAGGATAGTTATGGTAGACCTGGTTTGTCTCACATGACCGTAGCCGGTTCGCTTTTACATGGGATGAAAGAGGTAAGTTAAACAAATACAAATTCCCTAGTGTTGCTGTTCAATTGAAAATTAGAGGTAGCTATCTTGCATCTCTTAGCCCTAAATTCTATGAATGCTTTTTCAATAGGTTGAGGTATGGCTGCAAACATTTGCCCCTGGATCTCACACTCCAATTCATAGGCATTCTTGTGAGGAAGTATTCCTAGTGCTAAAAGGGAGTGGGACTCTTTATCTTGCTTCTAATTCGCACCCCAAATACCCTGGCGACCCACAAGAGTTTCCTATCTTCTCTAATAGCACGTTTCATATCCCTGTTAATGATGCTCATCAGGTGAATTGTTTTGACTTTTGTTTTCCCTAGTTTGATGCAGAACTTTTGCAAATACATATGTATTCAATTCAGCAATAGCTGCAAAGAAAATTGAACATCATTCTTGCTATTGTTTTTTGCCCTTTATCGAGTGGAGGAGTGCCTTTCACAACATGAAAGGAAGAAATACGAGTGAATGGAAGGGAAAGCTCAATAGCTTTACTAGATTAGGCAGAAAAGTCTCTTTTAACTGTTACAGGATGGAGCCTCAACCCATGTTAATGAAATTGACTTTGTTTTAAGCTTATTGTTGCAAAATTTTCTTTTTCTATCTTTAATCTTAGTTTGCAATCCTTTTTTGGTCCTTCCTATTCTCCATAACTTACTTGTGGAATTGTTGTTTCTAGTAAGGCATATATTTACTAATTATGAGTTTGCAGTGTTCATGCTAAAGTATCCTGACATATGCAGAAAACTTTTGGTTCATTTGTTTTTGTTACAGATATGGAACACAAACAAGGAGGAGGATTTACAGTTCTTGGTTGTTGTCTCTCGTCCTCCAGTTAAAGTGTAAGCATGTTCTTCACTTTGATCAATTCTAGTTACCCTGTATCTCATCAATTTACACTATTCATGTTAGATTTGTAATGCTAGTATCTCAAAAAAAAAAAAAAAAAAATCTGACTTATGGAAGTTACTTTGGAGGGAAACAAGTTCCAGATTTCGCATGTGTGTGTGTGTATATATAGCCTCATGTGCATTTAAGGGCTTGATGGTCATATTTTCCTGTTGCTGGTTAAAGTGTCACGACAGAAATGAATTTTTGGAATTTCTGACATAAACTACTCAGGAAGAAAAGTCAATTGTTTGATGAGCCAAAGAGTGTTTTGCAGAAATTTTACTTCAAAGATAACTTTGAAAGATGTCATAGCCGGAGTAAGCTGTGTGTTAGTGATGAACTACAATTCTTCTTTAGGTCATGTGGAAACATGGTGGTTTAGTTGAAGAAGCCAGTGCAAGGATTAAATTGGGAAGAAAAGATGGACATATTTTGGGAAAATTGATGGATTTAAGAGACTAGAGGAGCCAAGGGTGTGATTCTTTCCAAATAGAAATCTCAATTTGCTGGGTTTTGAAGATAGTGAAGATGAGAGGAATGAAGAGAAACAGCTATGAAAAAAATAGGGAGAACAATGGGAATGCTCGTTGCAATTATCTTTTCGAATCAATCTTTTCTTTTGACCATGTAGTGGAGCATAGGATGATAAGATGTTTTTGATGGATTGAGTCCTTTATTTGAAGCAGTTGATGGGTTCTTTTTGTTATACTTTCATATATCTGATCATTGCGAGACTTACTAGATTAAATAAATACATAAGTAGATGTATCCTCTCGTATACTTGCTTTTTATGGTTAGGAAATGATAATTTTGCTTTCTGTTCTTACTTTCAGGTTTATATACGATGACTGGAGTATGCCGCATACTGCAGCCAAATTGAAGTTCCCTTACTATTGGGATGAAGAGTGTTACCTGATGCCTCCAGCAAAAGATGAGCTTTAACTTGAAAGCAATAATCTTGCACAATTGGTGGAAGTCAAATTCTATCCAATCTGTTGTAAGCATGAAGCATGTAGTGTTCTCATTTCGTGATGTACAATTAAACTCTTTGCCTTCTTCAAATCAATAGGACGAGTATCATGTGGTTCTGTTGGATGGGTGCATTTCATTACCTTTTTTGCTGACAAAAAGTTCTGGGAGGTCGTCTTCTGTATATTTTGAGGATGGCAAAAAGTTCGCAAGCATTTTGAGGATAGTAAATTTCCATTGTATATTTTCTATATAAGAATGACATATATGATATAACTACAGAAGACTGAAGCATGACAAAAGTTCTGTGGAGGTCGTCTTCTGTGAGTAAACGCAAAAACTTTTGGGTGTAAACTAAAGGCTTTAAATGAATTTATCGCTCAAAATATTATCCATTAATCAATATTTAATTACTACGGATCAATATTTCAACATTTTTTCCCATCCATGAGCCTCGTTTCTAATAGACTAGTTCTAGATTTGAGCTAGGTTGATGTGAGCCATGTAAAGTCATTGTCAATTTGGCCCATTCATTTTTATTTTTACAATTTAAAACTGTACCATTTCTTGTCATCTTGGTATCTAGTATCTTCATCTAAAGTTGCCAGGCTTCATCTAAAATTGCCACAAAGCGCCACACAGATAAGAAGTTATATATTGAGCACGAAGGCATCCAAGTATGGTAACGTAAAGTTAGTATGATTGAATTGACATCATCTGACTTTTTTTTTTCAGAAGAACTATATATTTTGTTCAAATTTTATGAACTTAGAAAAATATTTATTATCTTCCAATTTCCAAGAACTCAACAACTAGCAAATGCGGAATTTTAAAAATTTCTTGACTCTTATGGTAGTTAGCTATTCAGCGACCATATTAAGCCATGTACTTGAGAGTTAAATTCTTAACTTTTTAAAATAAAATGTAGGCAATCCTTTTTATGTATATGATGTGGAACGAACAGTGCATGTTCGCAGCCAAGTCCGCCTCAATGACTGCGGTCGGTTTCATTGGACAGTTTTTTTAGTTTTTGTTTATTTTTTCTAATTTCCTGTTGTTATTTGTTTCCTATTCTGATTAGGTTGCTTAGGATCTATAGGGTTTATTGTAATGAGACTTTGGCATATTTCTATCAGATTTTAACGCATTGTGTTTGGATTTATTCGTGTTCTTGGGTGCGCTCAAGTGGAGATTCTTTTAAATCTTGTTCTCAATTCTGGTTTTGAATCTTGTTTCTTTGAGGATTTAACATGATTCATCCATTGTTTGTTTGTACGATTTAATTTTAAAATCACTTCCGCTGCCATATCAGTTGGCGTTACAGTAGGATTCGCCTATTCATGGATTAAAACAATGGGAGGTAACAGATCCAAGGATGGATGTTTGGCCTCTCAAAACAAGACTCAAATTTTGAACGAGCACTTGGATCATTTGGAACATGGACAAAATGAACTGCGAACTCAGGTGGACCGTCTGCAGGCATCCATGGATTTAGTTGTGACGTGTTCGAATCTGGTTGTTCCGCAAGAATAGAATCATGGGCAATGTGCTCGTGATAGGTACGCAATTGGGAGATTTGCTCCTAGCGAACCTGTTGTTCATGTCTGACACACTCTCATAGTTATCAGATCTCTGAGAACTGTCGATATAGGATCATCAATATCAATATCTCATAGTTATCAGATTTTTGAGAACTGCCGATATGGGATCAATGTCAATATTTGATATGTGAAAGTATATAGTTATAGAAAAATCTGATTCTATTGGAAGTTTGGGACCTAAGATCAAAGATGAATACACATATATCTGCGAATCTGATATTGAGGAGTATATTTGCAAATCTGATATCGAGGAGTATATTTGTGGACCTTAGGGTAAAGAGAAAGAAAAAGTTGAATTTCCTCTGTATCTAGTAGATCTTAATCCTTCAACTATAGAGCTCAATGTTAGAAGAATTTAAGGATTTGGAAGTTAAAGAAATCTTTGCAGATATAGCACCGGCAAATTCACAATCTCTGAATTTCTTGCCAATTAAATTCATGGACTTAGTTGCTGTCTTGGAGAATGAGCACTTTGGTGAGAAATTTATTTGCAACAAATTTCTTCCTATTGACAATTTTCCTATGGTGATTGAGACAGTTGAATTCCATGTTAACGGGTGGGAAAGTCGTAACAATTATTTGGTGAAAAGAAGATGGTGCAGTTTGGGTCTTGAAGTTTTCTCAAGATGGCTTGAGGTTTCTTATATCCATGAATCAGTGCTTAGGTTCCATTGCAAGCACCGTCCCTACAAGATTCATGGAAGGATCATGGGCGCATTTTCTCATGAATCGAGTGTCAAACTCCTTCTGAACTCGAGGGTGAGTTCTTTTCAAGTAGGGAAGTCTGATGTAAAACAAACAATACGTGTACTCAATACATATTTGACTCAATGATTGGCGCGGTCTTCATTGGACAATTTTTTTTTTTTGTTTATTTTTTCTAATTTTCTATTGTTGTTTGTTTCCTATTCTAATTAGGTTGCTTAGGAGTTTCTTATTCCTGTTCTTGAGTGCCGTCAAAAGAAGATTCTTTTGAATCTTACTTTGGGTTATGGTTTTGAATCCTGTTTCTCTGAGAGTTGAGCGGGATTCATACCTTGCTTGTTTGCCGGGATCAATTCGTGAAATTAATCCATTTAAAATCGCTTCTATTGCCGCGTCAATATGGGGCCAAGAAGAAAGTGCATTAATCACATAAAAAGCTGGTATTTGCTATTCGTGGTCCATGACAAGTCGTATAAAGATAGAAACCAATCTAAATTTAATTTCCTAGTTCTTTTTTCCTAAACGCTAATTATGTTTCTCTTTCCCTTTTTTTTCCTAAGCATCCCTTCATCACTGCATGCTCTGTCAAATTTGATACCATACAAATATGAACTTGTATAGACTTTTCTTGCCTAAACATAATAAAGATGGGAACTTGACCATGAATTGATGATCTTCTATGTAAGTCTTTCTAAACTGTTATACAAAATCTCCCTGTTTTGAAAACCATAATCACTTCAAAAGACAGAGATTTTTGAACTAGAGATAGGCAAGTAAAGAACTATAGTAAAATCTCTATAAATTAATAATACTGGAACCATACAAATTCGATTAATTTAAAGGGGTACTAAATAATCAACTAATTAATAATTTATTAATTTATCGAGTGTACTTATAATGCAAACAAACACTCATTTAATCAACTAAAGTTTTCATTTTTATAAAAATATGAATTATTCTATTATTAAAAGGAGGCTAAAAGTCTAAGGAGCATAAACCGATCCATATCTACTTGATTTGCAAGTATAATTTAATTCTATTAATGTGTTCAATCTATGTGCATAATTGACATCATTTTTCTATTATAAACTGATAAAAAAGACTTAGAAATACTAAACAATGTATGTGTAAACATGGATACTTGGCTCAATTTGTTTACTGCTCAACTTATAATGAATGCTTAAACATAGATATTTGAGTTGCTCTACTCGTTTTACTTCTCTACTTATAATGAGTGCATATAGACTCAGACTCAGATAAGTGCGTACACAGCACACAACTTTTCAATATATATACATAGTTACACTGCCATTGTCACTGCAGCCACTGATCAGCCATTTTCTACTAATATCATTGTCTGACTTTTGCTGATAATGATTTGCAACTCAGATCGATGAGTGAACCAGCCAGTTGGTTGGTTCCGGTTTTTCCTAGTTCAACCGGTCATTTCACCAATTCTTTGATTTTAATATTTTAAAAATTAAAAAAGCTAATATTCAGCAATTATGCAATATATATACTATGGAAAAATCTTAGGCATAATTTCAGAAACCTCCCTTGAGATTTATAGTAATATCATTTGGCTCCCTTTAACTTTGAGAAATTTCATCTGCCTCTCTTATTTTCAACATTTTGTAACATTGTCAACCCATTTAAAAAAATATTATTAAGAAACTCAATACTTGGAGGAAGGAAATCTTTTTATGCCAAAATTGCCCTTGCATTGTTCTATTATGTTTCCAAGAATGAAGATACATTACTAAAATCTTGAAAATAAAGACAAACAGTGTGAAAGTATAGTTGTAATAGAATAAATTATATAAGTAGGCATTCTTAAGATAAAAAGATTATTATTTAAGAGTTTGTTTAAGATGGTTGAAGCTAAAAAAATTTTTATTCACTATAAAGTGCTTTCATTAATTTGAGGAATTTTAAAAATTAGGAATTTTAAACTTTCTAAATTTTTTTGTATAGACTGATGTCTTGAATATTAGAAATAGACACAATGTCTAAAATTATACTATGAGTTTAATTAGAAATAGACACAATGTCTAAAATTATACTTTCAAACTCATTTGAGGTGTTTTCAAAAAATATAAAAGTAATTTGGTTTATTACAAAATATTTTTTGGATGAATTTAGAAGTTTGTAGATTGTTTAGAATTTTTTTTGATATCCTAATTTTCTGTCCAAATTGATGACTTAAGAAAAAGAGAAACATAAATTATTAACAATGCATTTGAATGTACATCACTCATTAAGTGGTTGAATTGTGAAGTATTAAATTTAATACATTTCAATGTATATCACATTAAGTGATAAGTGAATAATTGATCACTTATTCTTGGAAGTAAATTTTGTCTAGAAAATTCAGTACAATTTAGTTTATTTAGACGTTGTATTTTTTATTATCAAATGTATTTGAACATATTAAGAATTGAACCCATTAAATTTAAAAGTTCAATTGAGTTATTTTACATAGTGCTTGCACATAATAAATCTTTAGAACAACCTTTTTATCTTATATACATGACATCAAAAAAGAGTTACAGTAATTATACGAAATAATATTTCAAATAATCTCCAATCCAATTGCATTGAAGGTTAGCGTACTTGGTGCTATAAATTTTTTTTTTTTTGTGTAAAAGAGTAAAATTTTTGGGCGAAATATTACAATTCAAGAGATAAGTGGTGAATTATTAATTGTGGATCCACCTTCCACTTTTTAATTCACTTATCGTGTGACAAACATAATAATAGAAAAAAGCCTTAAAACGATACTACGCACCCCCCATCAACACTAATTGAAATTCATGATTCCCAAGCAACCGATCGATATAAAAGGGAATTAAATCATAGAATCAACAAAAATCAAAATAAATATAAGATCCTAAATCAAAATAACCAAGAAAAAGGACAAGTAGTAAGTTATTAATTGTGGATCCACCTTCCGTTTTCTTTTTCTTTTTTAATAAAAAAATTTGCCTATCACCGACGCAATGGGGAAAATCTTGAAATAGACGACAACCCACGTCAAAGACTAACAGGGATCAGGTGCTTGGCTTCCAAGCAACCGATGTAAAAGGAAACTGAACCATAAAATCAACAAAAGTCAAAATGAATATAAATATGAGAGGAAATAACTTTATTTTTTTTGAAGTTGTAAAATTGCGGAAGAAATTTGTAGAACCAGGCTTCGAACCGGAAATCGTATCGTATCGAACAGTTTCACGGCAGCCATGGCGGTAGAGACAACGAACCAACCAAGCAAGTTCCGATGGGCAGAGCTGGATGAAGGCGACGGAGAGGACCTCGACTTCCTTTTGCCCCGAAAGCAGGTCATTGGCCCCGATGAGAACGGGATAAAGAAGCTTATCGAGTACAAGTTCAACGATCAGGGCAACAGAGTCAAGATCACCACCACCACTCGCATCCGCAAACTGGCTAACGAACGCCTCAGTAAGCGCGCCGTCGAGCGCCGTTCCTGGACCAAGTTCGGCAATGTTGTCCATGAAGATGCCGGTAGCCGCCTTACCATGATCTCCACTGAAGAAATTATCCTTGAACGCCCTAGAGCCCCTGGTATGCAACTTCCCTTCTCTTACTTTTCCCCTGCGGTTCTTTTGTTTCAACTAGCTATCTGTTTTTTCTTGTAATTTATTAAGTAAAACTATTCTTTGTTTTATTTTATCTTATTTTATGAAGTCGATTTTGTTTGGGACCTTTATGTAATTACTGAGTTTGGCTTGTCAGTTTTGGTGTTGGCTGTGCCATGGGCAAAACTTATTGATTAGGTTATTGTGAACAAATCTCTTAGCTGTCTAGGGCAGGGTTGCACTATTGGATGGCGTTGATGTTGTCAATCTTTGGGATTTTGCTGAGGTAAAGGAAACGTTGTAAACTATTATTGATAGGTGGATTATTTAGTCGTTGGAACTTTACAAACTGGAAATAAAATTCAACCCGTGTGTTGTGCTAATTGAGCGTTATTTGTGTTACCATCTACAATAATCTTCTTAGTTTGTGCTGGATCCGTGTACCGGAGGGCTGTTCGTCATGGTGAATAACCCCATAGGACAGAAGGTTCCTGATTGTTCCGAGTTTCAGTGATCAGTTCCGCTACTGACATTATACTTTCACTTGTGAAATTTGTTGTGGACAGCGGATTGAGCTTTGGTAAACTTGCCAAGGAAGTGTGAAAAAGAACTTTAAAGGAGGGAACATAGGATGGTGCACTCCTTTTTTTTTTTAAATGAATGTGGGATGATTGGAGATCGTTGACTTAATATCTATGAAAGTACTGGACTTAAACTTTGGTTGCATTTTTTTTTAATTCGACTGTCTACTTCAGTAACTAGTACTAAACTTCGATTTGTTGGACATGTATCATGTTCTTGCTTTTAGGATTTTGCTTTCTGTTCATTGCAATGCTTGAAATTCTTGCATGCTTTCTGTGTTCTTCAACTTTTCACTTTTCTTGTTACCTGGAGGTATGTTTTGTACTCCAGTGCTGACAATGTTGCTGATTTTTTCACCTTGTCAACTTTTAATTAGGGTCTAAACAGGTGGAAGTAAATGTTGATGGAGACTCCTTGGCTCAAATTCATAAGCCAGTAGCTGTTCTCATGGTCTGCAGGACCTGTGGAAAGAAGGGTGATCACTGGACTTCAAAGTGCCCTTACAAGGACCGTGCTCCCCCAAGTGAGAGTTTTGTGGATAAGCCACTTTCTGAGGCCACCACCGCAGCAGCTAATTCTAAAAAGGGAGCATATAAGCCTCCTCCCATGAGGCCAGGTGCAGAGAGAACTGGAACTGAAACAAGACCCAGAAATGAAGAGAACTCCGTCAGGGTGACTAACCTTTCGGAGGATACAAGGGAGCCTGACTTGCTTGAACTGTTCCGGCCTTTTGGGCCTGTAAGCCGAGCTTATGTTGCTGTTGATCAGAAGACTAAAATAAGCAGAGGATTTGGTTTTGTTAATTTCGTGAATAGGGAAGATGCTGAGAGAGCCATCAACAAGCTTGATGGGTATGGATATGATAATCTAATCCTGAGACTTGAATGGGCTGCACCTAGGTCAAATTAGATCTTCCTTCTCTGGAGATGTTCATCAGTTCCATGGGTATTATTATAGAAGTTTAGTTACTGGTTGCGTTCTAGAGATGTTATATTCAACATGGTTAATTGATGTTGTTTTTGTCTGGTATTTTGTCAGCAATCAACTCTGAAATTTTCCTTTTGCACGGTGGAAATCGAGCTATTAGTCTATTACCTCACTCTATTCCTAGTAATTAGGGATCATTTGGGATTTGGTACATAATATGAAAGCATATTGGTCTGGAAGTGTTGTGATTTTATTGTGGTAGTCAGATCCAGATTCATATGTTGCTTTAGCTTGTGCCTATGGCTTATTGTATCCTACAGCATTTCACGGCTACATTCTGCAAAATGATCTCAGAACTGAATATTGTAGTTTGATTCGACTGTGGCATGTCTGTAGTGTTCTATGTTGCTTCAGTTTCTGCATACCGCGGGCTATAGCTTGTAATGTAGTAGAACATTGCACATCTAAATTCTGAAAAGTAACTACGCACCTGAGCTGTTGTAAATACTTGTAGTTTGTTTATTTCAACTTTCCATTTAAATCTATTAGTACTGTTGGACAAGAATATAGTACTTGATTCAAATATCACTACACAAATTTCTGCCTGAATCTGGCTTTCATTAGGGTGATTTCGGGTATAGATGTTCATAAGCAGAATCTGGCTTTCACTAGCGTGGTTTGGGGGTATGGATGTTCTTGAGCTAGCCCAGCATAATAAGTGAAGAGAGTTCAGGATGGATTTCGCTTTGTTGGTCTAATGCTCTAGTGAGCACGAACTTGGATGTGGCTAGTGCTGTCACGCGAGCCAAACTGTTTGATTGCTCAACCCGTTTAGACTTGTTTGTGTTTGATAACGGCTCTTCAAAATTTTATACGAGTCAAGTTCGAACAAATATTTTGACTTGATAAGTAATTGACAAACATGAGCCTCATTCGTGAATTTAAATGATCGTTCACAAACATGGGCATAATTGTCACTTTACAAAATTTAGGATGATATGATTAGTTTATTATTGATTATATAGCATAATTTTGTTTTGCATGGCATAGCAAGGCTGGATTTTATATTGCTCTTGTTCCTTAATACTATAGACAGACAGAATTTACAAATTTTGCAAGAGAAAGATCTTGAATTCAAGCTTCTTGAGCATGCTCGAGATCGGCTCATTTATTTTAAACGAGTCGAGTTTGAGTTTAGTTTGAATTTGAACTCAAACCAAAATTTTAATTAATGAGTCGAACATGAACAAAGATTTTGAACTTGAAAATTATTAAACGAACATGAGTCTTATTTGAGTATCTTAACGAGCCGATCTCAAGCATGAGATACTAGATTTGTTTACAGCTCTAGATGTGGTCCTTAAGAGCCGAATGAATGCATAACCCATTATCTATGCTGCTACTATTTTCTTCTTCTCCTTCTTCTCCTTCTTCTCCTTCTTTTTTTTTTTTTTGAAAAGGAAACACAAATACTTTAACCAGTTTTTTATATTTATCCTATCGAACATCTTTGCTGATTTTTTTCCCTTTTTGCCTTTCAATTTTTTGCTTATTCCATAAAATGCATAATGAGAAACTGAAAATGCACTTTATCGGCATTGTTTTTCCTTTCAATTCCTTTGCCTACTCTCGAAGGCCACAAATGTCTTTTAATTTCTAACATGAAGCACTTCATTGGCATGTTTGGTGTTTATCCAGGATCCCGACTAGATGGACAACCGTGGCATTATGGCCCCAATGCTTTTACCGTGCCACAACCTTGTACCAACACTAGGTGCTAATAACAGCTCAATTATATTAATTCCCCACAAACCTGCCTATTAATTGATGAATTTGAGTATGTAATGAATTTTGAATGGATTTTAATGGGTGCTCAATTAGGTCATATAATTTATGGCTAGTGACTTAACTTGTATTTATATTTATGCCTATTTAAAATTACACATTCAAACTCAACTCTCAGTGATAGGTGTAGAGTCTATAATAATAAAAATCCTACTTAGGAAAATACAAGGTTTGCATATAGTAGCGAGTAGAGTCATCTTCATAGGGAATTGGAGTTAAAAACTTTGGGGAATTTGGAGAATCCAACAATAACTAATCAATTAATCACTGAAAATGATTCACAAAAATTAAACAAAAATTAAATTGATAATAGACATGATTCTAGCCAAAGGTGCAACTTTACAGATACTGTCCACTCAACCCGATCATTGGTACAATAATATTTCAATTACTCATTAACAGATTAGTTATAGCTATTAACAAACTCTAACAACCAATTTTTCCTTACTTTATTGATAGGGTAGTACCATTGCCTATTTCCCTAATCCAAAAATAATCCTAAGTATGACTATAGGATTTAATTTTCCGATTGCAATAAACATTAGAAAAGCCCAACCCTAAACCAATAAAACCCTACGAGAGTTCATTCAAGTTAGATTGTACATTCCCCTAGCATGAAACTAATCAAGCTAATCACCACTAGTATTAACCAATCAAACAATTATGGGTTCAATTGGATACATTGGCAGCATATTACTAGGTTAATTCAAATATCGGACCCTTGATATTCAATTCACTACAAGAAAACAGGCTTTTTGCAACACCTTTGGTATGGCACAAGAAAAAAAGTGCTGCAACTAAGTGGCAAATCCCAAATTGTGCTACAAATTTCACAACGGTTCATAGTTTTTATGACACTAATTGCGGCACAAATGAAAACCAACATAATCTCTTGCATAAAATGATGTCATTTTAATAATGCTTAAAAAAGAAACAAAAAAAGAAAAAGAAATGATGTAGTATTGCTTATCAGGTCTTTGGTTCTGGTTTTTGAAAAACCGATTCTCTAAAACTTTCTTTCATCTATTTCCAATCTACTTCAGATTAAAAATCCTCCAAATTGAGAGCTGTTCCTCATAGAAGAAAGGATCTGAAAGCTGATTTTTACTAGTAAATCCTCCAAAAAATCCTCAAAAATCTGAAATTCTCTCTATCTCCAACTCACTCTCCTCCATGACCAACCAATCTCAAAAAAAAAAAAAAAAAAATTCTAATAAGATTTGAAGCTGCATCTAGGGATCGAGTTTTGGTTTCAGGTACAATAATATTCTTCCTTCACAATTTTATTTGTATGATTGCACTAAGAGTACTCTAAATTTTGTAAAATCTAGTTCCTTTTGCCTTCATTTTCTATAGTAGATAATTGGCAATTAGTTTCTATACACTTTCATTCATTTTCTTTTTTCCTGAGCCTATTTTTCTATTTTGTTGCCATTTTCCATCATTGTTTTGGGGATTAGGTTAATTAAACTCAAAAGAGTTCTCAATTAGCTTTCTTATTTAAGCTAAATTTAGGTTAAATTTATAAATCTTTCATTTTATCCCAAAACTTTCTCCAATTGTATTAAAATTCTTGGCTTACTTTCTCCAATTGTATTAAAATTCTTAGCTTAGTTTTGTCTAGATGAAATACAAGAAGTTTGAAATCAATGTTTCTACCTAAGTTACGAATTTTAAAATAATGTTGTGGTTGGAAGCCGAGTCAAAATGAGTTATATGCTTCCTTTTTTCTCTCACAGATATGTTTCTTTGCATGAGGATTAGATTTTGGTCAATATTGGAAAAGATTTTGACACTTCAAAAATTTGAGTCTAATCGTATAATATTTTGAACACTATAGGTGGTAACTGATATATAATTATAGAGTAGAAATTTTGATTTAGCACAGCACTTATGATTTTATGTTAATAGATGGTATTAATGAAAGAATGGCTTTGTTTGTATTCCTTGTTTTTGCACCTGCTTTTTAAAAACTGTTTTTTACACCCCAAACGCTACAGTAATACACCAACCAAAAACAATCTCAAAAACAACATACACAATATTTTTTTTCTATTTCTTTTTCATTTTCCTTTTTCTTTCTTTCCTCTTCTTCTTCCCAACCCAGCCAGTGCACTTTTTTTTTTTTTGCCTTCCTCCCCTCACCCTCCCTCCTTCCCTCCTCTCTCCTCTCACCTCCTCCCCACCACCTCCTTCCCCTTTTCTCTCCCTCTCCACACCCCCAGATCTGGTGTGAGTGGGAGAGAAGTGGGAGAGGGAGAGGAAGAGAGAGGGGAGAAAGAAGAGGGGAGGGAGAAGAGAGGTGGAGGGAGGAGGAGGAGGTGGTGGGGGTGGGTGGTGGTGGTGGTGGGAGGTGGGTGGTGGTGGGGATGGGTTAATTTAAAAAAGAATCCAAATAAATTATTCTAAAATTGCCCCACATAAATTTTTAATTATAAAAATACCTCAAATAAATTTTAAAAATACCCTCAAAAATATCTCAAATAAATTTTTAATTATAAAAGTGTCCTAAAAATACCTAAAATTAATTTTTAATTTTAAAAATGACTCAAAAAATTATCCCAAATAAATTTTTAAATTTAAAAATGCCCCAAAAAATTGCCCCAAATAAATTTTTACTTTTAAAAATACCACAAAGAATTATCCCAAAAACACCCTCAAAAAAGTTTTTGAAAGACAGCTACAGTACTTTTTGAAAAATAGTTACAGTAGTTTTTCACATCCCAAATGTTACAGTAGTGTTTTTGAAAAACAACCCCAAAAACAACTAATCCAAACGGACCCGAAATTACTTAGGAAATTTACTAACTACTAGTGGAGTTACAGAGCCTCCATTTTTTTTCGTTAGAATGTTTTGATAGAAAATGTCACTAAATAAAAAGCTTTCTGAATTGCCAGATTATGTTCAATAAGCAATAAAAGTACCAATATTGTAGAACTGACTGTGCTATGTTTGTTGGCTGGGATTGTTATGTTAAATTCTTGTCTATTAGCTACTGTATCTACTTGTGTAGTAGAATCACCACAATTATTGATAATCATTAGGCATTTTTTTGAGGGCCTAACTAAATGTTCTAGATTAAATCAAGCTTTTTTCTGTTTTCTTTTTGGGTTCTTTGTTATGGATATTGCCTTCTTGTTTATATTTATAGTATGAGAAATGAGAGACTATGTGAGGCAGTTTACCACAAACACTACTGCTATATGTTAGATGGCTAAAATTTGAGGTAACACGTTATTCTTGAATATAGAGATTGGTTCTTATTCAAATGGCTTGGTCTCTTCGAATTTTTTGGTCAAAGCTTGCTCTATATGTATGTCAAGGCAGTTTTATCAATTCAAATGTTTCAAATTATCTGTTACTCTCCAGAAAGGATTCTCAATGTCATCAAGAGCCCTTATGTTTCATTCATTCTGTAATACTGATACCACACCTGATTTTTCTTTCTAAAGGTTTCTTTTTTCTTCCCCATATAAAGAATCTGCTTGGTAATTTGCACTTTTTTCTTGCACATAAAATACTTCCCTATACTTTCATCATTTAGTATTAAGCTTGCCTACCTAGGCACACATTTTTAAGAACCTGTGTTTTAATTTAAGTTGACCATTCTCTTCCAAATTTTCTTCTACAAATCAACCAGAAGAAAAAGACTATCCATTTTCTCCTACATGTCAACAAGTTAAATCGAATGGTTGGCCACTTGAACAATGATACGGAGATATAAGATATTTTGGTCTATCTATATAAACAAATATGCTCGTGATCATTTCAGTTGACTTTTTCTTGTATTAATCTTCTATAACTCACCTCATACAATGCTTAAAATAGTGTTGATTGGCAGCTATATCCAGACTTGAATTTAACCATGCACCTTGGCATTTCAGTGGAATTATAGTTGACCATTCTCTTCCGAATTTCCAAATAAATAAAAAGGAAAAAAAATTTGGAGGAAGTTAATACAACCCATTTGTACATATTTTGCATAAATTTTGTAGCCATATTGCTGTCCCAAATTTGCCAAATCATGAAAGCAGTAAACCACAGATAGTTTCTAAACCACAAGAAGTACCAGAATAAGTTTATGTTTCGTTGAGAAAAAAAACATGTTAGTTCTGACATTAATATTGTCCTATGCACTAGCTACATTCCATTTGCTTATCGCATCTCAGAAGTTGAGAAAAATGCATTTTAGTTCTGACATATCTTTTCTTAGGATGCTATTGATGTTGAAACTATGAAATATGAATAGCTTGCTACCACATTTCTTAACTAGATATCTCTATTTTTATGTGAATTCTTGGCTACTGCGTTAAGAGTTCGATAGCTTTATGAATTTTGAGAAGTTTCATTCATTCATGACTTGAATTCTGAGAAGTTCAGCATAAAACTTCTTTTGGTGATTCAGGTGTGGTAGAGAAATCATAGGAGACTTTCTCCAAACACTTGAATTTTGAATTTGAGCATAGGAGGCCTTCTTTGAATACTTGGATTTCAAATTTCAGGTAATTAATTTTCTTGACTAAGAATTATATGAAATTGCAAACTGGTTTATTTTAGATCAATTTCTCCAGAAATAATGGTCTTGATTTCATAAAAATACTAACTGAATGAATTTGTTAAATAGAGATGAAATAGTGGACTATTAAGTGGTAGTTTGTTTCTTATTTCTATGGCCTAGAGTTTTCAATTTGGACCCTATACTATAGTTTTTCTTGGCGAAATGTTTGGCATAAATGAGATCTGAAGGACCAAGTTTTTAATCTTTTGACTATCTTAATGCTTTTGGATTGCTGAACCTGTTTTAGTGTATTTGGTAGTTAGTGATTTGTTTTCTTTTCTGGAAGTAGTAGGTTGGCCATTTATATTCTGACTAGCTACAATGGCGCTCATAGTCAATACAGATATTTGTTGTCTTGTTTTGAGATTGTAGTTTGACATAGTATAATATCATAGTGTGGCCAAATTACTGTGATTGTCATTAGATGGATATAAAGAGTTGGTAAATATTGCTATAACATCATAAAATACTTCCTCATACTTTCAGTAGTTAGCACTAGGCTTGCTGGGTAGGCAAACCTTTGTGAACTTGAGAAGATGTTTCCACCTCCATTTTTCAATGTCATGGAGCATTTGCTTGCTCACTTGTCTGAAGAGGCAAAACTTGGTGGACCATTTCAATTTCGGTCTATGTATCCCATTGAGAGGTTCCCCTTTATATGCATTTTTTTAAAAAGAAAACCGCATATTTACCATTAGATATTGATATAAATTCTATATATAGGTATCTATATATGTACATTGAAAAATTATGTAGTGTCAAAGTCACCCGAAAAGTTCAATAGCAGAGGGCTACTTGGCGGAAGAATGTATGACATTCTGTTTGGTGTACTTGTATAATATTGAATCAAAGCTGAATCGTCCATCTAGAAACTATGAGGGTGAAGATTTAAATAGGCAAATTGGCCATCTCTTGGGAAAAGAAGAGGTCATCTATTTAGATGGTCTCTTGGGTTCAAGCTCATTGTTATGTTCTTGGAAATCTTGAAATTGGTGATCCTCTCCGTAGGTAAGTTCACAGCTTATCAAACTTAATCAAATACTAATGAATTGCCACATTTATTAATGTATTTAATAACTAATGTAGGGAACATAAACACTTGCTAAGACTGGAAAAACCCGCATGTCAAACTATGAAAGGAAGAAAATTCATAATGAGACATTTCACACGTGGTTCAACAAGCATGTAAGTTTTAAATTCAATAATGATTATAGTTGAGCTTCATTTTTTTGATATTTAATGTTCTCCAAAGTTAACATACAATAACAGTTTTTGTTCAAAATTTGTAGGTTGAAGATTTGAAAAAATCTACTATTGGACATGATTATTATAAAGAAATTGCTGCTGGTCCTGGTAAATAGGCAAAAAGCTATTCTGGTTACATTATTAATGGTTTTCGTTTCCATACTAAGAAGCGTGAGATGAGAAGGCAAAATCAAAATAGTGGCATAATTATGAATGCTAGTGCCAATAGTTTTGCTAGTAGAATGGATAATAACCCTATATTTGGAAATTTAGTATACTATAGGGTCTTGTGGATATTTTTCAGTTGAGATACTCAAATGACATTACGTCTGTGATGTTCAAGTGTGATTGGATTGACAATGTCACTGGAATGAAACAAGATGAACATAACTTCACACTTGATAACTTTGATCATCTACTATACAAGCAAAACAAGAAGAGCGATGAGCCTTTCATCCTTGCTTCTCAAAGCACAACAAGTTTGGTATGTTCAAGATGCATTAGAGCCTGAATGGAATATCGTTATCAGACACATGCATACTTGGTACTCCTAGCATGCGATTTTCAATTAGAGATCAAATCCAAGAAGTTCTAACTCCAAGGAATGAGATTAAAGAATAATGCTTATTGCAAAGATTAGAAGAATAATATAAATAATAGTAAAACACAAACAGGAATTCTGTGCTATCTATTGAAGGTGTTCTCTCTCAAACATTTTCTGCCATGATATGTTGTCAAGGATTACTAGGAAAAGAAAAGTAACTCGGGGAAGCATTTAAAACACTCTTGTTGAAAATTAAACTCATGAATATATCAGGGAAGTTCCTTGCCACATGTGCTTCACATTTCATGTCTGTATCAAGCAAGCTTCCAAGTACCTTATCCAACTTTTGGATTTTAACATAAAGATATAAAGATTAGTGAGTAAGAAATCCAATAAATCTGACGATCATGGGGTATGCATACAAAGTTAATCTCAATTCCACAGTTAAGTTTTACATTTATAAATTTCTAAATACCCCACATGCGATTTTTTACAAGTATACAGGTCAAAATTGAGTATAGGGTATTAAGGGTCAAACCCATAGGAAAATATGGACAACTGTTAGCACTACTAAAGTTCCTCTATTATTTAGACTATCAACAAATTGAAGGAAATAAAACTAACCTAAAATGTGTAAGAAAGTAGCAACAAAAACTCCTTGGGTCATGGTATCCCTCCCTACTTATGCAACTACAAACTTTGGGTCATTGAATACTACTATCTCGATTAGTTATGACGTAATTTTGTAATGTATGTGAAATCTACACTCGTAGTAAAACAATTATGCTTGTAACTAATCTATACCTATTCTCGTGATTATCAAATTAGCTACAAGTTCATTTCCTCTATGAAATTACATGGAACAAACCACTAAAGCCACAAAGGTGCACCTCTACTCTCGTGAGTGTACTCCCTAGATCTAACACTTCCATGAACTAGTGTTAAATTCCAATTCTCATTACAAATGTAACACCTTTAGATTATCACAATCAATGGCCAATCAATCATGATTAGAAGAACAAAAGTACTAAATAACTTGTTCAAGATAATAGCTTCAAATAACCAAGAAATCAGCATAAAACGATCATAGAAAGTTCAACCAAAACCCAAGACATAAACTTTAAAGACACATGATAAACATAAAATCCAAACTTGTATTATAACTAAATATTAGAATCAAATACAAAAAGCAAAGTGATAGGAGAGAAGTCATCCATGTCACTTGAGTTTCAAATTCTCTATCTTCACTCGCAGTCCTCTTCCATACCTAGCTTTTTACAAGATTTCATATAAAACTAACTATTTTACACTACCTAAACTACTAACTATAAGAAGCGTTTCTTCCATTCTCTAAGCTCCTCAAATGAGAAGACACAACGTCTATTTATAAAAGAAACATTCAAGTCTTTAACTTGTCACTTCAAGTGTGAACATTAGCTCTCACAAGTCAATAATTTTGGCTCTAAGTTAAAGCACATAATTATGAATGAAATAAGGTAAAAATTAAGGCTAAATCTCTCTTTTACAGCTGCAAATCTTTTGTGAATCATATCTCAAATTTAGTGAAATAATGGAGTTGAAATCAAGTTTAGCAAGTTGCAGCGCCTTTTCTGACTGGAATCTGGCCACATACCAGTCGAATTGCCGGTTGGATTACTTCCCTATTTTTGCTCTAAAATTTGATTTTCAAAGTTGGCTACTTCCCAAAATCCAGCCATCCAATCCGACTGGTTATCGGAGGGATTCGAGGTAGATTGCTTATTCGACACATTTCTTCAATTTCTTACTCACATGACTTCGATTCACCTTTGAAACTCACTAATTTTATGAACTTTAAGTTTTAATCATCATATTCCAAGTTTGGTTTTTGTCCAAATTTAAATTCATCTTCAATTCCTACAAAAACATCAAAACCATGCCAATAAATGGACAAAAGCAACATTTACTCCAATTAACATTTAAAATGAATTCAAACCCAAAATGACTTAATTTCATGCATTAAACCCCATAAAAGTGACTAAAATAATCATAAATATCATGAATAAACTATACAAATTATTCACTTATCAAAATCTGTAAAAGATCCAAGGCTATATCAATCAGAACAGAAAAATCTTTTTTCGACTACTTTTGTGCAACTAAGTTACTGAGAAGAACTTTCTGTACACGACAACTAAGCTAGAAACTTGCTGAAATTACGCAGAGATATAGAAGCAAGAATCTTGTGCTCAACCAGTTCATTCTCAAGGCATCCTTTAAGTCCATAGATGAGAGCTGAAAAGGCAGATAGCTGAAACTCAACTTCAGATAATGGTGGGTGGTGTTGGGTGTGGATGGTTGGTGGTGGTGAATGTGTTTGGATAGTAGATTTTTTTTTTTTTTTTTTTTTTAGTGTGAGTGGGAGGTCTCGAACCCGGGACCTCTCACTTACACTCCCCCCTGGTTTGGATAGTAGATTATTTTGAATAATTTCGTGAAAAAAAATACTGTAGCATTTTTTGATGCGATGTATGTGAGATAAAAAAGTGATTGAATATTGTGTCGATGATGCAAGTAAAAAATTTTTGGGTAAATAATATCAATCCGATCAAACCCTTATTAAAATTTTAAATTCTAAAAATATCTCAAAATGCACTCTCAAAAGCACTCGTAAGAACATTTTAAAAAACACCTTTAGAAATACTCAACCATCTATACTAAAAGTTTTTCACATACATCACTACAGTAAAAATTTTTTAAAACCCTCAACAACACCTAATTCATACGGAACCATAATAATATAATATATGTATCATTTGTCTTGTTTTCATGATACGAAGTTGCCTTCAACGGAATGTATAAGGACCATGCTACTTTCTAATAGTAGGCATAATACATGGTCTAAATTGTGCAAGCAAATTAAGAATTAAAAGTTAGTGGGTGTGATTTAAATTTGGAGAAATATCACATGTAGTGTTTGGAACCACCAAAACAAGAAAGTGCCTTCCGTTTCTACGCACAACACCAGGAGGTGTTATTGAATCAAATTTCCAGAACAAAACTTGACTTTAATTGTATAAGTTCGAATTTGACTATTTGATTTAATTAACTGAATAGAATCTAAACACGAAGCACAGCTCGATTAATAAATGAACCTAGACGAGCCCTGTTCACAAAAGTTAAAAACATAAATTAAAAGATTAAATTTTTGCATGTATATAGCACATTTATAAAATTCTATATAAATATAAACTAAGCATAGGTCAAAACTAGACAAATTGAATATATAACATGATTCATGCTCAGTTTTTATCAACATTAAAAGTTTCTCTCGAACAAAAAATTAGTTAAAAGGTTAAATCTTTTAAGAAGTATATTTGAACTCGTGCTTGACAAAATCAAACCAAACTCAAAAATTCGAACTTAGGTAGAAAGACCCAGCTCAAACAACAATTTTAAGTCGTAAACTTTTCTTACAAGCTAAAATGAGTTTTGACCAGAGTAGACAAAGCTTAAACATAGATATTTGATGTGACTTGGTTCGTTTACCGCTCTACTTATAGCAAGTACACATAGAGTTGAATAAGTGTGTACACTGCACACAACTTGTTTGTGTATATACAAGCCTTGTCTAATTTTTATATACAAGCCTTACAAAACAAACCTGTTCAAAACCGTACTTCGCAGCCATTGATCAGGCATTTTCTACCAACATCACTGTCTAATTTTTGCTCATCAATGATTTATGTCAAGTATAGACATCAATGTTTTTTGATTAGGAAAGCCAGGAACAGGGAGACATTAATCAACTAATTGGCCATATTTTCCTGTTAAGATGTTAATTATTTTCTGCCTTTCAAATACGATGCAAGATAAGCTCAATTTATTTCAAAGTATTTAAATTAATCTTATCACATAGAGCTATTAGACGTCAAAACCTATTTGTTCAGATACCAAATATTTTTATTATGAGAATTGGGCGGCAAATTCCTTAAAATATTGATGTTTTGGATAAAAGTCCGCCATTTGGTGCAAATTTTTTTTTTTTTTGTTTCCCCATCTAACGGTGCCGCACATTAGGAAGGTTTTTTTTTTTTTCACCAATTTCCGGAGCCCCTTTGTGCAATTTTTAAAAATTTTGTTAGGTGCTATTATAATGCGCACCTTTGAGACATGGAACAAAATTTTAAAATTGCACAAAAGGGCTCCAAAAATTGGTGAAGATTTATGTATGTATATATATATATATATTTATATAGAGATATATAAAATATATACATAAGTGATATATATATTTATAAATATATAATACATATATTTAAATATATATAAATATACAAATATATAAACATATATAAATATATATATAAATACATAAATATATATATATAAATATATGTCAATATATAACATATATGTATATATAAATATATATAAACATATAAATGTATATATAAATATATAACATAAATATATGTAAATATATATAATACATATATATATATAACAAATTTGTAAATTTATATATATTTAAATATATGTATTATATATTTATATAAATCCAATTTGCATATTTATATATATATTTAAATATATGTATTTATATATTTATATATATGTAACAAATTTGTATATTTATATATATTTAAATATATGTATTTATATATTTATATAGATTTATATATGTATTATATATATTTATGTATATATGTTTATATATACATTTATATGTTTATATATATATTGATATATACATATATGTTATATATTGACATATTTATATATATTTACATATTTATATATTTTTATATATATAAATATATGTATTTATATATATGTATTTATATATTTATATTTAAATATATGTATTTATATATTTATATAAATATTTATAAATATATAAATAAAACACTAAACCCAAGACCCAAAAACCTAAACCCTAATATAAGTAAACCCCAACCCCTACACTAACCCAATAAATTAAACCCTAAAACGCTATACCTTGATCTCCAAACCCTAAACACTAAAACCTAAAATGCTAAACCCATTAAAACCCTAAACCCTAAATTGACAAAAACCTTAAACCTAAGAATGCTAAACCCTAATCTCCAAACCCTAAACCCTAAACCAACTAAAAACCCCAAACCCTAAAACGCTAAACCAAAATCTCCTAACCCTAAATATTGAATGTGCGGCACTAGTCACACAAATTTCCTTGTCTTAGATGCCGCACATTGAATATACTAATTACCCTTCAACCGCAGATTAATTTTTATATACTATGCCGTGTAATCCTAAATCGTAAACTCTAAAAACCCTTAGAACTCTCAATTCTAAAACTCTAAAAACCCTTAAAACCCTCAACCCTAAACTCTAAAAACCCTTGAAACTCTCAATTACTAATTACGCTTAACCACAAATTTAAGTATAGCCCCTATAATTACTATAAGATTTTTTCACTTATTTGTGAAGTCCAACATATTTAAATATATATATAAATACGTACATACATAAATATATATAGATATATAAATGTATATATAAATATACATACATAAATATATATAAATATGTATACATAAATATATATGAATATGTATATATAAATATATATAAACATATAAATGTATATATAAATATATATACATAAATATATACAAGTATATATAATAAATATATATAAATCTATATAAATATGTAAATACATATATTTAAATATATATAAATATACAAATTTGTAAAATGTATAAATTTATATAAATATATAAATTAATATATGTTAAACATATGTATAAATATGTATATATATAAATATATCTAACACTTATACACATATATATAACATATATATATAAATACATATCACATATACATATATATATTTACATATTTATATATATTTATATAAATATAATATATATAAATATATACATATACATATATATATACATATATGTGTATATATATACAAATATATATATATACATATATATACATAAATATATATATATACATACATAAATCTTCACCAATTTTCGAAACCCCTTTGTGCAATTTTTAAAAATTTTGTTCCATGTACATGTAATGTGTGTAAAGATATGAAAAAAAAAATTTTGTGTCGTCGAACAAAATTTTTAAAAATTGCACAAAGGAGCTCCGCACATTCAATGTGCGGCATCGTTAGATGGGAAAACGAAAAAAAAATAGCATCAAATGACAGACTTTTATCTAAAACGTCAATATTTTAAAGAATTTGCCGAATTGGGCAGGGGCTGCGCGAACGCAAGCCCCCACTACCACAAATTATGACGTTGGCTCTCCCACTTGGGGAGACCATAGGCTACGCACCCATCCTAAGTGCAATGGAGGTCACCAGCCTTCTTGATCACCCATTGACCCCGTCCAGGTAAGTATGTTTTCTGTTGCCTAGTGCTGAGTATTTATATGCCTTCTGGCGCCGCCCTCTTTCTGTTGATGTTTCCGATGTGGGATAAAAAAAAAAAAATTTGGGCAAGTAACCCGTCATTGGTTATTACCCATCGGAAGTTGGAATCACCTAAAAATTTCTGTCCGTTTGTTATATGGTTTAGAATAGAAAGTAGAATCCCAATTGGAAGTAAAATAAAAGAATGCCAGAGATAGAAACAGTTTATCCACTTTCCTTCAAACTCCTGTATAAGTGGAATTTTGGCTTTTGTGAGTTATCGAATATACTAGAAATTAAAAAGAATGATATTAAGTAATTATATGGATGGAGAAAACTTCTTTTGAATTGTTAAGTTACTTCAGATTCTTAACAACTTATTTTCATCTTTTCTTATTAGGGGCTTTTGTTTTAGGTCATTATCTTGTGCTTTGTCGGTCGTTTGCCTCTCATTTAAAAATTTCTTACACGGCCTGCAGAGGATGGATGATCTTTCCTTATTTAATGGGATTATCCATATGAATGCCTTTTTTATTAAAAACAAGAACAGGGTACACAGCACGAAAAAAGGGCAAATTCGAGCAGTGTCCATTTCTTCTTTCTTCTTTTTTATACGATCACAAGCAATAACATTGGAGAGATCTATACATATGGATTATAACTGTTCAGCCTTACGACTACTAACCACAAATAATGGAATGAAGGCTAATCCACTGACTTTCTATCGTTTTAGTGTTTAATGTTGTTTTCTGCAAACAATGAATTGAATATTCAGGGTTTTGATATAAATTTGGACAAAACTCCAATGAGATAGTTAGCTCGACTCACATTCGCTCATTACAGCCTCTAATTGCATTCAATATGTACAACGATTCAGTATGTGTTGTGTAAAACTACTTGTGTATGTACAAAACTCTAATTGGAGTGAGTGTGTATAAAGGTTGAATGAGTGTGTATAAAACTTGCTTGTGTGCATACAAAACTTCAAAATGTTTACTTGATAACTGTTGCAGACAGATGCCCGCAGATAGTGAAAGTAAAAAAAAAAATATATATTTAGCAAATGAGTTGTTTGAAAAATGAATTTAGTCGATGCATTGTTTAAGAAGTAAATGCCTAGACAACTATTTAAAAAAAAAAAATACGTACTATAAGTCATTTTTTGTGGAATACCACCGTTTGAGAATTTTTTTTAAATTCTGACGTTTTGAGAATTTATTCAAAATGTCAGAGCTTGTGTGCTCTAATTTAGACAAACATTTTTAGGAATTTACTCGAAGATCACCATATGTGTCTTTTAGTTTACACAAGTTTTTTTTTTTTTTTTTAAGTTTACACTAGTTACCTGCATGTTCCTATAAAGATATGATTTGTTTCTACCTATATACCTTTAAATTTCAATGACAAAATAGTACTAAATTATTCCCGGAAACACACATTCTTACCACTGTTGAAAATCGCAGGTTTGCCTAGGGGCCACATCCACACAGGCGCTCGCGAATGCAAATTGTGGCTGTGGCTCTCCCACTCGAGAAGACCATGGACTGGAGCTGCTCTAGGGACACCAACTAGGTAAGCATGTTTTGCCTAGACATAGCTTTTCGTAAGCACTTCGAACCGCCTTAAACCTGTTTGTTAGATGTGTTATGACTAGGGGTGAAAAAAATTCGAGTAGCTTGACTCGACAAATCGAGTAGCTTGATTTGCTACTTGACTCGAGCTCGGTCAAAGTCGAGGTCGAGTTCGAGTTCGAGCTACTTGATAGAAGAAATCGAGTCGAGTTCGAGCTGAAAAATATCGAGCTCGACGAGTATCGAGTAGCTTGACTTGATTAAAAAAATAATTTAATAATTAATATATTGTATTTATTAATTTACCCTTTTAGGCTTATTAGTTAAATATATAACAATCTTTACCAACTTAGAAATAATTTTATAGAAGGGTTAAAATGTCATTTCATTGTGCAAATAATAAATTAAGAATAAAGGAAAAAAGAAAATATTTTTTTGCTTTCCTCAATTCATTTCAAGCTCACGAGCTCGAGTACTCGAGCTCGACATCGAGCTTGATTAGCTCATCAAGCTCGACGAGTCGAGCTCGAGCTTTAATAAGTAATTCGAACTCGAGTTCGAGCTTGGTTTTACAAGCTCGTTCGAGCTTGAGTTCAAGTCCCTCGAATCGAGTTCGAGCTCAAGTATATAGATATTCGATCTTGATTCGACTCGATTTCACCCCTAGTTATGACTTATGACTTATGAGGTATGTCAGTACAACTGTCAATTGGGTTTTTTGAATAACGTTTTGATAAGTCCAAACGCAACTTATCCTAAAAAAAAATTATACTAAAGTAATATATTTTCAACTTCAAAAGCATGCTCAACTCGCAAAAGCATTAGAGTTTCGAACCTATTTCGACCTTATATAATACAAACTATAATAATATGATTATTGATTATATACTTTATTATATATAATTATTCGGACTAAGTGTTAATTCAAGGCTCAATTTAACGAACTCCAAACTTGTTTACATTTAAATTGGGCCTTATATATGAGCCCATTCTCTATCTAACCCATTAAACACATATGGTAAGAGACAATTTTTCAGACTAATTTCGGGTTAGTCTGTCCTTATTTACAATCCTACATGTCAATCTATTCACCACACTATATGATTAGTTATTGGTAATCGACTTTCAAAGGATCTCAAAACCTATACCTTTTGGATATCGTATCCTCAAGTTAAGTCTACCATTAGATGGTGCAATAAGTATTATTGACCATTAGATACTAACAAGTTTTAAAAATGGTGAATTCAAATCAATATCATCATTGAGGGATGCATATTAATTACTGAGGGAATAGTATCTGAAGGATCAAAGAATTTTCGCTAAATATAGCATGATGATGATAACAATAGTAATAATAACAATAATAGCAATTAATAATACCAACAATAATTATAATCCCAACAATAATGATGATAATGATAATAAATTCATAAAATAAGCTCCCAAGAAGCTCAACAGTGAATTGACATATATGGCACTGCATAAATTGCCTCAATTCTTATAGTAGTTAAATTTTCACCTAAGATTGGGTCATATAATCTTTTTTTTTTTTTGTTTTTTTAGTGAGATGTGAGATTTTAGAAACAGGTACTCGAACAATGAAATATGAATCCAATACCTCTAGTTTACCGGTCCCACAATACAATTAACTTCTTAAGAGTTAAAACGTAACATATATATACACTAGTTTTTTGAGAGGTAAATTCCATTGCACACCTCGAACCTCAATTTTTTTAAGCTGTTATAAATCAATTTTGCATAATCCATCTAACAATTGAATCAAAGTATGACTTAGTAAAGAATTTACAGTGTCATCCCAACTCCTCTGAAATCGAGTTTGCTATTGTCCTTCTCGTCACCGTTAGATTATTTACATAATATTATTTCCTAGCTATTATTTTCCCCTTTTTTTGTTGCCAATTTTCCTATCTCACCATAATAAGCAAAGCTTTTCTCCTCTTTCTTGAACATTACTGTGATGCAATTGAATATGATTTCCATGCCTATAGACATATTGCAGATACAACTTGCCCATCAATATTTAACCTTTTTGCAGATATACAGTCTCTCATGGCATTCTATAACAAAAACAATAGTATCAGTCTTCCATGCCTGTGGAACCAACAAGGAATATGACCAAAACCAGAGAAGATTTAGGAACTAGAGATAGGCAGGGGCCGCATGAACACAGGCTCTCACTACCACAAATTATGACATTGACTCTCCCACTTAGGGAGATCATAGACCAACACATGTTGGCTCAGTTGGTAAGGACGGACCACTTCTTCACAAAAGGTCGTGTGTTCGAATCCCGCTGCCGATGTGAGGGCTGTGTTGGTGGGTGAGCGACCTATGGTCCCTGGGGCATGCCTTGACCCGTGGTGGTGATCTGTAAGTACCTCTATAAGCGACCTATGGTCCCTGAGGCATGCCCTGACCCGTGGTGATGATCGGAGCCGAACCCACCCAAACTATTTAATTACCAAAAAAAAAATAGACAGGCACCCCTCCGAAGTGCAATGGAGGTCACTTTCATGAATCAAGGGTTAAGTGATGTCATTTTACGACAGATGATGTGTTATGACTAAAAGGAAGCCAGTTGTATTGAACACTACTAAGCCACGTGGGAAATACAATAGACTTTATATACCAATAAAGTAGATGACGGAGAATTATGAAAGTTGTAACCAATTGCATATTCTTTCATTCAACAACAGAACTTTCTTCTCTCAATTCTATTGCTTATCTCTCTCTATCTCTCTCACTCTCTCTCTATCCCTCCCTCTTTCTCTCTCTATTTTCTTCCTTTCATTTCTTTTTGTTTTCCCCTAAATCTTCTAAAACTTGACAATTTGGTAATCAAAGACTAGAGATTCTTGGAATCTACAAGTTCTTGATCAATTGCTAATGGCGGAAGGAACAAGATTCAGACAACTGGAAGAACAGGTTAAGAAACAAGAAGGGAAAATCCAAGAATCAACAAAGAATCTGCAGCAGTAATGGAATTAGTTCCAGCTCCAAATGGAAACCAAATTGCTTGAGCAAAATAAGAAGATTGATTCCAAGATTGACTTAGTCATGAAAAAATTGGAGGAACAAGAGCATAAGTTCGATTCAAAGGTGGATTCATTGATGATAGGCATGCGCACTATAATGAAGATGTTGATGAACAAAGCTCCAGAAGACCAATTGGTAGTCAACAGGACACCCTTGTTACCCAAATCTGCAATTCCTGCCAATTGCTAAGGAGGAGATGGTGATAGGGGTAACAGCAAGGAAAGGATGAGAAGGATTAGTGTTCCGTATCAACCCAAAGTAGAGTTGAGCTACTTTTTTGGGGATAACCCGAGGGAATGGCTGAGGAAGTGCAATAAATACTTTTCAGTTTATCAAATTCTAGAAGTGGGAAAGATGGATGCAATAGGAGTGTTTTTGGAGAGGAGAGTGGAGGTATGGTATCAAGGGGTTAAATTCTCTAAGGTCAAAGTAACTTGGCAAGAATTCGGTGAGCTGTTGACAAGAAGGTTTGGCGATAAGGGATTACGTGATGAGATAGAAGAATTTAACAAATTACAACAACTGGGCCAGTAGAAGAGTACCAGGAAAAGTCTGAAGAACTAAGGGCATCAATGTTGGTAAGAGATCGTAGATTGTCTGAGTAGTATTTCATTTCTAGTTTCACAAGTGGGTTGATGGAAGAGATTAGACCTATGGTCAAGATGATGAAAAAGGAAACATTATGGGAAACTTTTAAGGAGGCTTGTTTGTAGGAACAGTTGTTAGAAAATGGGCAAAAGAAGTCTAGAATTCTAGTCAAGAGTCAAGGAGATGGGTAGTTTGGTTTAATGAGGAATGGAACTAATGCTGGCTCGTCAAATCAATATAAAATTCCTGCTGTTCACAGGACTGCTCATCACGTTATGGAAGTATAGAAATTGTTGGCATAAGAAATATAGTGTAGAAAAAATAACGGATTATGCTTCAAATGTGGGAAGTATGGGTTTGGCCACCAATGTAGAATGAAACGCCTGAATTTCATGGTGACAGAGAAAGACGAAGAACCTAAGTTCTTAGATGCTATTGGCGAACAGGATGAAAAGACTGGCATCCCAAGAAAGGTAATGATATTTCTTTAAATACTCTATCCAATTCATTGAAAAGAAATACAATCACCATTGAGGGCATCCTTAGAGAAACTAGGGTGCACATCCTGATAGATACTGGAAATACTGACAGTTATGTGAATTGTAAGGTAGCTCAGGCATTGCAATTAGACGATATTTTCACTGATCCTTTCACTGTGACTGTGGCTGATGGTAATAGTATAACGGGGAGTGCTATACGCCCTAGAGTTTGTTGGAAGATTCAAGATTATAAATTCTATCATGACTTGAAGATAATGGAATTGGAGAGCTGGGACATGATTTTGGGAGTTGACTGGATGTTTTTTGCATAGTCCCACTGCTTTTGACTTTCACCACTTGAATATTCACATGCTGCAAGATGGACAACTGGTCACCTTAAATGGATTTGCTGACTATTCCTTTATTCATCTGATAAGGCGGAAAGACTTGAGAGAGTTATACTAGTTACAGAAGAGGGTGTTATGCTATGGCGCAGGATAGGGAGAAGGAATTGGTTGAACAGGATATTCCTTTAGTTATTTAGGAGGTCGTATGAGCAATACAAATCTGTGTTTGATGAACCTAAAGGACTACCACCAGAAAGGACTGTGGATCATCAGATAAATCTCAAGATGGGAGCAGAACCCTTCAAACTTAAACCGTATAGATACCCTCATTCCCAGAAATCTAAAATTGAATCCCTAGTCACTAAGATGCTATAGAACAAGATCATCACCCACAACAACAATCCATATGCTTCACCTATTTTATTAGTCAAGAAAAAGGATTACACCTGGAGATTCTGTGTAGATTATAGATTCCTAAACAAAATAACCATCAAGGACAACTACCCTATACCCAACATTGATGAGCTGCTAAATGAACTACATGGAGCTAAGTGGAAGAGCAAGTTGGACCTTGCTTCTAGATACCATCAAATCAGAGTTAAGCCATAGGATGTACTGAAGACTGCTTTTCAAACACATAAAGGCCACTACGAGTTTCTAGTGATGCCATTCGGGCTCACTAATGCCCCAGGGACATTCTAGTCATAAAGGAATCAGATATTTAGACCATTCTTGAGGAAATTCATGCTAGTATTCTTTGACAATACACTCATCTACTGTCCTACTCTAGAAATGCATGTTCAGCATCTGGCTATGGTTCTGAAGGTGTTGCAGGATAACTAACTATTTGCTAAGAGATCCAAATGCTCCTTTGCCCAGAGAGAGGTGGAGTATCTGGGCCACATAATCACAGAGCGTGGGGTTAAAATGGATGTTGAGAAGATTGATAGCATTTTAAGCTGGCCGAGACGAACTAATGTAAAAGCTTTAAGAGGGTTTTTAGGCATCACAGGGTACTACTGAAGATTCATCCAAAATTATGGACTCATTTGCAGACCTCTTAACGAGCTATTGAAGAAAGATAAACTCCATTGGACAAGTAAGGCCAAAACTGCATTTGCACAGCTCAAGAGGTTGATGACTACAACACCGGTGTTAAGGCTACCTGGTTTTGCTAAGCCGTTTGTTATGGAGACAGATGCTTCAGGAGTGGGGTTAGGAGTAGTTCTTATACAAGAAGGGCAACCAATTGCCTTTCTAAACAAAGCATTAAGCAAGAAAAATTTGGGACTCTCAATTTATGAAAAGGAATTGATGGCTTTACTGCTAGCGGTTACCAAGTGGAAACACTATTTGACAGGATATCATTTTGTGATCAAAACAAGACCATCAGTCACTTAAGTATCTCCTCAAGCAGAAATTGACTTCACTACTACAGCACAAGTGCCTCACTAAACTTCTTGGATTGGACTACACCATCCAATATGATAAACAAAATGAAAATAAGGTGGCAGATGCACACTCTAGAAGGATGATGATCAGCCAAAAAATGATAAACAAAATTGTATGCTTATGGCAATATCTTCTGTGCAACCCAAATGGATGCAAGAGATCATAGATAGTTATATGGAGGTTGAACAAACCAAAGAATTAATAGCACAGTTGGTTGTTAGTCTTGACTCGATACCTCACTATGCATATAGGGATGGCATACTCAGATACAATGGTAAGAATTATGTTGGAAATTCTGCAAAGTTGAGAAGTCACATCATAGAGCAATTACATGCTTCATCATTGGGGGGACTTTCTGGTCAGCTGGGATGTTTACAGAAAGTGAAATCTCTATTTTATTGGCCAGGCTTAAAATAGGAAATAATTGCTTATGTAAGACAATATGATGTGTGCTAGTGTAATAAGAGCGAAAACATACCCTACCTTGGTCTACTGCAGCTGTTACCTATCCCCACACAGGCATGGTCACATATTACCAAAGACTTCATTGAGAAATTGCCTATGTTTGGAGGCTTTGACACACAAAGTTTGGTCATTTTATTCAATTAACACACCATTTCACTCCTGGGACAGTTACGCAATTGTTTTTGGATCAAGTCTATAGGCTCCATGGGTTACCAGAATCAATAGTCACTGATCGAGATAAGATTTTCACTAGCATATTCTGGAAAGAGCTTTTCCGTTTATTGGATACTTAGTTGCATTACAGCACTTCATTCCACCCCCAAAGCAATGGCCAAAGTGAAAGACTCAACCAATGCCTTGAGGGTACCTGAGATGCATGACGGGCAAAAGACCACATAACTGGAGCAAATGGCTTCCACTAGCCGAATGGTGGTACAATACAAATTGCCTCACCAGTCTCCAAATGACTCCTTTCAAGGCTCTATATGGATATGAGCCTCTACACTTATCTTTGGGACCTTTTCATGACTCTATTATACCAGCTACAAATCATTAGGTGCAAGATAGGTTGGCAATCATACAAACTCTCAAAGACAATTTAGCAAAAGTTCAGGGTTGAATGAAATTATTTGCTGATCGTCATCACACTGAGAGGAAATTCAGGTTGGGGATAGAGTTTAATTGAAACTTCAGCCCTATAAACAGCAATCAGCTGCCATTAGAAAATGTTTGAAACCAACTGCTAGATTTTATGGTCCTTTTGAGATACTAGAAAGGGTTGGTAAAGTAGCGTACAGATTGAAGCTGCCACCCGGAGCTAAATTGCATCCTGTATTCCACGTCTCATTGCTCAGAAAGTAGTTGGGGAGCACAGCATCAGTATAGACTTCTATGCCGGAATTTGATGTGGATGACCACTATGTGTTGGAACTTGAACTGGTACTTAAGAGAAGAGCCATTTTGCGCAACTCTCAGCTCGTGAACCAGTTTTTGATTAAATGGAAGCAACTCACTTTTGAGGAAGCTTCTTGGGAAGACTTATCTTTTATCAAAAGTCAATTTTCAAACTTTAAACCTTGAGGACAAGGTTCAATCTTAAGAGGGGGAAAATTGTCATGAATCAAGGGTTGAGTGATGTCATTTTAAGACAAATGACATGTTATGACTAAAGGAAGCCAGTTGTATTGAACTAGTACTACTAAGCCACGTGGGAAATACTATAGACTTTATACACCAATAAAGCAGATGACGGAGAATTCTGGATGCTGTAACCAATTCTGTTGCATATTCTTTCATTCAATAACAGAACTCTTTCTTCTCTTAATTCTATTGCTTCTCTCTCTCTCCCCCTCCCTCCCTCTTTCTCTCTCTATTTTCTTCCTTTCATTTCTTTTGTTTTCCCTTAAATCTTCTAAAACCTGACAGTCACCTACCTAGGCCATGAGCCTTCTTGATCGCCATTGACCCCGTCCAGGTTAAGTATGTTTTACGCTTCTTGAAGCTGAGTATTTATATACCATTTGGTGTCCCTCTTTCTCTGATGCTTTCAACGTGGGATATAATAAGCGGGTAAGCAACCCGTCATTAGTCATTACCCGTTAGAAGTTGGAAATTTGGAATCTCCTAAAAGTTTCTATCCGTTTGTTATACGGTTTAGAGTAAGAAGGTAGAATCCCAATTGGAAGCAAAATAAGAGAATGTCAGAGATAGAATAATAAATATACTTTTCTTCAAACTCCCATGTAAATGGAATTTTAGCTTCTTCCTTTTTTTTTCCTTAAGTTTTCGCATATACTTGAAATTTCAAAAAAAAAAAAAAGATATTAACTAATTTTTTGGGATGGGGAAAACTTCTCTTGAATTGTTAATTTAGTTCAGACTCTTTACAACTTATTTTCTTCTTTTCTTATTAGTGGCTTTTATTTAGGTCGTTATCTTACGCTTTTTCTGTCGTTTGCCTCTCATTTAAAAAGTTTTTACAGGGGCTGCCAAGGATGCATGTTCTTTCCTTATTTATTCGGTATTGTCCACATAAAATGCATTTTTTATTAAAAACAAGGGTACGCAGCACATAAGGGGGGAAAAAAGGCGCAAATTCGTGCATTGTCCTTTTCTGATATGATCACAAGTAATAACATCGGAGGGATCGATACATGTGGATTATAACCGTCCAACATTACAGCTACTAACCACAAATAATGGAATGAAGGCCAATCCAATGACTTCTATCGTTTTACTGTTTAATGTTGTGTTCTGCAGAATGTAATAGGGAGTGAACGGATTTCTGCTTTCGAATATTTGGCATAATTATCTAATATCGGACTGACAAATTATGAATTGAATATTCAGGGTTTTGATATAAATTTGGACAAAAGTCAAACGACATAGTTAGCCCAATTCACCTTCGCTCATCACAAGCTCTAATCGCATTCAATATGTACAACAATTCAATAAGTGTTATCTAAACCTGCTTGTATACATACAAAGCTCTAATTGTAATGAGTGTGTACAAAGGTTAAATGAGTATGTATAAAACTTGCTTGTTTGTGTACAATGCTGCAAAATAGTTACCCGATAACCGTTGCAGTCAGATGCTCGCAAATAGTGAAAGTTTTGAAAAAACATATTTAGCTAATGAGTTGTTTAAAAAATGAATTTAGTGGATGCATTGTTTAAGAAATAAATGGCTAGACAAATTTAAAATTAAAATAAAAAAGGAACTGTAAGGGTTCATTTGATTCACAGATTGGATGAGATGGGATGATTCTTGGATAATTAATCCGGGGATTAATCATCACGGATTACTCATCCTTGTTATCCTATGTTTGGTTCATTAATATAGTTGTAGGTTTTGTCTTTCTTGATAACGTTAAAAGAATCTGATAAATCATTATCCCCTCTCACAATTATGCCCGGATAAATAATACCAAAACCCCCCATAGGATGACTTTATCCCCTCTAGAGAGGATTAATTTAGTTAACATGGATATCTAATCCAATTATAAAAATGCAACCAAACATTGGATGACACAGGATAAGTCATCCAATCCTGCCTCATTCTATAAACCAAATGAACCCTAAGTGCATTTTGTATGGAATTATTGCTTCATTGAATGCACTTTTTACACGTTGGGAATTGCATTGAAAAATACCACCATTTAAGATTTTCTTTAAAAGTCCGACATTTTGAGAATTTATTCAAAAATCAGAGCCTTTGTGTTCGAGTTTGGATAAACTTTCTAAGAAATTTACTCGAAGATCGCTGCTTAAGTCTATTAGTTTACACCCGTTACCTATATTTTTCTCTAAAGATATAATTTATTTCTACCTATATACCTTTAAATTTCAATGGCAAAATACTATTGAATTCTATTGAAGATCAATTCATTTTTGGATTTTAATTTTAACAACATCTTATGTGATAATGATAAGTTGTTGTATCTTTGATTTGTAATTTGAATTCTAGATAATTTATCTTGTAATTTGACTTTTAGTTTGACAGGATTGTATGTTTTTTAGTCTTATATTTGCATGACAACTTGTATATAAACTCTCGTCAATGTTAATGACATTAGAATACCATGAATAACAGCACCCTCTTCTAAAATTTATCGTGGTATCAAAGAAAAATCCATATTTGTGCTGACCTTTAGCTCAAGATTTCTCCATCATTCAACTTACAATATCGTGAAATGATCAAGGAGATTTAGTAAACAATGTGTCAACATCTGATGCTGTTGATTATATATCTCCATATTTTTGTCATCCATATGACTATCTTGGTAGCTTTTTCTTGTTGCAGAAATGCTGTTAAAATTGCTTTTGTAGCACCAAAAAAAATCTACACTTTGTTGATGGAAGAGCAGTGATATAGTAGTCGTCTTTCTCAACAATTATTGTGTAAGAAGTGTTGTAGTGATTTTCAATTTCTTTCACAAGAATCTTAATTTGGCAGATTTCTCCTTCCAATTTCTGTCAAGGGTGATAATTTATGGGTGGTTGTCTTTTTCGTGATGGTGTTCCCCCATCCTTCTATTGGATAGTAGTTATTCTCGCTTGCAATATTTCCAATGGTTTACATGCCATTTCAATTGATGTGTTATACTATGGGTTTTATTCCCATCAAGGTATTTTCCCTTTAATGGTGTGTCACTTTTTTACAAATCAATCCTCCTCATTTTTGAAGTAATATCAAGAATCGATGACCTAAAGTGATTTAAGACGCTTAGTCATAATCGATTTCAAGTTTTAGTGTTCAAGTTGGTAGCTACAGCCTACAAATGTATACTCTCCAACTTGAAGGGGAGTATTGAAGATTAATTAGTTTTTAGATTTTAATTTTAATAACATCTTATGTGATAATGATAAGTTGTTGTATCTTTGATTTGTAATATGAATTCTAGATAATTTATCTTGTAATTTGAATTTTAGTTTGATAGGATTTTATATTTTTTACTCTTATCCTTGTATGAAAACTAGTATACAAACTCTCGCAAATGTTAATGACATTAGAACACCATGAGTAACAACATCCTCTTCTAAAATTTATCAAATTCTTCCTGAAAGAACACATTCTTTTTACTGTTGAAAATCACAAGATGTAGGGGCCGCATGCACACGGGACCTCATGAACATAAATTATGACTGTGGCTCTCCTGCTCAAGGAGAACATGGACTAGCACTGCTCTGGGGACACCAACCTAAGCCATCTGCATGATCACCCATTGACTCCATCTAGGTAAGTATGTTTTACCCAAACACAAGTTTTTTTGTATGCGCTTTGAACTACCTTAAAACTACGGGTTAGATGTGTTATGACCTATGAGGTATGCCGGTACAGGTTTCAATTGAGTTTTTTGAATTAGGTTTCGACAGGACCAAACTTAACTCATCCAAAAAGAAATGCTGAAGTAGTAGATTTCCAGCTTCAAACTCATCTTGTGAGGAACATACTCAACTCGCAAAAGCATTAGAGTTTCGAACCTACTTCAGCCTTTGTTGAAGCTCACAATTATCACTTAATTTTGTCTACGCTATATCTAAATATCACAATATATAATGTGATATATAATTATTTGATTATATCTTTTATATAAATATATCTATCTATATATATATATTTATATTACAAATTGTAATAATGTAGACTCCGTTTGGATTAACTATTTTTGGTGGTGCTCTTCAAAAATTTTACTATATTTAAAATTTTTGAGGTATTTTAAGAAGTCGTCACCACCACCCACCACCCACCATGTTGGTCTATCCACAACACTATATGATTAGTTATTGATAATCGACTCTCAAAAGACCTCAAAACCTATTAATTGTGGGGGATTCTAAAGTCCCTTTTGGATATCATATCCTCAAGCTAAATCCATCATTAGATGATGCAATAAGTATTTTTGACCATTAGATCTAACAAGTTTAAAAATGGTGAATTCAAACCAATATCATCATTGAGGGATGCAAATTGATTATTGAGAGAATAGTATCTAAAGAGATCAAAGAATTTTCTCTAAATATAACATCATGATGATGATGATAACAATTGTCATGATGATGATGATCACAACAATAATGATAATAAATTGATAAAATGAGCTTCCAAGAAGTTGAACAAACAAATTGACAAAAATATGCACTGCACAAATTGCCTCAGTTCTTATAGTAGTTAAATTTTCACCTAAATCGGGTCATATAATCTTTTTTTAATTTTTTTTACTGAAAGATGAGATTTAAGAAACGAAGGCGGGTCCTACAATGCAATTAACTTCTTAAAAGTTAAACCATAATATATTTACGCACTAGTTTTTTCAGAGACAAATTCCAATCCATGGCTCGAACCTCAATTTTTTTTTATGGGGTTTTAAATAAATTTTGCGTAGTCCATCTACAATTGAATCAGGATATAATGTATTAAAGAGTTTACGATGTTGTCCCAACTCCCAAATAGAGTTTGGTGTTGTCCTTTTAATCACTGTTAGATTATTCACATAATTTTATTTCCTAGTTATTATTGTCCGTTATTTTGTTGCCAAATTTCCAATTCCACCACAATAAATAAAGCTATTTTCCTCTTTCTTTTCTCTTTCATCTTTAGCTGAATATTACTGTGATGCATGTGAATATGATTTCTTATAAACATAATGCAGATCCAACTTGACCATCAATATTAAACCTGTTTGCAGATATACAGTCTTTCATGGCATTCTGCAACAAAAACATTAGTTTCATGAGTCTTTCCTGGCTGGAACCAACAAGGGATATGACCAAACCCAGAGAAGATTTAGGAACTAGAGATGGGAAGGGGCCGCGCGAACGCAGGCCCCCACTGCAACAAATTATGATGTTGGCTCTCCCACTTGGGGAGGCCATAGGCAGGCACCCCTCCTAAAGTGCAATGGAGGTCACCTACCTAAGCCATGAACCTTCTTGATCGCCCATCGACCCCATCCAGGTAAGTATGTTCTTAGTTGCCTCAAGCTTAGTATTTATATGCCTTCATGTGTCCATGTTTCTCTTGACGCTTTCAGTGTGGGACAAAAGAAGTTGTTATGCGGTTTAGAACAGAAAGTATAATTCAAATTGGAGTAGAAGAATGTTCGTGTGATAGAAAAAGAAATATACTTCCCTGCAAACCCCTGCATAGGTTGTAGGAGCTTTGGTTCAGGTATTATCTTATGTTTGAAATTTTTTTTTTCCTTTTTTGATGACTCTTTTGTTTGAAGGTTAAAACCATAACGCTTTTGTTATATATTTAATCTTTTGCCTCTGATTTGTATAAATTTCTACATGGCCTGCACATGATGGTTTAGTTTTCCTAACTTATTGAGCATTGTCTATATTATATCCATTATTATACCGGGAAAAAAAAAAGAAAAGAGTACAAAAATAAGACGTTATGTAGTAAAATTTTGAAGATTTTTTGTCTTGGAAAGCCTAGAAAGACCTAACATGGCACATGAAACAAAAAATGAATAGGCAAATCCGAGCATTGATACATTTTCTTTATCCGGGAGTTACAAATTATTGCATGGGAAGACTACGATAGTATTTAACGCAGAAAAATTTTCTTATCAAGTTATCTGATCCTTAGCTCTTTCAGCATCCATTCCCTAAACAATTGAATCATAATAGTTTCATCTTCCAGTCCTAGACAACAGCCAATTCACAGTCAAACCAGATAAAGTTTGAACAAAGGCATCAGGGAAGAAAAGAAGAAAGAAAATCTAATTCGTGCCGGAAAGAATCTGATACAGCAAAAATTGCATCATGAAAGGCTATAATACACATCAAAATTGTCTGTAAGAGTTCTTTGCCTCCGAAAATGTACTACATATACACAAATTTCCTCCAAACAGTTTTCATAGACATCGTGACAGGTGCCGAACCTGTGCAATAATAAATATTAAAAATCCTAATTACCATCACAATTAATTACAGAATAATTTTGAATACTGGAGCAAGGATTTCGGATGTGCAATGGGTTACTGGCTTCACCCTGATTCCAAGGAGTATGCTAAACCCTATATACCAGAATTACCTCTGAGAAAATATTAATTTGTAGTAGTGGCAAGTAGGGTCGTCTCCTCAGGGAACGGTAGGAAATTGTTTCTTTCTAAGTCACGGGAAAATGGGGGATTTGGATGGGATAGAACTAGAAATAAAATGAACAAAATTGGAAAATGAAAATGGAAATACCAATTAAATAAATCACTAGCGAACAACCAGAGAATAATTCAATAGAAATAGCAAGTAATAAAATTCAATCCAAAGGAACAACTTCTCAGGCATAGTCCAATCAAATGATCATTGATGCAAAGATATTCCATTCATTTGTTACTAGGTTAGTTATAGCTACCAACAAACTCTGACAGCCAGTTTTTCCTTACTTTTTCGATAGCCAAGGTACGACCGTTAACTATTTCCCTAACCAGATAACAACCCTAGGTACGACCATAGGAATTTAATTACCCAATTGCATTAAAACTTAGAAAAACCCAACCCTAACCAATGAACACGCTAAGAGGGTTCATTTATGTTAGATCTTACGTTTCCCCAACATAAAACCAATTATGGTGGTCACCACTAATTATTAACCAAATAAACAATTACAGATTCAATTCAGTTAATTTGACAGTAGGCTATTAGATTAAATTAAATATTTGGCCGTTGACATTCAATTAACTAAATAACCATAAACAATTAATCCAAGAAACGTACGAATAGTAACCAAATTAAAAGAAATAATAAAGACTCGATTAGATCTCACGAATGATATGGACTGCGCCTTCGAGTCGCCCTTTGAGTAGATTAAAGATTTAGCCGCTCCTCATTGAGAATTGCATCCAAAAAATGTTTGTGAAAATTGCAATTTTAATTCACTAAAAGGGAAAAAGAAGAAACGAAACAAAGCTCCACAAAGCCAACCAAAGACCAAAGTCTTGCAGCCAAAGGAAATTCGTTTCTTCCTTGAAGCCGTCCTGAGAGAAGCAAAAGTTGTCTTCTCCAAAAAAACCAAAAAACTAAGCCTAAGTGAACTACTAATACTAAGAAGAAGCGAACCTACGAAGGAGGAAAAAGCAATGGGACAGAAGCTCCAAAAATAAAGAAAATGTCTTCTAGAATCTATTCTAAGCCTCTCAATGATGATCCGCAAGTTTGCGCAAAAGGCTAGATAAATAGCGATGCTTGCTTTTGCTTCCTACCACATTAGGGTTCCCAAAAGAGTTCTAATCCTACTTAGAGTCTACTTGCTAAATAACAATAACAAAGTAAATAAGGAAACCAATTACAACTTCCCTAAATAAAAGTGTTTTTAAGCAATTCCAAAAGTAGATCAAATCTTCACTTCCAAAGATGACAAATATCAGGCGATAGGATTTCTTCACAAGGTCTTCTTCACGTCCAAATACAGCGCACCCACGCCTTATCCTTAGGAGTCTTCTGGAATTTTCACCAAACTTGCACTTTTAACCTCCAAATAATTCCAATGACCTAAAATCAATGCCAAAACCAAACATGAGTAGAATCAATCAACTTATACCATATTTAGGCCATAATTAAGGGGAAATATCCACAAATAATGTGTATAATTAAGGACTTAACAAATTCCCCCACACCTAGACAATGCTTGCCCTCAAGCATTTACCAATTCAAAACTCAAAATCAAGATGACAAATGCGAAATAGGACAATATCATAGCACAAGTACTCTATATTTTCTTAACAATCTCATCAAAATCAGGATGTTCAAGACTTGACAATCCTCACGTGGAAAATAGTGTATTTGCTCAGCACTCAAGATATTTAAAAAGGGACTTGTACACTCAAATCAACACCATAGAAAGACATTGCCATAAGCTTGCTAATCTATCACATCTCCACCACTGAACATGAATTCAAATGCACAAATTAAAGGGTCTTTAACAAGGGTTGTAACGGGACTTAGGGTAAAGGTTAGACGAAAAGGTAATTTAGGTTATAAACGTCAAAGAGAATACCTCACTATCCCTTGCATGAATTAAAATATCACACCATTCACATAGTCATCTCTTAATCACCACAACAACTTCCAAGTATAGCAAGTGCATACATAACAACTCCCTATCAAAACACAGCACTTATTTTCAAGAGTGCTTCACACACATTTTTTTTCTTTTCTGTTCTTTTTTTTTTCGGGCAGAAGACCTTCCACAAAGTGTGGGCACGCATTAACAGCTGAGGTCTTCTGTCCAAAATTTTTACTCTTCTCTTTTTTTTTTTTGTTATTCTAGAACATAACCATAGGAACATAATAGCACTTGCTAGATATAGATATAATCACCTTCCTTCACTTGTGATATCATCATACAAGAGAACATTAAGTTATTTCTTTGACATAGGGTTCAAACAAAGGGGTTTAGAAGAAAAAGGTTAAACGGTGATAAAAAATGTGTTGTCAAACAAAGAAAAAGGTTTAAGACCCAAACTTGGTCAACTACGGGAAAATATACTCAGGATAGGTCTTTAGAAAACTAAAAAGGGTTAAACCTAATTGCCCTTATCATTTCCATGCATCAAATTCAATAACGTAGCCTCGACATGTATATCATAGCAGGTTCTAGAATGATCTAACTAGATGTGATAATTACACTCACAAACAATGAAGAACAAATTTTGAATAATGAGATATTTAAGCTCAAAAACTCACAATTGGCTATATGTCATGTCAAGAACATCTGTCATTCAACTCGATTGCAAGTAAATAGAATATTCATGCAAATGCCATTGCACTACTTCTATTTGCATCTCAATCACATAAGACCAACTAAACATAAAAAGAAAAACACGAAAAATAGAACACAAACAAGCAACTAGAGTTGAAAACAGACAAAAAAACTGAAACTAAAATTTGAAAAAGCTAGGAAAAATTAAAACTAAAGCCATCAAAGCCAAAATATTCCTTCCTCACACCTAAACACTACATTGTCCTCAATGTATGCAAACAAGAGAAAGGCGGAGGATTTCCCTGTAGAGCAAAACTATGGCTGGAGAGGAAAAGGGGGTTAGAACCCCATAAAGTCAAAATAAGCAGCCATGATCCGTGTCATGTGAGAATTGTGACACTCTATAGTGGCCAAGCAACCATCAATGTGCCAAAGCTGCTCTTCCAATTGCTGAAGGCGTGCATCCACAGAAGATGTTGGAGGGGCTGAAGTGGAAGGACCGGCAGGATCAGGAGAAGGACCAGCACCCGTAGAATCCATGATAGAAGTGGAGATCCGACGGCCCGGATCACCAAGAGGTGTAAATTGATAGTCATTACCGATGCGCCTGATGACTCCCATTCTCTCTAAGCAATCAACATCCAAAGGCCCAGTCAAACATGCAACATGCTTGGGCCTCTCTGTAGGCGTCCCAATTCCAAGAGCAATCATCTGATCAGACAAGAAGGTGATGATAGAGCCCAGAATCAACGGCTTATTCGGTTTATTGACCACTGTTTGGAACTGAGAAGCTACCCAACAACCAAAATTGAGCTTTTCGTGGTTGACCATGCACCATAAAAAATAAAATTCAGTCTTGGTAAGAGTGCCAGAGGTATCTCTCCGCCCAGAAAACGTATAAGCCATTAGCCATTGAACAAATCTCAAGATAGGATCCTTCAAGAAGTAGGCTTTGGATTTGCTAGGATTGTACACTTGCTTATCAATAGACCACTCCCGCCAAATGTCAATAAAATCAGTAGCAAAGGGATTGGTGAAATCACAAGCACAATTGAGGTATGCTTCGAAAGTAACATGGGATTTCATCCACAAAACCAAGCGTACATTAAAGTCATTAATAGACTCAACTCATGACCCATCAATCTAAACTTGATCCACATCGAGGGTGGTCAAGTGCAATTTAGCTGGATTCGGTCAAAATGAAAGGTAGAGTAAAACTCCCAAGACAACTCAGTGTAGGTAGGTCCGTCAGTCAACAGAAAATTCTCCCAACCAATATTAGAAAATAAACGATGCACTTCAGCATCTATTTTCAGCCGAGCAACGGTATCATGATGGATATACTTACAGGCAGCAAAAGGACGACCTCGAATCCGTTTGAAAATGAGCACATTTGCTCATCATTAAAACCATCAAGAGACCCTCCCAAATTAGATCCATCATGGGACATATGACCCTAGCAGAGCGCTTTCTATAGACCGGGAGTGCTTTAGGCTTTGGTAATGGGTCAGTGGGGGTAGGTTTGGTAGGGGCTTTTCCACGGTGAGATTTCAAATTAGGTTTAGCCATTCTCTACTCCAGCAAATATTCAATTCAATCAACCAGGAGTTTCACAATTCAATCAATTAGCAAATACCCACAAAATTCAAGAGTCACCAACTCAAGGCACCAAATATCAACTACGGGCAGTCAACTCAACTCAGAGAAATAGCAATTTACTCAGACAAAAAATCCATCAACTCAATATCGGACTTCAGGAAGCACAAAGAAAATTCTGGCATTAGCTACAACTAGCACTAATCTGGCCTCAGCTACTAAAGGAGATGGAAACTTAAACCTGAAGTGCACCAATCAAGCAAACCCCCAGCGTGGAAGCGGCGGTAAAGGGGCAGAGGGAACCCTGCTCCAGTGATAGCGATGCGGTGAGCGGTGGCGAGAGGTGGCGGTGTCCAGGAGCGTGGCCTACTACCGCGATGCTGGCGATGGCGATGGTAGCAGCGTCGAAAGAGGCGGAGAAGACCCGGTGGCAGTCACGAGCTCTGTGGATATCAGCGGACTCGGTGGTGGACAGCGACGATGACGGTGAGCGGCGGTGATGGTAAGCTTAGCGTTAAGTAAATCTTCTGATGGTGGAAGTTTACTGAACAAGAGAAAGAGGCACTGGAAGCGACAATAATCTAGTAATCCTACTTGTGACTTGATCGAATAGGAGGAAGAAGCTACATAAGGAAGGCAAGCGAGTCAGTCAATGAGGATAAACAACAAACATGATGGCTGACCATCGATTAAAGAAATACAAAGGAGAACAGGAAAACAAAGAAAAGGAAGAAACGGGAAGTGGGAAAAGAAGGAAAAGAGAAAGGAAAAAAAGAAAGAAAAATCAAAAAGAAGGAAAAGGTCTAGGGCTTTTGACCGATTTAGATCAATTTTTTTTATATCTGTGGGTAGAAGACTCACCAAAACCAAGGCATATAACTTCATAAGTCTTCTGATCAGTCTCTTTTTTTTTTTAAACCTCTTGGTCAGAAGACTTTCTGCCTTAAGGTGTAGCACAACTTTAATGGGCGTCTTACATCCAAAATTGTGTAGATGAAAATGGGATCGAAGCACCCTCCTTAAAGAGCCATGTGTATTATTAAAGTCTTGATCAATCTAGACGATACACTCCACTTTGAGCAATGCTTTGGCACGCACACCCAAGGCCTACAAACACAAAATTTCTGTGAAAATAAGAAAATGACGTAACACAAAAGGTAAAAACACGAAATACAAAAAAATCAAAATTTAACAACATGAAATAATGAAAAAGTAAAATTCTTGGGTTGCCTCCCAAGTAGCGCCTGTCTTTAACGTCTTTGGCTAGACATAACGAGAGCTCTCAAGTTGCATAATCAGGATCTTCAAAAGTGATAATCTCCACATCCTCAACATTGAAACCTTCATAACAAGGCTTAAGGCGGTGACCATTAACCACAAACTTCTTATCTATCTTCAAACTTTGGTTCCAGTGCACCAAAATGAAAAACATTAGAAGCGACAAATGGACCAGATCAGCGAGAGCATAACTTACAGGAAAAAGTTTAAGCCTCGGTGATAAGGGAGCACTTTTGTCCCACTTCAAATGTCTTTCTCAGATTTGTTGGTGCGTGAAAAATTTTGTTCTTTTCCTTGTAAATCCATGCATTCTCATAAAGCCTAATTCCTTTACCATCTAACTCGACCAGAATTGGGTTTTCTATACCTCCAGACATCCTTAAAATCCATGTTGCATTGTTTAAGTACCCGGAGCGCTTTGTGCTCATACTCAGCGGGAAGATGGCCGGCTTACAAACACACTTATGGGAGACATCCAAATAGAGTCTTATAAGCAGTTCAAGGCCCGGGTGCATCTTCGAGCCTCAAACTCAATCCCCTTGCGATGGGCTGAACCATTTCTCCAAGATTGATTTGACTTCTCTATTCAAAATTTTAAGCTTGCCCGTTGGTTTGTGAATGATAGAATTTAGAAACTTTTGTGAATAACTCAATACCTCTGAGTAAAGGCACACAATCACCCGATTACAATGCTCCCCTATCACTAATCATGGCCTCTCATTCTAAAACAAACAAAAATATGACTTTTACAAAATCTGCAACTACTTTAGATTCATTAGTCAGGGTGGCTTTAGCTTCCACCGTTTAGACCGTAATCAACAAATAAAATGTACAAAACCATAAGATGGGGAAAGGGACCCGAAGTCAATACCCCAAACATCAAAACTTCACAAAACATTATGGGAGTTTGGGGTATTTGGTCTCTGAGATATATTTACCTACCCTTTGACATCTATCACAAGATTTGCAAAACACATATGCATCTTTGAAGGGTATGCCGGTAAAACCACTTTCTAATACCTTACGGGCAGTTCATTTAGGCCCAAAATGGCCACCACATGCATAAGAGTGACAAAAGTTAAAATGGAATTGAATTCAGATTCACTCCGCGCTCGACATCACGATCCGTACATAAGCGCTTCAAAGATAGGGTCGTCCCGGATGAAGTGCTTGGCATCACTCTTTAGTTTGTCCCTCTTAGCCTTTTGCCAACCTGCCCGGGTAGTTGATTAGTTACTAGAAATTAACAATATCAATACCAAAGTGACAAATTAATGGTAATTGCTCTTGAACGCCTCTCTCAATGGCGGATCGTCCTTATTTGTAAGCAAGCGGCTCGGATGATCGACTACAGGGTTTTTCCATCCACTTTTATCCTTGATTTCCAAGTTCGAACTCTTGCAAGGCAGAAATCCATCATGAGCCTTGGTTTTACATCTTTCTTTGTCAACAAGTAACGTAAGGCTGCATGATCAGAAAAAACTATTACTTTTGCACCCAATAAATAAGACCTAAATTTTTCTAGTGCAAAAACAACAGTCAGTAATTCTTTCTCTGTCGTAGAGTAATTAAGTTTAGCTCCATTCAAGGCCTTGGAGGCATAGTAAATTGCATGCGCCACCTTGCCAATCCTTTGCCCCAATGCTGCTCCCACTGCATAATCACTTGCGTCGCATATTATTTCAAAAGGGAGATTCCAGTCTGGGGGTTGAATGATGGGTGGCGATGTCAACGACCCCTTTAATTTATCAAACACCACCTTGCATTCGTTGGTGAAGTCAAATGGTACGTCCTTTTGCAACAGTTTGAACAAGGGCGCTCCAATTTTGGAAAAATCCTTGATAAATCTTCTATAAAACCCTGCATGACCCAAAAAGGAATGTACCTCCCGTACACTTACGGGGTAAGGCAAAGCAGAAATAATATCTACTTTTGCTTTATCTACTTCTATTCCCTTAGCCGACACAACATGCCCTAGAACAATACCACGTTCCACGTTAAAGTGGCATTTTTCCCAATTAAGAACTAAATTCGTTTCTATGCACCTTTTCAAAATTAGAGGTAGATTATCAAGGCATTCATCAAAACTATTTTCATATACACTAAAATCATCCATGAACACCTCAATAATTTTTTCCACATACTCAGAGAAGATACTAACCATGCACCTTTGGAAAGTTGTTGGAGCATTACAGAGACCAAAGGCCATCCCACGGTAAGCAAAAGTGCCAAATGGGCAGGTGAACGTGGTCTTTTCCTGGTCTTCTGGTGCTATGGCAATTTGGAAATACCCTAAAAAACCATCCAAAAAATAATAGTAAACACGACCAGCCAACCTCTCTATCATTTGATCAATAAAGGGTAGAGGGAAATGGTCCTTTTTTGTAACGGCATTTCATTTCCGGTAGTCTATGCACTGGCGCCATCCCGTGGGCTTCCTGACGGGAACCAACTCGCCTTCCTGGTTCTCTTCTACAGTTACCCCTGCCTTTTTCCGGACTACTTGGACCGGGCTCACCTATGGACTGTCCGAGATAGCGAAGATAATTCCCACCTCCATGAGTTTAAGTATCTCCTTTTTAACTACTTCTATCATAAGTGGGTTTAATCTTCGTTGCGCCTGTCTTATTGGATTTGCATCATCTTCTAGCCGTATTCGGTGCATGCATAAGGATGGACTAATTCCTTTGATGTCTGCTATACTCCACCCAATCGCCTCCTTATAGTCTCGAAGAAGTCGCACCAATCTGTCCTCTTGATTTGGCGATAAATGGGTTGAAATAATCACTGGTAGCGTCTCTTTGTCTCCGAGAAAAACATACTTCAAATGGTTCGGGAGAGGCTTGAGCTCCAACTCTGGTGCCTGCACAACAGAAGACAACAATTTTTGTTGAGTTTCTGATATAAAAAAGAGGAGTTACTTCATACCTTGAAGAAATGGGTGGGAGTGAATGCAGTGTCTCCACCGTATGACACAACTCATCACTGATTTCTGAATGAAGAATTGCTCCCAAACTCTAGATGTTTGGCCAAAGCCACTTCTAGTGCATCCTTTCCATCCAACTCAAAAGTTTCCTGTACAAGAGGCTCAATAACACTCAAAGCAAAAACTGAGTTAGATTCTTTCGGGTATTTCATTGCATCAAAAATATTAAAATTTACAATTTTTGCATCAAACTCCATTGATAAAGTACCCTCATTCACATCTATTTTTGTCCTAGCAGTGCTTAGAAACGGCCAACCTAACAAAATAGATGACGGATTTAATGATCTTTCATCTCCCATATCTAGGACATAGAAATCTGCTGAAAATATTAGTTCATTGACTTGCACCAAAACATCCTCAACTAGCCCCTCAGGATAAGTATTGGTACGGTCCGCTAGTTGGATTATGATGCTAGTTTCCTTAAGTGGCCCAAGATTTAGAGAAGCATAAATGGTTTTGGGCATCACATTGATTGACGCCCCCAAATCCAACATTGCTTTCCTAATTTTGGTCTTTCCTATTTTACAGAGGATCGTGAACATACTTGGATCCTCACACTTGGGTGGGAGCTTTCTTTGAAGTACAGCTGATACATTTTCTCCCACCACCACTCTTTCATCACCCCTTAGCTTTCTTTTGTGGGTGCACAAGTCTTTCAAAAATTTTACATATTTTGGCACCTGCTTAATTGCATCCAACAAGGGTATGTTGATCTCTATCTTTCGAAACACGTCCAAGATTTCTTTCTCCTTCTCTGCCTTCTTTGTTTTCTCCAACCTGCAAGGAAAAGGAGATAAATTAGATTTAGCAGGAATTGAGGGATTAGAGGTTACTGATAGGGATTTTCTTTACTCCACAAATTTTAAATAACCTTTATAACCCTATATTACCGCAAGTATACGGATCGTTTATTGAGTATAGGGAAATATAGGTGTCGATCCCACGAGGAACTATGGTTTTGCAAACACTAAAGTTTAATCACTTGCTTCATTATCTAGATAGACAATTATAGGAAGGCGAATAAAGTAAGGAAAGCTAGATAAAAGGGAGAAGGCGGTAAACCGACCTAAGGAAGAGAGATAAAGCAATTAAAACCAACCGTCAGGTGTCAAAGACATCCAATTGGTGGAAGACAAGAAATAAGAAAACAAGTAAAGAAATTAGAGAGTTAGGTTAGAGAGAGTTTTTAAGATCAAATTGGAGGAATCCTAGAGCTTTGGAATCCCTTATTAAGTTAAGATTAGAAGTTAGTCAAGTATATTATGTCCTTTCTCCAATGATTCGCTAAGGTATAACTTCCTTTTGTATGCCACCACTTTCGTTAATGGTCATATGTAGTGCAAGTTCTCGTTTAAGATGAACTAGTCACTCGGAATCGCTTTCGCCAATTCCTTAACTCCTTGGAATCTTCCTTGACCTATTTTCATAATGAAAAGAGAGAAACAAGTTAAATAAGCTCAATGAAGTTATAGTATAAAACCAAAACCAACCAACTATACTCACTACTTTCGTGAGAACATAAGTTAGTGCTTAAGAACTTAGATCTTATTGAAGGCAAGTTTTTCATTACTCATCAACATCAAATCAATTATAGTTGGTAGCTAATCAACCATAACAGATAAGCACAAGTCTTAAACTAGCAAAATCATGGAGGACATAAATCACTCAACTACCTCATAATCACAACTAAAACAAGTTCATCCTAACTCTAGGATTAAAAAGGCTTAGCTAGACATCATATTAAGAACATTTAAGCATGAAACAAACTTGCACAAAGCCATGAAATTAAAGCACAAGAGACAAGTAAGGAAGAAGGAATCTTATTCAATTTCTTGAAGTTGAATCCATAAACTTCTTCACAAGTTGATCTCCCAAATACAAAGTGCAAGATTCCTCACAACTTTCACTTTTACTCTCTTTAGAAACTACAAACTAAGAACTAGAACTAATCTAATGAACTAGAGCTATTCTCTAGTCTTTTGGAATTTTTATGGAATGGAATGGAATGCAATGGAATTGGATACAAAAGGCCCTATTATAGAAAATTACAACCATATGCATCCAAAATTATGTCATGTGAATATAAGACAAATTGGCCTTCAAAAGTCAAGGAAAATGGCTTCTTAAATTTCTTTGTCTTCATGCATTTGAATCCTTTGAATTTCAATCCCAAATGAGTTGTAATGTTGAAGCAAATTGTGTTTTGAATTAGCAATGAGTTGTTTCTTCAACTTCACACAATTCTTCACAGCCTTCATTGAAATTCTTGAAATTGAGTGGAAGTGAGCTGAAAAACTAGAATTAGTGCAACTTGCAGCGTCATTTTCTGAGGATCCCATAATCAGAGGCTTCATGGGATCACATCGCGGATCTTCTTCCCCTGTCTTCTGTGAGAGGGATTCGCGAGCTAATTGAATTTTCCACTTGTTGGTTCGCGTATTGACTCACGAATCCACTTGAAACTTGCAATTTCCGAGCTTATTGTCGTGAAATTGGCGTGTTAATTGCTCCGACTTTTATCCCTTTGATTCCTCATTGATTGAATTGCAATTTTCATTTTCCAATTTTTCTTCCAAGCTTATTGGCAAATATCCACATTTTCATCTCATTTGATAACTGAACAAGCAATCCTACAAAAACATGAAGATTTCACCACATTAATCCATAGAAATGCATTTTTCATCATTGAAGCCATCAAATGCAAAATTAACTAGAAACCCTAGTTCATTAGCTACAAAAATACCAAAAACACACAAAAACTACATAATTAAACCTATTAAAAACATGCAAAATATTGACTTATCAGTTACCTTGGGCTGTTCATGAACGCGTCCCTCCTTTTCAATTTCCTCTTCAATCTCTTCTTCATTCTTACTCTTTGGATCTTTTAAACTTGGCCCCTCCACTTCTCTGCCACTTCTCAATGTCGTGGCACTGACATTCTTGGGGTTTGCCTCAAGCTGTGATGGCAATTTTCCAAAAACGTGAGATTCTAGTCGGTTGATTGCGGTAGCCAAGTGACTCACTTGAGTCTCCAAATTTTTCATACCCAACCTAGTCTCCTGTTGGAATTGGGTAGTGCTCTGTTGGAATTGGATGGTACTCTGTTGGAATTGGGTGGTGCTCGTGGCCAAATTCTTTACAATATCCTCCAAAGAGCTTCCAGAAAATGCAGACAAAGGCTGAGGCTTTGCTTAATAAGGTTGTCAAAATCCTGGAGGACGATTCACAAATGAGTTCTGAGGCCTGTTCCCGTAACTGAAATTGGGGTGGCCTCGCCAACCTGGATTATATGTACTGGAATATGGGTCATATTGCCTACGGGGCGTGGGCACGCCTCCAGCCATATTAACCTGTTTAGCTCCATCTTCCTGCAAAGTGGGACAGGCATCTGTGGAGTGGCCGATGTTCGTACAGATTCCACAGACCTTTGCTTGAAGTGCATTCCCCACGGCCAATTGTGGTACGACAGATGTTAACTCGGACAACTGTTGCTGAATAGATGAGGATTCTATCTCGTTGACTTTACGGGTAGGGTTACTTTCACGGAAGCCAAATTGTTGAGAATTTTCTGCCATTGCCTCAATGAGATCCCATGCTTCTCTTGGTGTTTTATTTGCCAGTGCTCCCCCGCTCACAGCATCAATGACACTTCTGTCAGATGACTGAAGCCCTTCATAAAAGTATTGGATCAACAATTGTTTATTAATTTGATGTTGTGGGCATCTAGGACACAACTTGTTGAACCTTTCCCAATAGTCATATAAAATTTTCCCAGGATACTGCTTAATACTGTATATCTCCTTTCTCAAACTTGCAGCTCAAGATGTAAGAAAAAATTTCTCTAAAAATTTCTTTTTCAATTGTGCCCAAGTTGTGATACTACCTGCAGATAGGTAGTATAACCAGTCTTTAGCTGCATCCTTGAGGGAAAAAGGGAATGCTCGAAGTTTGATCTGCTCTTCAGTAACCCCGGGAGGTTTTATACTAGAACAAACCACATCAAACTCTTGGATGTGTTTGTGGGGTTCCTTACGGACAAACCATGGAATCGGGCAAAGATGGATTAGCCCTTGATTTCCTTCGAAGGAAGTATTCTCAGCCAAAGTTGAGAATGTAATGCACAGAGGCTGCTGGGTCAGATCCGGAGCAGCCAACTCCCTTAGTGTTCTATTATTGTTGGCCATGTTAACTTCTTCTTCTGAATCACTCGATTGATCAGTTGGAGATTCTGGTAATTGAGGTCCTGAAGATGTAGTGGCCAACAATTCTTTCTTGTACCCCCTGGTCTCCTTCCTTAGCCTACGCGTAGTTTTCTCTATCTCAGGATCGAAAGTTAATTAACCTGTACGAGAGGAACGTGGCATAAACTAGCAAAGGTACCAGGTACCAAAAGAAAATAATGTAAAAAGAAACAAATTAACCAAAACACCGTTCCTCAACAACGACGCCAAAAATTGACAGGTGTCGAGCCTGCGCAATAATAAATATTAAAAACCCCAATTACCACCACAATTAATTACAAAATAATTCTGAGTGCTGGAGCAGAGACTCCGGATGTACAATGGGTTACTGGCTTCACCCTGATTCCAAGGAGTATGCTAAACCCGATATACCAAAATTACCTCTGAGAAAATATTAATTTATAGTAGTGGCAAGTAGGGTCGTCTCCTCAGGGAACGGTAGAAAATTGTTTCTTTCTAAGTCACGGGAAAATAGGGGGTTTGGATGGGATAGAACTAGAAACAAAATGAACAAAATTGGAAAATGAAAATGGAAATACCAATTAAATAAATCACCAGCGAACAACCAGAGAATAATTCAATAGAAATAGCAAGTAATAAATTCTACCCAAAGGAACAACTCTCGTGCACACCAATCAAATGATCACGATGCAAAAGATATTCCATTCATTTGTTCTTGGATTAGTTATAGCTACCAACAAGCTCCGACAGCTTTTTCCCTTACTTTTCTGACCAAGGTGCGACCGTTAACTGTTTCCTAACCAAATAACAACCCTAGGTATGACCATAGGAATGTAATTACTGGTTGCATTAAAGTTAGAAAAAACCTAACCCTAACCAATGAACAGCTAAGAGGTTCATTTAAGCTAGATCTTACGTTTCCCCAACATAAAACCAATTATGGTGGTCGCCACTAATTATTAACCAAATGAACAATTACGGATTCAATTCAGTTAATTTGACAGTAGGCTATTAGGTTAAATTAAATATCCGGCCGTTGACATTCAATTAACAAAATAACCATAAACAATTAATCCAAGAAACGTACGAATAGTAACCAAATTAAAAGAAATAATAAAGACTCGATTAGATCTCACGAATGATATGAACTGCGCCTTCTAGTCGCCCTTTGAGTAGATTAGACATTTAGCCGCTCCTCATCGAGAATTGCATCCAAAAGATGTTTGTGAAAATTGCAATTTTAATTCACTAAAAGGGAAAAAGAAGAAATGAAACAAAGCTCCACAAAGCCAACCAAAGACCGAAGTCTTGCAGCCAAAGGAAATTCGTTTCTTCCTTGAAGCCGTCCCGAAAGAAGCAAAAGTTGTCTTCTCCAAAAACACCAAAAAACTAAGCCTAAGTGAACTACTAATACTAAGAAGAAGCGAACCTACGAAGGAGGAAAAAGCAATGGGACGAAAGCTCCAAAAAGAAAGAAAACGTCTTCTAGAATCTATTCTAAGCCTCTCAATGATGATCCGCAAGTCTGTGCAAAAGGCTAGATAAATAGCGATGCTTGCTTTTGCTTCCTACCACATTAGGGTTCCCAAAAGAGTTCTAATCCTACTTGGAGTCTACTTGCTAAATAACAATAACAAAGTAAATAAGGAAACCAATTACAACTTCCCTAAATAAAAGTGTCTTTTAAGCAATTCCCAAAAGTAGATTAAATCTTCACTTCCAAAGATGACAAATATCAGGCGATAGGATTTCTTCACAAGGTCTTCTTCACGTCCAAATACAGCGCACCCACGCCTTATCCTTAGGAGTCTTCTGGAATTTTCACCAAACTTGCACTTTTAACCTCCAAATAATTCCAATGACCTAAAATCAATGCCAAAACCAAACATGAGTAGAATCAATCAACTTATACCATATTTAGGCCATAATTAAGGGGAAATATCCACAAATAATGTGTACAATTAAGGACTTAACACATCGTGCCAAACTTCTCGAAGGGCAGCTGTGAATGGATCTGATTATTTCTATATTTAGTCCTCTACCATTTTTGCCCCCAAACTCCGATAAAAAAGAAACAAGAAAAGGAGAAGTAACGCTAGCATTCATCTCTAAAATGCCTAAAAGAGCGCATCATCTTGCATTTCCTAACTCAACAAACAAGGTGCGAAAAATTCATCTGCAAAAATTTCCATCTGCAGCATGTTTTCTGGCTGTACAAAGCAGAACAACTCATCTTAAAAAGTGGTTCTTGCCTGCAGTGACTCTAGTTCTTTGAATTACTAACAGCAAATCTTAGAATACAGTTTTTTTGCAGTCCATGTTACTTCCGCTAGGCTCTCAAGAGACGCAGCAGTATCCTCAGCCATTGTCATCAATAAAAGACTTCTGCGATGCTTTCAAGAGAAGCAGCAATATCCTCAGCCATTGTCAGCAATTAAAGCCTACATTCTGGAACCCAAAAACATGAACCATATTAATTAGAGATAACATAAAGTCCAAACATATGCTATTGGTACTCGTTGCATGTGATTTTCAATTAGAAATCAATTCCAAGAAGTTCTAACTCCAAGAAATGTGATTAAATAATAATGCTTATTTCAAAGATGATCAGGATAATATAAGTAATAGTAAAAAGTAAACAGGGCTTCTGTGCTATCTAATGAAGGTGTTATCTCTCACACATTTTCTGCCATGATATGTCGTTAAGGATTACTAGGAAAAGAAAAGTAACTTGGAGAAGTATTTAATACATTCTTGTTGAAAACTAAAGTCATGAATCTATCAGGGAAGTTACTTGCTACATGTGCTTCACATGTCATTTCCGTATGAAGCAAAAGCTTCATACCTTATTCAACTTTTGCAATAAATCCATGAAAGATCCAAGGCTGTATTAATCAGAACAGAAAAATCTTTCTCGATTATTTTTCTGCAAATAAATTACTGAGAACTTTCTGTAAAAGACGACTAACCTGGAAACTTGCTGAAATAAAGCAGAGACATAGAAGCAAGAATCTTGTGCTCAGCCAGCTCATTCCCAAGGCATCCCTTAAGCCCAGGGATGAGAGCTGAAAAGGCAGATAGCTGAAACTCAGCTTCTCAGATATTGGTGGGTGGTGGTGAACCTTTCTAAAATTTTAGATCTTAAGAATATGCCCAAAAATATTTTTAAAAAGCACTTCAAAAACATTTTTAAAAACAATCTTCAAAATACCCAACCATCTATAATTAAAGTTTTTCACATTTATCGCTATAATAAATTTTTTTAAGAATACCCTCAAAAACATCTAATCCATCCATGCTGAGACATAATAATATAATATATGTATCATTTGTCTTGTTTTCATGATACAAAGTTCCTTTCCACGGTATGTATAGGGACCATGCTACTTTCCAGTAGTTGGCACATAAGATGGTCTAAATTATACAAGCAAATTAAGAATTAAAAGTTAGTGGTTATGATTTAAATTTGGAGAAATGTCGCATGTAGTGTTTGGACCCAGCAAAACAAGAAAGTGCATTCCTTTTCTACGCACAACACTTGGAGGTTTATTGAATCCTGTTTCCAGAACAGAACTTGATTTTAATTTTATAAGTTCGAGTTTCACTCATTTATTTAATTAAAGGAATATTATTTAAACAGAAACACTGCTCGATTAATAAATGAACCAAGATGATCCCTGTTTACAAAAGTTAAAGCATAAATTAAAATGTTAAATTTTTCCATGTATACAGCACGTTTAGAAAATATATATATAAATCAAAACTAGACGAATTGAATATATAACATGATTCACGCTCAGTTTTCATCAACATTTAAAGCTTGCCTCAAACAAAAATTTAGTTAAAAGGTTAAATCTTTTAAGAAGTATATTTGAACTCATGCTTGACAAAATCAAGCCAAACTCAAAAATTCGAACATAGGTAGAAAGACCCGGCTCAAACAACAATTTTAAGTCGTAAACTTTTCTTACATGATGAAATGAGATTTGACTAAAGGCAAAGCTTAAATATAGATACTTGACGTGACTTAGCTCATCTACCACTCTACTTATATGGTGAGTAAATGTAGAGTTGAACAGGTGTGTACACTGCACACAACTTGTTTGTGTATATACAAGGTTACAAAACACACTTGTTCAAAACCGCATGTCGCAGCCACTGATGAGCCATTTTCTTGCTACATCACTATCTGATTTTTGCTCACCAATGATTTATGTAGTCAACGTTTTTTGAGTTAGGAAAGCCAGGGATAGGGAGACATTAATCAACAAATTAGACATATTTTCCTATTAAGACATTAATTATTTTCTGCCTTTCAAATACAATGCAAGATAAGCTCACGTCAAGAAATATTTGTTCAGGTACCAAACGTTTTTATTATGAGAATTGGGCAGGGGCTGCGCAAACGCAGGCCCCGACTACCACAAATTATGACTTTGGCTCTCCCACATGGAGAGACCATAGGCAGGGCAGCCCTCCAAGTGCAATGGAGGTCACCATCCTAGGCCACGAGCCTTCGTGATTACCCATTGACACCGTCCAGGTAAGTTTGTTTTATGTTGCCTGAAGCTGAGTATTTATATGCCTTCTGGTGGCCCTCTTTCTGTTCATGCTTTTGATGTGCGATAAAAGAATTGCATATGTAACCCGTCATTGGTCATTACCCATTGGAAATTGGAATCTCCTATAAATTTCTGTCCGTCTGTTGTATGATTTAGAGTAGAAAGTAGAATCCCAATAGGAAGTAAAATAAAAGAATGTCAGAGATAGAAAAAGGAATTCTTCTCTCCTTCAAACTCCTGTTTAAGTCGATTTTTTTTTTTGGTTGGTTGTCGAATATACTAGAAGCTAAAAAAATGATATTAAGTAATTATATGGGATGGAGAAAACTTCTCTTGAATTGGTAATTTAGTTCAGGCTCTTAACAACTTATGTTCTTCTTTTCTCATTAGGGGTTTTGTTTAGACCATTATCTTGTGCTTTTTCAGTCGTTTGCCTCTCACTTAAAAATTTCTTATATTGGCTGCAGAGGACGGATGATCTTTCCTTATTGATTGGCAAATAAAATGCCTTTTTTGTAACAAAGAAGAAAAGGGTGCGCAGCACTTAAAAAGGAAGAAAAGGGAACTTCGAGCATTGCGCTTTTTTTCTTTCTTCTTTTTCATAGGATAACAACTAATAACATCGGAGGGATCTATACAAATGGATTATAACCGTCCAACATTACAACTACTAACCACAAATAATGGAATGAAGGCTAATCCAATGGCATTCTATCATTTTACTGTTTAATGTTGTTTTCTGCGGAACATAATAGGGGATTTCTAATTTCCAACAATCGGCATAATTTTCTAAATTGGACTAACAAATAATGAATTGAACATTCAGGGCTTTGATATAAATTTGGACAAAACTCAAACAAGATAGTTAGCTCGACTCACCTTTGCTCATTACAAGCTCTAATTGCATTCAGTATGTACGGCAATTCAGTAAGTGTTATATAAACTGCTTGTGTACATACAAAACCCTAATTGCAATGAGGTGTACAAAGGTTCAATGAGTGTGTATAAAACTTTTTTGTGTGCATACAAAGCTTCAAAATGGTTACCCGATCATTGTTGCAGCCAGATGCTCGCAAATAGTGAAAGTTTAAAATGAAAAACATATATATTTAGCAAATGAGTTGTTTAAAAATGAATTTATTGGATACGTCGTTTAAGAAATAAATGCCTAGACAAATTTAAAAATAATAGTACAATAATTGCATTTTTTGTGGAGTTATTGCTTCATTTAATGCACTTTTTACACTCTGGAAAGAGTATTGAAAAATACCACGTTTGAGATTTTTTTTTTTTAAGTCTAATGTTTTGAGAATTTATTCAAAAAATTAAAGCCTGTGTGCTCTAGTTTAGACAAACTCTTTTAGGAATTTACCCGAAGATCACCATGTGTCTTTTAGTTTACAGTAGTTTTTTTTTTCCCCTTTTAGTTTACACTAGTTACCAGCATGCTCGTATAAAGATATGATCTATTTCTACCTGCATACCTTCAAATTTCAATGACAAAACACTACTCAATTATTCTCGGAAAAACACATTCTTGACACTGTTGGAAATCGCAGGATTGCGTTGGAGCCACATGCACACAGGCCCTCGCGAATGTAAATTGTGACTGTGGCTCTTCCCCTCGAGGAGACCACGGACGGACTGGCGCTGCTCTAGGGACACCAACCTAAGCCATCTTCACGATCGCCCATCGACTCTATCCAGATAAGCATGCTTTGTCTAGACTTAGCTTTTCGTAAGGACTTCGAACCGCCTCAAACCTGTTTGTTAGGTTGTCAATTGAGATTTTTTAAGTTAGGTTTTCACAAGTCCAAACTTAACTCATTTAAAAAAATGCCAAAGTAATATATTTCTAGCTCCGGACTTATCTTGTGACGTGCATATTCAACTCGCAAAAGTATTAGAGTTTCGAATCTACTTCGACCTTGGTTGAAAGTGATAATTATCACATAATTTTGTCTATGCTAGATATAAATATCACATTATATAATGTGATATAAAATTATCAGATTATATCCTATTACTCTGATACATGTATATATATATACACGTACATATGCACACACATGATATATATATATATATATATATATATATATATATATATAGACTATAATAGTATGATTATTTATTATATATATTTATTCGGACTACGCATTAATTGGGGCTGAATTTAATGAACTCAAAACTTGGTCACATTTAAATTGGGCCTCATATTTGAGTCCAATCCTACCTAGCCCATTAAACATACAAGGTGAGAGAAAATTTTTTAGACTAATTTTGGGTTAGCTTGCTCCCATTTTCAATGTTACATGTCGGTTTATTCACAACACTATATGATTAATTATGACTTTTAAATGACCTCAAAATCTATATCTTTTCTATCCTTAAACTAAATCTATCATTAGATGGTGCAATAAGTATTTTTAACCATTAGATACTAACACCTTTTAAAAATGGTGAATTCAAACCAATATCATCATTGAGGGATGCATATTGATTATTGAGGGAATAGTATCTAAAGAGATCAAAGAATTTTCTTTAAATATAGCATAATGATGATGATAGAGTTGTAAACGAGCCAAACTGAGTTAAGTTTTTTTTTTTGTTTAAACTTTGTTCGTTTATTCTTGAGTCTGACTCGAGCTCGTTTGCCAAGAATTACGAATTGAAAAGTTGTTCGACCTCAACTCGTCAACTGAACTTTCAAATCGAGTTCAAGCTCAAACTCGAATCATTTAAGATTAACAAGCCGAGTTAAACGAACTATCAACTCTATTAAACCTACCAACCTCTCAACTCTCAAGTGAAATTGGAAAGCCACGTAAGGAATAAAAGAACTAAGGTCTTAAGGTACCATTCTACTAATATTTACCATAAAATACAAGTTCCAAATATTGAAAGATAAAGAATATTTTACCCCCATTCGCGAATACTAACTAGTATTCGCGAACAAAGTTCAACTCATTCGATAACTTGTCGAGTCAGGTTTTATCTTTGAGTTCAACTCCATTAACTTCTCAAATGAGTTTTTACCGAATTCGAACAAGTTTAAATGAGCCGAATTCGCAAACAGCTCGTTCTATTTACAGCTCTAGATGATGATGATGATGATAACAATTGTAATAACGACAATAATAGCAATTAATAATACCAAAAATAATAATAATCACAACAATAATGATAATAATAATGATAATAATGATGATGATTGATGATGATAATCACAACAACAATGATAATAAATTGATAAAATAAGCCCCCAAGAAGCTCAACAAATGAATTAACAAATATGCACTGCACAATTGCCTCAGTTCTTCTCCTAGTTAGATTTTTGCCTCAGATTGGGCCATATAATCTTTTTTTTTATTTCTTTAATGAGAGGTGAGATCTAAGAAATGTAAACAAGAATAATGAAACTTGAATCCAAGACCTCTACTTTACCCGTCCTACAATGCAATTAATTTCTTAACAGTTAAACCATAACATATACACACACACATTAGTGTTTTGAGGGGTAATTCCAATCCACAGCTCGAACCACAATTTTTTTTTAAGCGGTTATAAATAAATTTTGCATAATCCATCTAACAATTGAATGAGAGTATGATGTAGTAAAGAATTTACAGTGTTGTCCCAACTCCCAACTCGAGCTTGGTGCTGTCCTTTTAATCACCATTAGATTATTTACATAATATTATTTCCTAGTTATTATTTTCCTTTTTGCCAATTTTCCTATTTCACTGTAATAAAGAAATCTATTTTTCTCTTTCTTTTTTTTTTATTATCTTAAGCTGAACATTACCGCTGATGCACGTGAATATGGATTTCAATGCCTGTAGACATATTGCAGATACAACTTGCCCATCAATATTAACCTTTTTGCAGATATAGTCTTTCATGGCATGCTGCAGCAAAAGCACTTGTTTCATGAGTCTTTCCTGGCTGTGGAACCAACGAGGAATATGACCAAAACCAGAGAAGATTTAGAGACTAGAGATGGGCAGGGGCCGCGCGAACGCAGGCCCCCACTACCACAAATTATGACGTTGGCTCTCCCACTTGGGGAGACCATAGGCAGGCACCCCTCCCAAGTGCAATGGAGGTCACCTACCTAGGCCATGAGCCTTCTTGATCGCCCATCGACCCCGTCCAGGTAAGTATGTTTCAACGTTGTCAGACCATAGCCTTTTGTAGAGTTCTCCAGCCGCCTTACCTCTTCGTCTATTCGATGTGGGAACCTGGGAACGAGCATGTTTTATTATAGCTCTACCGTCTTTACTTGCTCAAATTGCAAGAATCTCATCTATAGTTGAACAAAAAAAAGGCTCCAGACTGCAATAAACAAACAAACAAATAAATGAAATTCCAATTTGATATGGTGAATCCCTTTCTGTTTTTTTTTTTTTTACTATTTTTTGATCCATTTTTCAATGCAATAAAATACATCATTCCTATTTTTTGTCAACGGCAGTCCTTTTTGTAGTTGCCCTGACAATGCGATTATTATTGCCAACTGAGTTGGACGAATTTGCTTGGACATTATAAATTTAAATTTTGGAGTTGTAATAGGGTCGCAGAGTCGAGAAGAAACAATCACACAAAGTTATCTTTGGCAGATAGATTAAACAACTCAGAATTATTTAAATACGTATCCAAAACAAACTTCCACCCTCTATAGAAGAAGAAGAAATTGTATTCTTTCCCTTAGAGACTCTTCAGGGAACTGGATTAGTGATTATAATCTGTTGAAGAATCATGTCAACCTCTTCTTTCTTACACTTTTTACCTCTGATATGGTCTGTTCCTTCTTACTCCCCGAGGAGTTTCCCTGCATGCAAAGAGTTTTAGGTCCTACTAACCTTAAATTGGACCCTGGCAAAATTCCTCATCCAAGCAAATAGACCAAGCAATTAGGGATCTAAAGCATTTCAAAAGTCCTGAACCTGATGGAATCCCTGCTGCCTTCTACCAGAAGTTTTGGCCCACTATTAGGAGTTCTATTTATAAAATGATCCAATGTTCTTTTGTTGCTAACAGTGTTCCTCCTGGTTTAAATGATTCCTTTATCTGCTTAATACCCAAAAATAATCAGCCAGAAACCATTAGACAATTCAGACCCATCAGTTTGTGCAACACCTCCTACAAAATTTTGTCCAAAGTGATTGTTAACAGAATCAGGCCTATCATGAATTCTATTATCTACCCCAACCAGACAAGTTTCATTCCTGGTAGAAGAGGAGTGGATAATGTTTTTGGACTATGCTACACTAACGCGAGTTATGGTAACGTTAGGGAAATAGCCTGCAATAGCAGGTTTTAGTGTCAAATTCGATTTTTAGTGACTTTTCTAATATTGTAATGGTAAGTTTATTACGAAATTTAGTAACTATATATCTTAAAACAGTAAGTTGTAGTTATCAATAAAAATTTACGTTTTCAATAAACAAACTTAGTTACTTTTTAATAAAATTTACCTTTTTTTGAATCTAACTTACTAGTAAGTTTACTAAAAAATTTATTAAGTATATCTCCTAAAACAGTAAGTTATAGTCATCAATGAAAATTTACTTTTTCAATAAATAAATTTACTTACTTTTTAGTAAAATTTACCTTTTTTTGAATTCAACTTACCAGTAAATTTACTAAGAAATTTAGTAAGTATATCTCATAAAACAGTAAGCTACAACCATTAACGAAAATTTACGTTTTCAATAAACAAATTTACTTATTTTTTAATAAAATTTACCTTTTTTTGAATTCAACTTACTAATAAATTTACTAAGAAATTTAGTAAGTATATAACATAAAGCAATAAGCTACAACCATTAATGAAAATTTACGTTTTCAATAAACAAATTTATTTACTTTTTAATAAATTTGCCATTTTTTGAATTCAACTTACTAGTTAATATACTATGTAAAAAGGTAAATTTTGCCTATTTCTTAAATTCTTGATCATTTGGACTCTTACTGTAAGTACCGATCCCAACATCAATAAATCCATCTCGAATGGCAGATTGCTAATTCTTGAGTTCAGATTTAAATACAATTGCCATCTCAACCTATTTGTTAATTGTTTCACCACTCTAAAGTGGAATTAATTCATGATCTCCAAACGGGGTGCGATTAAGAGAATTCTCTCAAAGACATTAAAAAAAAAGATTGTACTATTATCAATTGCTTTCGTTACTTGGAAATGGAGATTGGGGTATGCATACAAGACATGAACGTCCAATATTTTTTCCAACCGACGTCTTCTATCGTTGCAGAGACATAGTAAGGTCTATACCTTTTCATTTAGTTCACTTCAAATGTTTTATGGCAATTCACTTTTCCATTGAAGTTTTTATAATTTTTCATCCTTTTTCTTCAATAGTTTTTTGAAATAAAATCTGAAATTAAATAATATAATTTTTGTCTTAATATTTTCTTGTATAAATGCCTCTGTTGTCCTCCTCTACTGCCAGTCACTAGAACCTAGACCATATCGAAACCTCAAAAGTGAACTGACTTTTCTTGCATTTTTTCTATGTAATGTACGGAACCATCTCCTGTCTTAATGTCTTTGCATTATTCAACTTGTTCTCCTTTCTCATCACTACAGCCTGCATAAGAAATTCAGCATTCCGGGTACCCTTTTCTTCTTTCTCTCTGTTCTTATGCTTTCTTAGAACAAAAAAGATTTTATTAGATAAATAACAAAAAACTGAGAAAGTCGGTGATGGAAAAATTTCTTGGTGCTTGTGGGATTGTATTTTATTGATTTTTCCAATTCGAGGTTTGGATTTATTTGTTTTCCTTGCTCTGTATTGGGGGTGGAATTTTGTGTTTTTGTTATTGGTCTTTAACATGCATGACTAATGTATTTGTCATACGTTTAGTCTGTCCATTCATGATTATCAATTTGTGTGGTTCCGTTAGGATTAATTTTCTGACTCTTGTTGTACATTTCTTTTTTAAAGGGTACATGTTGATTATTATAAAAATGCCATATCATAATATTCCACATATCATTTGCCTATAAAAACTTAAGATTATGCTTATAAATTTAACTGATTCTTGCTACATATAAGCTTCACAAGATAATTTGGGGTAGTTTCTATTATAAAGTAATAACGATCGTTACTAAAATTCTAGACACATATGATATAAAATTTAATTTGCACTAATATTATATATTATTAAAAGTTTAAGATAAAAATACGAGTTTGATAAAAACTGCAGACAAATCCAAAATGTAAATGATACAAAATATATCTGAAAGTTACGCAACTTAATATATGGATGAATTTACTATAATTCTCAAAGATTATGCTACATTAATATAACTTCAACTTTTTTACTTATGATCTTGATAATCAATTTATAAAATTTTTTTCATTTTATTATATTCATATGGATTAACTTATAGAAATTGTGATGAAAAGACAACTACCATTATATGTATAACTCGGCTCGAGATGATTTGTTATTATCGTAAACCAAACTTTTAATCTTTTCAAAAATTGAAAAATAATTCAAAATTTATAATCAGACAAATTTTATTACATATTTTATAAGGTCATGTGAATAGTAAAAATAGTTTTTATAGTATTTTTGGCATTATTTCAACTAAATTTCCTAATGCTAGTTTCATATAACTTTTTAAAGTAAATTAGTAAATTTATGCCACAAAGTAGTAAGTTTGGATCACTAGTCAAATTTACTATGTTATCATAAGATTTACTATGATTCTACAAAAATTTATTATTAGTTGAATTAAACTTACTCTCTAAAAACTAACTTTGAGATATAAAGTTCTAATTCATTCATTCCAAGAAAAAAAGTAGCTTTCATATTTATTCTAATTTCATATTTTAGACATAAAAGTTACTAATTTATTAAGTTAAATTTCAATCATTAATAAAAACTTTTAGCACTATTTCAAGTAAACTTCCTAATAGTAGCTTCATATAAGTTTTTTAAATAAAATCATAATTTTTTGCCACAAACCAGTAAGTTTTGATCATTAATCAAATTTACTATGTTATCATAAAATTCACTATTATTTGAACTAAACTTACTCTTATAAGTTTTTAAAGTAAAATAGTAATTTATACTACAAACAAGTAAATTTTGATCATTAATCAAATTTACTATGTTATCATAAAATTAACTAATATTGTATAAAAATTTACTATTACTTCAACTAAACTTACTCTTTAAAAGTAAGTTTGAGATGTAAAATAATAATTTATTTTCAAAAAAAGGTCAGTTTCATATTATTTCTGATTTACCTTTTGAGACATAAATGTTACTAATTTGTAAAGTTAACTTACTCTTTTACATGCAAAAATTACTACTCTTAAAAAATAAGTTTGAGATGTAAAATAGTAATTTATTTTCAAAAAAAATGTAAGTTTCATATAAATTCCGATTTGCCTTTTGAGACATAAAGTTACTAATTTATTAATTTAATTTACTGTTTTAGATGCAAAACTTAAATGTAAGTTTGAGATATAAAATGGTAATTTATTTTCCAAAAAAAGTTAAGATTCATATTATTTCTGATTTATCTTTTGAGACATAAAAATTACCAACTTATTAAGTTAGCTTACTGTTTTAGATGCAAAGCTTACTTATCTTTAAAAGTAAGTTTGAGATATAAAATAGTAATTTATTTTCAACAAAAGGTAAGTTTCATCCAATTTACCTTTTGAGACATAAAAGTTACTAATTTATTCAGCTAACTTACTCTTTTAGATGCAAAACTTACTTCTCATTAAAAGTAAGTTTGAGATATCATATAGTAATTTATTTTTAAGAAAAGGTAAGTTTCATATTATTTTTAATTTACCTTTTGAGACATAAAAGTTACTAATTTATTAAATTAACTTACTCTTTTGTTGCAAAACTTACTTCCAAATTTTTAGGCAAATTTGTAGGCATTATCTTATCTAAGTAACCGGTCTAACAGTAACTAAATGGTCACTAAAAGAGTTTTTACATGTAATACCATGTAAACTTTGTTTCGTTATCATAACTATCGTTACTTGAGTATTTTCCAATGTTTTTATAGTCCAGGAAGCCATCCACTATCTGTGGAGGAAGAGAGGTGCAACTAGTTTTTGTGCAATTAAGTCAGACTTGGAGAAGGCCTGTGACAAACTTGAATGGAGTTTTATTGGAGGAGCCCTTCACCATTTTGATTTTCCATCCTCTCTTAGCTCTGTGATCATGAAATGCATTTCTTCTCCTAGGTTTTCTGTGCATGTTAGTGGAACACCATCTGCTTGGATTATTCCTTCTAGAGGGATTCGTTAGGGTGACCCTATATCCCCATATATTTTCCTTTCGTGTATAGAATTCTTGGCCCTCAGTATTAAACAAGTTGTGTCTCAAATATAGTGGGCTCCTTTAAAAATTGGTAAAAATGGCCCAAAAATCTCCCACTGTATGTTTGCGGATGATATTATTTTATTCTCTAGCTGTAAAAGTCTATCAATTGATTCTATTAAAAATGTTCTTCATAATTTCTGTTTGAGATCAGGCCTAACTATTAATCTTGAAAAGTCAATAATCTTCTTTTCGAGTAATACTTCTTCCAGAGTCGAGAGCCGTGTCAGTAATACCCTTGGTATTTCAGCTACTAATAATCTGGATTCCTATCTGGGTAGCCCCCATGTCACAAAAGACTCTCCAAACATAATTACCATTTTATTTTGGATAGAGTTAGAAATAAATTAGCTAGGTGGAAGGCAGATCTTTTGTACCTTGCTAGTAGAAAAGCCATTATCCAACGAAACTCTGCAGCTATTGCAGCTTTCTATGCTCAACATGCCCCACTCCCTAAATCAATTTGTGAGAGCATTGATAAAATCCAAAGAAATTTCTTATGGGGCTCTACTCCTAAAAAGAGAAAATTACATTGAGTGAGCACCAAAATCTTTAGGGGGTCTTGGACTTCGAAAAATTGCAGATATGAACATAGCAGCGATGGCAGGCCTTTGTTGGCGTGTTAGCCAGAATCCCTCACAACTCTGGGCTCAAATGTTGATTCAGAAATATTTTGAGGGATCTTCTTGTAGTCAAGGTAAAAGATTTATCCTTTCTAAAGGCCCAGGGTCTATTAATAAGAGATGGATCAAACTGGGTCTTCAACTTTATAATCAAGGTATTAGCTGGTCTATTGCTAATGGTGAGAATATAAGCCTCTGGTATGATGATTGGACTAGCCTGGGTCCAATTAGAATATCATCTATGATCCTTTGCTCATGGAGGAAGACTCCTACGCTGTCTCTACTAATCTTTGGACAACGAGGTGGTTGGGACTTGAGCAAAATTTCCCTTACACTTCCTGAGGTTGTTGTCCAACCTATCAAAGCCATTCCACGGCTACAAAACTCAATCGAGGAAGATTCGATCAGATGGAAGGCAAATTCCTTGGGAAAATTTTCCTTGAAGTCTGGAATTGAACTCCTTAGGGAAGAAACCTGCAAGGAAAGACCTGGAGTTGATCTTTCTTGGATTTGGCAAGTAATGGCTAGTAGTAGAGTACAGCATTTCCTATGGCTAGCTTGCCAAGGCAGACTTGCTACAACGAATAACCTTTCTATTAGGAAAATAGTCCAAGAGGAAAATCGTCATTTTTTTATGGCCATCTAAAAGAAGATTCCCTTCATGTCTTGAGGTTTGTCATAATGCAAATAATTTGTGGCAAGGGCTAGCATTGCCAAATTCTTTGAGTCCCAGAGATGGGCAACCTTTACATGCTTGGCTCAGGAATGCTTGCAAAGATAAGATAACTCCTCTTCTCCCTTTTGTAATTTTACTGTGGGGGTCATTGGTGGCTTATGGCTGTTGGACCTTACGGCATCAGTGGAACAAGTGTTTGTTTGACCCGCAATTCAGAGACTACAACTCAAGTCAATCAACTGTTTCTACTACTGTTGAGTTTTTATCCTTGGGACCAAGAAGTAGGATGCTGGCTAGAAGGAAAGATCAAATTCTTGTATGTTGGCATAATCCACCTCCCTATTACTTTATGTTAAAAACTTATGGCGCCTCTCTTGAAATCCTGGACCAGCTGGGGCTGGTGGAGTCATCCGAAACCATTTTGGGGAATGGATTAGAGGTTTTTGCAGAAGTGTAGGGCTGGCTTCTAATACCACTGCAGAATTGTGGGCTCTTCGCGATGGGTTGAACCAGGCAAAATCTCTAAGCATCACCAATCTGGTGGTGGAGATGGACGCCGATGTTATTGTTGATATGCTCTGTAGTAATGTTGAACTAATGCAATCCTTGTCTCATTTGATTTATGATTGCAGGACTATCATGAAGACCTTCCAGTCAATTACTATTAATCATGTGTATAAAGAAGCAAACTGGTGTGCTGACTTTTTGGCTAAGATGGGTGTCAATGTAGCTGAAGACTATATTTTGTTTACTTGTAAACCCTTGACAATGTCCAGACTTCAGACTTGTAGAGGATGACTGTAAAGCTTCTCCTTGTCGTGTTTTCTAAACGTTGAGTAAAGTATTTATGCTATCTCTATTTCACCAAAAAAAAAAGAATATATACTAGGAGCTTTGGTTTGGTAATTATTTTAGGATAACTTTTTTATAAACTGTATAATTTTCTTTATATTAATAAGAATAGATCATAGACATGAATATGAATTTAAATTTAAAATTCAAATTATGTATATGTGGCATGCATTCAAAACTCTTAGTGTAAAAAAATCACTACACTATCATTAAATAAAAAGTTAATCCATTAGCTTATGTTTAAAAGTTTTTTGCTTTTTTTGATAACTCTTACGTTTGAAGGTTAAGACCATAACTTTTTTGTTATATATTTAATCTTTTGCCTCTGATTTGTATAAATTTCTTACATGGACTGCACAGGATGGTTTAGTTTTCCTAATTATTGAGTGTTGTCTATATCTATTACATCCATTCTTATACCCCAAAAAAAGGAACAAAAGGAAGACGTTAAGCAGTCAAATTTTGAAGATTTTTCTCTTGGAATGCCTAGAAAGACCTCACGTAGCACATGAAACAAAAAATGAATACGCAAATTCGAGCATTGATAGATTTTCTTTATCCGAGGGTTGCAAATTTTTATATGCGAAGACTACGGTACTATATAATGCAGAAAAATTTTCTTATCAAGTTATCTGATCTTTAGCTCTTTTAGCCTCCACTCCCTAAACAATTGAATCATAATAGTTTCATCTTCAAGTCCTAGACAACAACTAATTCACAGAAATATATGCAGTCAAACCAGATAAAGTTTGAACAAAGGGATTAGGGAAGAAAATGAAGAAAGAAAATCAGATTTGTGCCCAAAAGAATCTGATACAGCAAAAATTGCATCATGAACAGACTATATAATACACATCCAAATTTGTCTGTAAGAGTTCTTTACCTCCGAAAATGTGCTACATATACACACAAAGTTCCTCCAAACAACCTTCAATGACATCGTGCCGAACTTCTCAAAGGGCAGGTGCGAATGGCTCTTCAGTCCTCTAACATTTTTCTCACCGAACTCAGATCAAAAGGGAGACAAGAAAAGGAGAAGTGAGGCTAGGATACTTCTCAAAAGGTCTAAAACAGTGCATCATACTGCATTCCCTAACTCAACAAACAAAAATGCAAATGATGCATCTGCAAAAAGTACCATCTACAGCATGTTTTCTAACTGTACAAAGCAGAACAGCTCATCTTAATCAGTGATTCTTGCCTGCAGTTACTCTAGTTCTTTGAATCACTAAGTGCAAATCTTAGAATACAGTTCTTTTGCTGTCCATGTTACTTCGGCGAGGCTTTCAAGAGAAGCAGCAATATCCTCTGCCATTGTCATCAATAAAAGCCTACATTCTGGAACCCAAGAACATGAACCATATTAATCAGAGACATTACCAGGTTCAGACACATGCATACTTGGTACTCATAGCATGTGATTTTCTACTGGAGAACAAATCCAAGAAGCTCTAACTCCAAGGAATAAGATTAAATAATCATGCTTATTGCAAAGATTATCAGAATAATATAAATAATAGTAAAAAGCAAGCAGGGCTTCTGTGCTATTTAATGAAGGTGTTATCTCTCAAACCTTTTCTGCCATGATATGTCGTCAAGGATTACTAGGTAAAGAAAAGTAACTTGGAGATGTATTTGAAACATTCTTGTAGAAAACTAATGAATCTACCAGGGAAGTTGCTACATGTGCATCACATGTCATGTCTGTATCAAGCAAAAGCTTCTGAGTACCTTATTCAACTTTTGGATTTTAATATGAAGACATAAAGATTAGTAAGTAAGAAATCCAATAAATCCATGAAGGTTCCAAGGCTATAATAATCAGAACAGAAACATCTTTCTAGATTATTTTTGTGCAACTAAATTACTGAGAAGAACTTTCTATACAAGACAACTAACCTGGAAACTTGCTGAAATTAAGCAGAGACATAGAAGCAAGAATCTTGTGCTCAACCAACTCATTCTCAAGGCATCCTTTGAGTCCAGAGATGAGAGCTGAAAAAGCAGATAGCTGAAACTCAGCTTCAGATAATGAAGCAAGAGCTGAGCTCAACCATGCTACTGTGGTCAGGCACACCCTCACCAAAGCAGGATTGTCAGAAACTAAACACCTGGCCGTAGCCTCCAAAAAGGATTTGTGCCCATCTACAAGAAGTGAAGCTGACAAATTCACCAACCACTTCTCTCGGGCCTTTTCTTCATCAGCATCCTCCACCTGCCGATTTAGTTCCTAGGAAAGTTATTGCTACTTTGCTTACAAGGAAATTTGCTAACAATGATTCTATCAAACAATAGTGGTCAACTTCCCCATTCATAATTCTATTGTGCTTAACAATGGTGGCAGTAGGAGGAGAGATATCAAGATGGATGATAAAGAGAAGGAAAGCATCAAAGGTCAAAATCATCACCACAATCAATCAACAAGGTGTAATACTTTGAAATAATTCAAATTTGCCGTAACTGTGGTTAATTTAAAAATCATATAAGAAGACACAAAACGAAGCAGATTAATTATGAAGAGATACTTGATGTTCTCCGAAATTCATTTCAAACATGCCAAATTTCTATCCTTTTTAATGCACCTCCAAAAAGAAATAACCAAACGAGTGAATTATCACATGTTGCAAGCTTAAATGTGGAAACTTCACTCCAAAGAGACTATACTCAATGGATATAAAGAAAACCGATGTAAACAAGTAGCTTATCTTTGCTATTTCCAAGCTTCTGTTAGGATGTTAAGATGCTGGAGGAAGAAAATGAAGGGTAAATATACAGCGATAGACCAACATACCATCATAATATTTTCATCAACGATCATATTGTCTCCATTGTCAGGAGAATCATATACTGGTCCATCAAGAAATCCAGCCTTCTTAAGTACCCAATCCTCTATCATGATCTTCCCAGCAAATGAAAAGTGCCCTCCCAAGATAAGGAGTGCTCTACAGCACTTCATTCGGACCTTTTCATCAGTCAAACTGCTTTCAAGGGCCACTGTAATGGCATCCACAGCCTCCTCTCTGTATGCACTACACTCCTGAGGTTCTACCTGCAGTGGATATGAATGTTCACTTTCAACTGAAAACCAGTGCAAATACTTGTTTATGCCTTCAGACAATTTCAATAAAACATAAGAAGAGCCTTCTAACCATTCGGGCTCCATCTAGTGAAAGGAGCTATTTAAGTTGAATTATTAATTACAATCTGATGAATCTTTAGAAAAATCAAAATGTAGTAATACTTTGTAACTGTATTTAAGTCCCTTGAAGTTCAGCAAAACTGCAGACTATTGAACTTATCTTTTCCTTAATCCATCAAGTATATGGTAAAAAGCTTAATGGTTAATATACCTAAAGAAAGAAAAGCAGAAAAGACATCTTATAATTCCAATGTTCAATCTTTATTATTTTTAGCAAAAAAATACAATTTCATGCAATTCCGGGTGCACCTAAAAATTTCTAGCCTGATTTAAAGAACTAAAACTGAGAATTTTAAACCTCTGACAAAAAAAGACTAGTTATTGAATAACCTCCTCACTTACTAAAACATACACGACATTTTGTAGTATATTTGTCTAGGCTCCTGCACACAATGAATTAATTGAGTTTTCTGTTGTCTGCTAAATCCATGAAGAAAGAATTAATTAGGAGCCTGTGCAGATCACAAAACTCCCTTTATATTCATCCTTATCTTAAAGTCCCGTTTGGCAGTGAATTTAGGACAACGGTGGTATGCATTTCGTGTATTGGTCAATGTAGATTTTGAGTGCTACCATTTCATTTCAGCCATTCCTTCTTACAGTGTCATCTGACAGCTCAACTTTTGTGCGGGTGGATGAGTTATCAGACTGTTTCAGATCTTACATAAAGTAAGTGCAGAATTATATTGGTTTTACAGTTACCATCTTATCAACAGAACTTAACTCCCAAACATGCTAGCAATGACTCATAGACTATCACTTGAAAACATGCAGTAAAGCTGTAGATTCAAGAATCTGTAGCTGTGCTACCTTACTTCATTAAATGCTCTGATAACTGCATGCTCAATGTACAATAAGAAATTGGATCTGATAGGACCTCCTAGTGCAAATCTTTTACATGGACTTACCAGAAGATCCAAGTGTAAGAGCAGCACTGCAATAAGAGCTCTTTCTTCAAATAGACAACTTTGAAGATACACTAGCAAAACATGCAAAGCTTCCATTGTCTCTTCCTTCTGTAAGCCATGCAAGAAATACTTTGCATCTTTCCTCCTGAAATGTTATTTTTCAAACATAATCATTAAAAAACGTCATGGAGTGCTGCAACAAAACCAGAAAATAAGTTCATGTGGCAATAATTCTGACTTGAGCACGGATTTTGTTAAACCTCACTTTGCCAATCTTTAACGCAGAGATCTAGGGCATGTCCAAAAAATAACCATCTACATATTTTTTTCAGTTCTCTTTCCATGTTGATATATCAACTTCAAATATTCATGATTGATGAACTTAGAAAGGGCAGTTTCACTCACAAGAATGAGACTAAACAAAGAAGGAACCATTTCAGCATGCATTGTAAAACCGGGAATGAGTAGACACTGACATGAGTGATGTGATTATTTACTCACATTCGTTGAAGCCAGCTCATTATGACGTTAAGTATATATTGAGCAAAATCTAGCACTAAATCCAAGTGCCAGGAAAAACATTTAGATTATAGCCAAGCATCAATCCAGCAGTCCAGCGAACCCAATCTTTTCAACCATTATAGGGTGAATGAAACATACAAAAATATGATGTCAACCAGCTAGGAAACTAAAGCATCATGCTGTTCTTTTGTACTTCCCTTGATCTGTAAAAGACATACAATTATGTCCTTGAAGGGGAAGAAAAGAAAGTTGCTTATAGCAGTCCCCTTTTTTGCCTCTACCGCATGCACAAAATCTAATGCAACTATGCAAAAGATAAATTGAAATAGTTGATATACTTTGTTCCTATCATTTTTAATCTTGGAACAGAAATGACTTTTTGTATAGTTTATCCATGTCTTTGGCTAACCTACCGTCATGGAAACTTTTAAATGTAAGTCTCGATAATAGTTCCTAAAATAGACAAACAAAAAGTCAAAAAGAAAAACCCCAAGTTTCATCCGCTGGAGTTGACAAAATTTTGATGCCAAGTATAAATTGTATCTTAAGCCACTTGGGATTTCTGCATTCCGAGATTTTGGTCAAATCATTGATTGGTTTACAATCTATGAAGACTTTTCAAGTGCTTCAAGTCCTTGGCAGAGTCAGGGTTTATGTTCGGTATAACCATTTCTAATGTGCCTTAGAATAATCAGTAAACAATGTGTCAATATCCAAGAGATACACGAACAGGGACATCAGACAGATATTCTTGGTTGTCGGAATGCAAAGAACAAGGGTTTTGTATCCATATACGACCTGTTTTAGCAATAATTGCATTTAACTATTAAAAGCATTGCGTTTCATTTCTTAGTGAAATTCCTTCTTGACTGATTATGTACTAGCCCCAAAATTCTACCCTATCTCAACTAGAGTTATTTATGCCATGATTGTAACTTGTGGACCAGATTTACCAAAATGTCATACAAAAATCACACAAAATGTCAAGATTTCTTCAACTATCACGTACCTGTTCAGGCAAATTAATTGAGTTAGCAAGGATATGGCGTTTCTTTTTGACTTTAACTGTCTGGAGTGAAGTAGCTCAAGCAAAGACAATTTGTCAATGTTTCTAGCTACATGATTTCTGTAATCAGGGTCTGCTAGTATGCAAATTAACAGCAATGCTGAAACTCGTGTCTTCTCCTCGGGTCACTGCACTGAAACCGTCGGATGAGAAACTTCAAGCCTCCAATAGACATAAGTTGTTTTGTACTTCTAATTCTGTCCTCTTGGCTGGAAGCAGCGAGAAGCTGCTCTAGTATGAATACGGCAATTTCATCTTTTGGCTTCTCACTTTCACCTATTTGAGAGGCCAAATCTAGCAGCTTCCTGCTATGTTCTTTCTTCCAATTAACAATAACACGCTGTAAAATGAAGTTTGTCAGAGGTAGAGCTCGATATTCCAATGTTTTCCCTGTCACTGGACAAGTTGCATTGCCTTTTCCAAACCAATCTATAATGGCTGATCTCTCAAACGTTTGTCCAGTCTCTAGGGTTACAGGTTCTTCAAATAACATCTCTGTCAAAGGGCAAATAAAGTCCTGGGGAATGCTTAAGAAAGAAGTCCCTCCAATGAAATATCCACAGTTTTCCTCTAATCCTGCACTATAGCATGTAACGTATTAGAGCTGTCTTCATATTTCAAATAAAAAGCAACTCTAAAAGTATTTCATTCCCCACCTTCAACAGCAGACCCTGAATTAGTCAGCTGCACTAAGAGATGAGATTATTAGAAACAAATTTAGTAGATTGAAACTCAAACCAAAAGGCACTTTAGCATACACCAAATTACCAAGAAATCAGAATGCAGAACATCTTTGTTGTATGTCAAAAGAGCACCAGCACCAGCAGCATTAATAGGAATCTCAGGCTGTTGTAGTTCACAAACTGCTTTCGCTAGTATACTGAGTATCAGTTGATTATAGTTATAAGCTGGTGGTGCAGTACAGATATGCACACTCTCTGAAGTTTCTAGGTTGATGTCGCAGCTGCCAACTTTCTCATTAGGATATGATCTTTGAGGAGAACTAACCATATCCAATCTATGAGCTCCCACAACTATTAATGTGCCATTCTGTAAGCGTGTAGAGAATCCTTCAGAATAAAATCCAGAATAGGAGAAAAATACAGTTGAACATGAAACACATTGCCAAAAAGCAAAGCCTTAACACTACTAGCAACATCCAGTGACCATCTAAAGTAATTTGGATCATCTTATTGGGCGGCCTATTGATCTCCATCTTCAGAGAGCAGAAGGTTCAAGAAGAATATCTAAGTTTATGCTGTTCATTACACAGCTAGTAAAACAAACAAATGTAGAGATGATGACAATTAGCTAATGATTAGTAGCACCACTGAATTATCTACAGATTGAAAAGATTTACAAAGCTTAGTCACCTTGCCAGACGCACCAAAAGACATTGGTAAAATAAATATACATAGCCAACCTGGTTTGTTCTTTCTTTGCTTTTCTTCTTATATTTTACAAGGGAAACAATGTGACCTGAAAAGTCACTTTCAGGTCGGAAACATAGGTCAAAATCCTAATAGAACTAATGCAACAGAGCACTCCCAAAGCCTCTAAAATCTTACAACTAATTATGTCTGATTGGAGCATTTTACTAACGAACAACAGCTCCTCAAAACTTACAAGAAAACTACTTTTGCAAAAATCACTTACCAGATATGAAGCTGCATCATCTTGAACCGTGCGTTTGACAATTTCAGAAGGCGAGTTCTCTTCAACAGCAGCATCATGTGAACTTCTTGCACTGATATCAAAACTTTCTTCCTCACAAGCACCCACTTCAGATGCTGGCTTAACTGAATGCCTAAATACTGAGTCATATAGTGTCTTACTGACCATTGTTTGAGGTAAGAAAGTACTTGTTGGACTACTAGCATCAGAAGACCGGATATCAAGGTCTGTCTTCTCAACTACATGAAAAGGTATAGATGGTATCTGGATGGAAGGAAGCAGAGGAGCTTCAACTCCATCAGTTAGCCAATCTTTGTAGTAAACTGCAAACTGGTAAGTGCCTGAATCCAAAATTTCATCATACACTTTCTCAAGCAGCTTAAGCTTCCTCATTTTAGCTGGTGAATTAAGCAGAGAATTAGCTTCTTTGCTGTACCAAACCTTCAAATCTGAAAGATGAGGGAGAAATATATGTTCCCACAGATCAGGTAAAAGCACATTCCGTGCCTGGAAGGGTGAATCAACAAACACTTGAAGAAGATGTTTTGCTGCTATCCTATCTTTCTTCTGTAGCTTATATACTACACTAAGGTAGAAATGAGCACAAGCAGATAGCACGGCGTTAGGAATTCCGGATGTAAAGCCATTTTTTAATTCATTCGAATTCAGACCTGCAATAACACTGAGTTGCAATGAGGCCTTTTTCAACTCTTTTGTAGTCACACGCTCCTCAGCAGCTCTTTCAACTGTTTCAATAGCTTCTTCAAGATTTTCCACGACTTTTCCTTCTGTTTGAAAGCCTTCTATCTGGCCAGTAGTGTCCAGGGAGGCAAAACTACGTTGACGATGCAAGGCCCTGAAATCCTCGTCTCTGATAAAGCATTTGGCATAGTCACTCAAGATAGAAATCATAGCCTGGACTGCTGCTAAATCAAGTGCAGGAGTAGCTATGCTCTGTTCAATATCAGGTTTCCTTTGGCTTTTATTGCCTTCCAAGTTTTTGCTATGTTGTGAACTTCTATTCAGTCTGCCAGAGGATGTCTCAGATTTTCTTTTGCTTTTCTGAGAAGTCTCATTGTGGCTCTTATAAGTAGTAAATGTTTTGTTATAATTGTATCTGTTCTTCTTATCTAATCTTCTATTCTTCTCTATAATCTGTCCAGGGCTTTCCCTTTCGTTGTTTCTGGTTCCGTACTTTGCTTCGCTTTCTTCAGGGCTGTACACTTCATTCGAATGAATATCTTCATATTTCCTAATTTCTTTTTCTTCAACCTCATGTATCTCATTACTCCGTGCTGTACTACTGATTTCAGACCCACCCAATTCATCACTTGAGCCGATGCTGAATTTCTCAACATGCCTTAGTTCTTGAGAGCCCCTTCTTTCATGTTTCAGCCCCTTTTCCTTTCTTGATCCTTTATCCTGTCTAACATGACTATCTCTTGACTTCTGATCACTAACTCTGTCATCTGTTGGAAATTCACCTCTGAAATGGTAAAGAGGTATTTCTGATCTTGTTCTCTCTGTCTTTCTTACACCTGAAGAACCAGGCTTGCGCCGATCATTGAGTGGATAAAGTGGCATGCTTTTTGCTTCTAACCTTAAGGATGCTCGGGGTATCATCTTTGCTTTGTGCCTTCTAAACCCATCTTCTGCCAAAAGCTCCTCCAATGACATTGCCATGTCACTTGAACTGATGCCAACCTCAGAAGCAGAGCCTAATTCAGGAAAACAAACGCAGATAAATATTATAATTTTTAGCAAGTTTCCGGAAAAACAGATAAAGAATCGCATCCAAAAAAGATAAGGAAGAGAAATTCCAGGAATCCACAAAATGAAGATCAAAATAAAATCTTTACTTCTGCTTTATTAACTGCTCAATCAGAAATCCTCGCGAAAAAGCCAAAATACAAAAATGAAACAATACACTATTAATCAGAATCTCAATTATCTGCTCAAGGGAGTTTGTACAAGAAAGCTAAAATATCAAATTCACAAACAAGTTGTCTACAGTTTCAAAACGTCTATGCCATACACATAACTTGAAAACATCAAAAGCCTCATACTGATATCTAGATAAAATTACCAGATTAATGCCAATTGTCCAACCAAAACTCAAAAAAAAATTTGAAAGAGTATATCATTCTTACCTGTTTGAATTTTCAAGCTAATACATCAGGACATACATGTGAATCCAGTTAGCCATCCAAGTATCCAACTATATTTTTCTTCTCATTCTTTCTATGGCTTGGCCCCCCAGAGGATCTAAAATCCACATTGATCTTAAATGCTTCAATCTGTCTAATCAACATAGCCAACTATACCTCACATGCAGACCTTTTCTTCTGCAAATAAACTGCCTGTTTTACTGAAAATACCCGAACAAATAATCTGGGAAAAATATCCATAATCCGGAATGACCAAACAATTATTTTTGTGTAGATAATCCATAATACTACCGAATCAACCAAGAACGCTTCATAAATACAGAATTCATTTGTAGTTTGTAAAACTAGTAAAAATAACAACTGATCAGCATACTATATATACACCATCAAGCGCAGAAGATATATCAAGAAAAATCCACATACCCTATGGCTGCTTTCTTGGAAATGTTCATGCAAGTGAAATAGCTAGAAGCCCACAAAGATTTTCCTTGGATAGTGTAACAATTTATTTCTTCTGACTTGAGTTGGATTTTTTGAAGAAAAACATGGCGAGAAGATAGAAGCAAAGACTAAATACGTTTGAAAAGTTCTTCAAATACACTATAACAGAATGACAATTGGGGTATTGATCACGCAAGAAACAGCACATTGGATTGGTTAATGGATTTGTTGACATCTTGATATTAGTATAATTAAATCAGAACAGAAGAAACTACAAACATATAAATAGTGTCATTTTAGAAGATTCAGCAAGAAAGGTGGAGAATGGCTACAACAGGCAACTATGCAGTGAGGGGTTGAGGAGAATGACACAGAGAAAATGACAAATGTGAAAGTTACTAAATTAAACATTGTTGTCTGGGTTCTATGTCCTGTGAACTTTATTATTTGCAGGCCATGCAAATGTCTTGTGATTTGATTTAAACCGTTTCAACTGCCGCCTTTTCACCAACACAACATTGCCTGTTTGCGAACTGGTCAATCATCATTCTTCAAGATGGTCATCTTGACTAAGATGTATAGAAGAAGCCTTCAGTTACATATCACATTCATTTGATGTTTATCATTCTTCAAGATGTTTCAAGTGATTGTTTCATCAAATATGTGGTACCAAACTATTAACTCAAGATACACAATCAAGTGATAAAGTGTGACCATCAGCTCTTTTTCCCCTAATATTATGCGACTGGTTTTTATATATCACAGGCAAGTCTTAGATTCCTTCAAATTTAATAATAATAATAATAATAATAATAATAATAAAAAGGCCTTAGATTCATGACATAAATTGTCGCAATTCACTTTTCGAAATTTTCATTTCCCACATTGTAACATGCATCTAAACTTACTAGTAAAAGAAACTTTAACGTTATCAATCCTTAGTTTATACGTAGTTGATTATGTTGTGTTATAAGTTCCATTTACTCTAATACCTTCTCAGTGCTATTAAGAATGTTCATCAAGAAAATGCTAGATGTTGCAGAGGTGACAAATCATGTTCTTTTTGTTGCGATTGATGTGCAATGAGGAATTGGCCTAAGAATTGATGACCTAGATGAATAGATCAATGGCACAAGAAATATTTTACACGTGGAAAAAAGTTCAGTGTATACACAGAGAAAGAAATACTATACAACACGCAATCTTATCTTTTGATATGTAGGATAAAATATGCTGTAAGTCATTAAATTTCTCAGGATTCTCATTTCACCCACTAAATTATTTTCGTGTCAAATAACTCATTAAACTTCCAAGATTGCTTCTTGACCATTCTGTTAACTTTTGCTGTTAAATATAGATAAAAGCTAACATATGTGAAGGTCAGGCCTATTCTAAATGGACAATTTAGACGTTTCGTATGAAACTTGCTTATTAGTTGCATTATACGGAGTGCAATACTTCTCGAAACTAAAACTCATGAAATCCTGATGTTAGGATCATTGCTATGAAGATTAATCCAATAGAACGAGCTTTCTGCTTGATTCATCAACATCATTGGCTGAAAGAAATTCTAGACTTCAATGGACTAAATTTGAAAAAAAAAAAATCCTCAAATCTTGGTAAGCAAACTAAAATAATAGCACTGAAAAGTCCAAAATTTGTTTTTTTCCTTTTTTTTTTCCAGTTCAAGAAAAGATTCCAAACCTTACAAGAGGGAAGAGAGAAAAGAGAAAGAGTCAAATTAAGGATTTCACTGTCACCAAATAATAAACCTAATAGTTATTTTGGACTTGGTTATTCAAGTGCCCCCCCCCCCAAAAAAAGGCAAATAAAAACAAAAAAACAAAGGAAAAAGAAAAACTTGTAGGCAATTGGACTAGTTTTCTCGAGTCTCTTCTAGACAAAGAAAGTTAAAATAGCATCTCATCTCTATTTGCATTTGGTGATGGTATATTGATTTCTCCGTTCTTTTTATCCCTTCTCTATTTATGTCATCAATTGCCAAGTGGTTAGCTGAGCTGGCATTCCATTAGCTAAGGTATACTTAGTCAGTTAGTTGTAACCGACTGGAAGGCACATAACCGACTGGAAAGCTTATTAAATAGGGAAAGAAGAATGTAGAAGATAGGCATTCTGTATTGTGATTCTTGTCTTGTTCTCTTTTCTCTCTGTACAATTCCTGAGGCGGTCCACTGGGATAATTCCTAGTCTCCTCTCTACACAGATCAATACCAGAGTCAATTCATGATATTTGACTCTCTATTGATTCTCTGCTATAATTGTTCTCATTTGCTAAATAATACTCTCCAAGATTTTTCCTCTAATTTCTACTGATTCCATCAATGGTATATTGATTTCTCCGTTCTTTTTATCCCTTCTCTATTTATGTACGATGCTAGAATGCATTTTGTGATGGTATAATTGGTTTTATTAAACTATATACCAATACGAAGTTTAAAGTTCAGAATGACATTGAATGACAATGTACATGTATTTTTAGAGTTGGAACTCGAAAATACATTTAAACAAAAGCAAATGATAGTGACACTTCCCTCTTTTTAGTTTATTTGCAGAACTGAACGAAAATAACACTTCAGTTGTGAAGATTAAGTTTTATAACTTTTCTTTAATTTTCGCAACCATATAGGTTTTATAAAAGCCTATGAAATACATGTAGATATAGGGTTATTATTAGAAATTCCAGAGATTTCTAGTAATTTAACCTAGCATGCTTGAAGTTTTTTAATGGTTCAGTGTTCCAGTTAGGGTCAAGCACCATAGGTTACTTACAAATCATCCACCAATATAACCCTCATGTCGACAGCAAAATTTGAATATATGATCTTTTGTGAAAAAATAACCCGTTATGGACTACAGAATAGTTCTACAGATTGTTGCTGCCACCACGGCAAGATCACTGTCAGATATTTAAAAATTATCATCTATTCAAAGGCATATAGTGTCACCGTCATGCTACATCAACTAATTACTTGACTAGTTCCCATATGCATTAGCATCCTATTCAATATTTTTAGAACAGCTTTTTGTTATTCAGAGCAATTTAAAATAATCATAGAAGACAAAACTCCTCATTGTTAACGCCCAAAAAATTATAAGCCAGTTCTTATGAATATGAGCCATCCGAACAAAACTATTACATTCACATTCAGGAGAATGTAATCATTAGGTGATTAAAAAATAGAGCAAATACAATAGTAGTTTTTGTTTCCATTTGCATAGTTAATGAATTGTCCTTGTTTGTTCATTAAGGTGAGCAGTTGTCCCAAGGAACAAAAGTCCTCGACGTGTGATATTTTGACGTTTTGAACCTTGCTCAGTATTTCGTCCCACTTAAACAGAAGATATGTTATTCTTTGGATTATAAGGTCCCATTCGTATTGCTATTTTTTGAAATTTTTATAAAATATATACTATAATGATTTGATTTGTATGAGATTAAAAGGTGATTGAAAAATATATTTACAAAAAATATTAAATTTTTTTTTAAAATAGCATACCAAACATGGCATATTTGGTTCCATTTTTTTAAAATCAAATTAGCCTGCTGTAGATTCAAAAGAGAAAATTTGACTTGAAAGCCAACAATTCTTAACCCCATGCAATTAAATTTGGAACGGCTGCTAATCTAATAGAGAGCCAAAAAAGTGTAATTCAATTTTTTTTTTTAGTTATAATACAAGATTGAATGACATGAATCTAATAAAATGGTCAGAAAAAATAAAAAGCACACACAATTCCAAAAGAAGAGGCAAATAAATATTCTCAAGTAGGAGTGTTGGATTGGATGATAAGGTAGGTGATACTGTAAGTCAAGACTTCCTAGTTATAAAAAAAAATTAATTAATTAATTAATAAAATAAACGTTCCCGTTCTAGATGGCAATCGTGGTGTCTTATTTTGCATCACTATAGCAATCGGCACAACATCTTAAGTCTGATTTTTAATCCCTACTCACTCACATGAACATTTGAGAGTTATGAGCACTAATTCCAGTAAGGGCATTATATATCTAGGCAATAAGGAGCCAAGCTACTTTTTAATGTGAATCTCCTCTGGAATAATCATGCGTTATAATAGGAATTAACAATTTTCTAGCAAATACAGCTCTTTTGATCAATTATTGGTGTGTACCTAAAATAGTATATCAGTGCTGTCCTTTGAATTCAATTCACCTATTTCAGCTTGTACTTTATAAATTGATTCAACATAAAACAGAAAATGAGATCTCCATTGGATAATAGTTGGGAGTTCATGTTGTCTTTTCAGAGGAGATATATAATTATGTTGACATATATAAAAATAATATTGAGATCTTATGATGTGACACAGGTCTTTTAAAAGTTGAACAGGCATTTCAAGTGCATTTGATTGATTCAATATTGATGAAGGAAGACACTTAAAAACAAAAGTTATTAGATTGCTATGATGGGGAGCAGCCCAAGACTTGCAAGGAAGATTTTGAACAATATCAGAGCCAAAAGCATGGCAACAAAATATATTAGAAATTAATCATAGTAAGTTTGATATTTTGAAATCTCAATGTATTTTGAAACATATTATCATTTTCATGCTACATCATCTGATGGATAGTTTTTTTTTTTGGATAAAACATCATTCTTTCGTTAAATCTGTATTCATGATAAAAATTACATCATAGATACACAGATACAATAGATTAGAGGACACTAACAAAAAAAAAATACAAATTTTGAGAATTGATAAAATTATATTGTAAATCTCCAATTGTACTAAAAAAATCAGTGTTATAGATAAAACACTTGCAACCCCAACAACTGTGCATGTTTTAATTGGCAGATCTACTGATCAACTACTTCAAACTCCAACATGAATGGTGGATACTTTTTACTAAAAGTTATGTGGTAAGGCCAAGCATTTCTTTTGACACAGAGGTGTACTGATTTGCATCAACATCCTATTGTGTAAACTTGATGGAAGACAGCTAAATGTTTATACTACTAGACTACAATTAACCATGCTGTAACTGATAAAGCATCCAGAAATGGCACATCACATCGAGATGGATGAACATGTAATTAAGGAACCATAATTGGCCTTTGTTTTTGTCTCAGTTATGATATATGCCCCCATTTGATTGGATTTAAGAGGACAAACCTTCCCCCAGAACGGAAGTCTGGTAGCTTAGATGTTGACACATTAAACTTCACTCATTTGTTGTTTCACGGAAGCATCGGGGGAGTTAAGCTTTTAGGACGACATTATCCTACTCCCACTGACAATTAAATTACAATTAAATAAACTTCTAGAATCACTGAAACCCAATTTTAATTCTTGTTAACATGTGACTATGGGATCCAATTTTAAAGTAAATCGCCCAATGGATCTGCAAGCATATTATTATCCTATACTGGTATTTTTTAGGGGAAAAAAAAAATCAAAGGAAATTGGATACAATTGGCCATCCCCATGACCAAGGAAATGCATTACAGAATAAAGTCATAAACCCAAAACCATCTTAAAGCTCATTTCATCATTTTTCAACATCTTCAATAACCATACCGTCCAAGGTATAAAGGCTGCCATCTGGTTGGCAACAAGAAGATGAAGTTTGTTATGTTATCAGACATTTTCCCTCGTTTGAAGCCCTAGAAATTGCCACTAAATCACTCAAGCAGGAAGCGACCACAAGAAATTGAAGCATAAACACTCTCTTATTAGTAGCCCTAAAAATGGACAATGACGACCTAGGCATATATAGAGAATTTAATTTCACCTTAAGAACTATCCAAGTTCAGAGCCCTATTTAAGGACATATAAGATCAATCAAATTTCAGTAGCTCAGAAATCTTTCAAAAAAAATAGTTGATAATATTTCATACAGCTAAACTAGCAAATGAGAAAACTGAGATCTATTATATTAGCCGTTTGGAATCCAGAAGACATCCAAAAGGGCTAAACTCTTGAGGTGCCCAGGCCCCGCCTTAAGTAAATTCAACAGAATATAGCCATAAAGCATGCGTCTCCAGTTCCAAACTAAACCTAGCACCACATCATCCCAAGGGTAGAAACTAGAAAGGTTAAAGGATGAAAGAGCCAACCAAAACAGCATAAAAACAAATAATAGACGAAGCTGATAAACACTAAGGCATTTTATGGGACATTCTGTACGAAAGACAGAGGATCAAATTCAACTCAAATCCACTTTTACATAACAAATCCTGCCAAAATCTTATATCTAAAGAGTTCGGCAGACTAAAAACAGAGTAGCACATATGCATCAACAAACACAGAGTTCCTCATTCTTCAGCAGCACTGGCAGCACTTAGATCCACATTGAGGTCAAGAACCTGTTTAGCAGACAATTACTTGGTCATTAGTATCTACAAGCTACAAACAGCAACATGGTTCCAACTGCCAAGGTAGTAAAAGGCCTTGTTGGAACAACTTAGCAACACATAGAAGCCAACTCATATCCTCAGCCAGCAAAACAAGGAAAAAGAAAAAGAAGAAAAAAAAGGTTTCATTTCAAATTCTGCAACAAATAAATTGAAGGAAACCATAATGAAAGATAAGAAGAGAACAGTAAGTTGTGAGAAATAAAGAACAGTTCGCACAAAAAATGAACTGACTATTGATTTCAGAACAACTTAAGGACTGCTTCAGAGCACGCAGAATTAAAAAAGTAACATGCTGGCGGAAGCATGTTTATTCAATCATGCTCTCCTTTTCCAATTCATTTCCTTTCTCGATTTTTCTTTTGCTTTTTTACTTCCTCCATCACTTCCCTTCCCCTCCTTGCCACCAATCCACCACCTCCCAGCTCCTTTCTTCCCATCACCCCCGAATTAAAAAAAAAAAGGCACCTTGCTCCAGCAGACCCTGGCACCAACCCCAAGCCCACACTCTCTACATGTTTGAAAATATGAAAACTAAATTATCAAGTATTCATCACTAGAGATTAGTTTGAACATGAGGGAGTTTAGGGTGACTGCCAGATTCTTTTGGCCAGCTGGGGTTTGGTACATTAAGGAAGAAGGTGGCATGCTGGCCCCTTTCTTTCTTCTCTCTCTCTCTCTCTTTTTTTTTTTTTTTGGGTGGAAAAGGAGGCCAGCATTACGTTAGTGAGGGAGGAAAGCAAGGATAGGAAATAGAAAAAGGCAAGAGAATAAAAAAGTACATAAATTTCAGTGGCTTTTTATCCAGAATCATGAATCTAGGAGATAGGTGACAAAAAAAAAAAGTTCTCGAATATGTAGATTGATCAACCTCGAGAATGTAATATGAAAAATCTCAAATAAGAAATGTCATGCCATAACTGAATGCTGCTCTAAAAATCAATCGTCATGTTTCAACTCACAACTTTAATGGTCGTCTTCCTTCAATAAGAACAACATAGCGGGCTGTTCGTGAAAGCAAGGTCAACGTCATATAAGTCGGACATTGTCTTTTGTTCTATGTTACTTGGACTCGGGTACGGGTCTTGGATTCGGGTATGTGTCTAAGTGTCTAATTCGTCAACCATCTAAAATTAGGATAGTGGGACACTTCTAAATACTCAGACACAGGTACGTGGGTACGGCAAAATTTTTAGCAAATACAAGAATTACACAATACAGCTAACATACAAGTCATGGCTCACAAAAGATTGGAGAATTCTAAAGTAACAAACAAGTCATGGCTCAAAAGGATTCTACTGCAATAAGGATTCCAATGCAACAAGTCTTCTATATCTATGAGTTTTCTCACCCAGGTCTCCTCCCCTTCCTTCAACGTTAGACCTCACAAAAGTCAAAGTGTCCAAAACATTTTCAAAGTGTCAGACACATGTCCCATACCAGTACCAGTGTCATGTCATGTCGACACGGATACTTTGGGGTCAAATGAAGAGTCTGAGTAACATAGCTTTTGTTCATTTGGTCTTCACGAATGGACTCTCTTTTGTATTTATTTACTATCTTATTGAATATTTGTCAAAGAAAAAACCAATTTGCGTGCAATGCCTCCACAAACATGTGGGAATTCCCCATATGCATCTCATTCAACTCCGCAGGCACGTCATATATTAACGTGTACAACATGAATTAGCACAAATAATCAATCTACTGCACAACCTAAGCACTAGACCAATCTTAAACATGTTTATCCTGATTTCTTTAACAGTCATCTCAGCACCACCTTACACAGTGAGAGGAACATACAATCAGTACTCCACCATAAACAAACCCTACTCAGTGTGTACTGAACCAAATACATTTATACTCATTAATCAAACTTGCAAGTTCAATTTTTTTTTTTTTTTTTTTTTTTATAAATCTCTAGAAATCTAAACATATGCAATCATGCAAAGCAGGGTAACTATCACTATTCGTGATTGAATAATCTATTATTATATCCAGACAGAGTAAATAGTCAGGGGACAATTTTGTGACGCCTGAGTTTTCTTCTCTCGTCCCTCTTCTCCTTGCCTAATTTCTGGAAATCTGCTAAATTTTAAACTTAGTTTTTCAGTTCACATGTAACAGCCTTTAGCAAGCAAAGTTCCTAGTCAGCATTGATATCTATAAACAACATCCAAGCATGATAAAGTTCAGCTCACAAGAAGCCACAAATCTCTGAGGCTTTAAAACTCCCTAAGCCCACTGAAACTAAGCCTATATCAGTGTGCTGATTAAATATCCTGCATCCCCATGCAACTAAAGAATGTAAATCTAGTGGTTAAAATGTTAAACCAAGTTCCAATCAAGAATTATCAATCGAGTCCATCGAAATCAGATGGTTTCACTAAATAGAAGGAACTAGCACTGAGCATGCATAGAAGCATCAGACAAACAAAAATAAATCCACGACCAGAACATGTAGTCAATAACAAGACGTAGAAATATCTGTATTCCAAAACTCAAGTACTTTCATCCCTACCTTTCCAGTGATCATGGTATACATATTGAGCACATCCACAACAGTTGACTCAAAATGAGTTGTCGGATCATAACTCTGTTTCATTGAATAAAAGGTACACCATGTGAGAGAAGTGTCATAATGAAGCAGTCTCATGAAAATGACAGTCAAGAGACACTCACTGTTGATATGAAACAATTGTCAAGAGAAGGCTCATTGACTGGTTCATATCTGTCATAAATATCAAAGAATATCTCGTCCACAGGCCCAAGAAGATCAATCCCCGGCTTAAGTTCGATCTCAAGGTGATCAGTCTCAGCTTCTGTCGAGACAAATGCAATGAACTTTCCTTTGGGTGCAACATTGTGAGAGTAAGAAGAACAGAACACATACCTACAAAACCAACAGTTGCAATAAGTCAGACAAATTAGTCAGCAACTTTGAATGTCAAACACTAGAAATTCACTTGCTACCGATGAAAACAATTGCAGCACAAGACAAAACCAATTGTACCATAAACATGTATCAAGCAGTTTCTTCAGACCCTTCCTTTCAAGAAGGCAATAAAATTCTAAATAATAAAGTTACTTGGACAAAAAGAAAGAGTGACAACAAATGAACATGCCACGGAGCAGAAGCAACTACTATTATTTTATCAATCTCCGTGTAAGCTTCTCCTTCAATATCTCTTTTGCTTCGCCATAGCACCCATACAGAACTTAATAGCAGGAAGAAACTGACCACAACATGGGTTATTACTTCTTTCCTGAGTGACATGAGGGAGAACTCATTTTGCCAAACTACCATTTTAACAAGTATGCACTAGAAAAATATCATCCCAGCATTTCTTCTGATGCACATTGTTTGTATTAAACTCAAGAATATTTTACAACAAAAAGAAGATGATCATAAAAGAGGTATTTTCAAGGCATCAGACATATACTCACATGTCTGAGCGGCGACCCAACTGTTTCTGAGGGAGAATAATCTGCACTGAATGAGAATCATTGGTATTTGGAATGGGATGGCTCATAATTGCAATTGCTCGTGCAACTTTTCCGACCTTCCTAACCTGGAAAGTTACACACTTGAGGCTATACAAACAACATTTGGACACTTATAAAGGAGATGTAAGAAATCCCTGCTTCTACCATACTGGCTGATAAAGAAAGACAAAAGCAAACATTAACTTTATCCTTCGCATAAATTTAGAACATCTACAAAGCCCAAATTTTGAAAGCTTAAGGAACCTTTTTATGACAAGAAACTGCAGTTTAAGGTAAACTACCTTGTTGGCCATGTAGGAAGGATCACAAACAACTTTCTTGCACTTAGCTGTTTCCCCTTCAGATGTGACACCCCTGACTTTTCCTTCCTCATCAAATTCTACCTGGAAATTGAGTGCAACTCCATGTCACGTGTTGATCTCTTACATGAATGCATAATCATCCTAATACTTTGTCCCCTTTGTCCCTTAGTTTGTTACTTGTCTTAGAAGTTTGGGAAATAGTAAAGGAGTCATGACAATAAGTACCTTGCACTCAGGTTTGTTCAACATATAGGTCCCACCATAGACAGCACTTAAACGAGCAAATGCCTAAATGTCAATGAAAAATACAAAGTCCAAAAGAGCAATCAATGAGAAATTTAACACAGAGACAGTCATAGCTGACATATAATCCAACAACTGAAGATTAAGAAAGAAGAGATAAAAAAAAGCATGGCCCAGCATACATGCCAGAGTCTACTTCAAACAGCAGCAGGAACAACAGTAATAGGCAAACCTGAGGGAGCTCTCCTAACCCATACAGAGGGTAAATGTATGGTGAACCTCCTCCAAAACGAGCTAGAGAGTCCGCATACAACTGTCAGATTATTAAGAGAATTTAGACAAGTGCAGAAAAAATTCACTCATCATCAATCAAAGCCAAGAAAGCAAATTACAACCAGTGCCCCAATATACGTTCTTACTTTTACTCTCTTAACAGTGTCCAATGCAGGCTCATCCAAGTAGTGATCATCTCTATGGAGTGCCAATGCGTGGCCAATAAAGTCCATAGTGTTGTCATCAAGACCAAATTTTCTGTCAATAAGCAGAATCCAAGTTAGTCCACATTCTTTTACTGAGAAAGTAGATTCTGGTTCACAAACCAAACCAGATAGCTAAAGACCCAGCACGCAAACTATGGTGACCATTCCCAACATTAGACTTCAATCTTTTTTGATACATGCTTAGATAAAGTATTTAAGACTACAGACATACGCAATGAACTCCCTGGTAGACACTCGTGTCAGATCCATCCCTTCATGTGTTTTTGGATCATTCTCATTATAATCCTGGACATATATGAAGAACTTGCGAGCACGACGCTTCTCAAAAATGCCCATCAAGGGAGATTTAAGGGCCTCCATGTCAGTTGCAGGAACCTTGTGAACCTGTTGAAGTACAGAACTTGAAACTTAAGATGATGACTTGTACAAGTCATAGTTGCCAGATACAAGGATTCTTTACTTTGAAGGATATTTGTATACCTTGCCCTTGCTATAGACAAAGCTACCATCAACAGCCTTGAAGTACAAGTACTTAGTTACATCAGTATGAATGAGGACCCTTACAAGTTCCCCATTTGCCATTATAAACTGACAAGAAAAACAAGTTAGTCAGCATGAGAATCAGTATTGAAGACAAACAAAATGTTATTAGGAATGCAAACCATAACCTAAAAGGGGAAAAGAGAAAAAAAAAACCTTTGGCATCATATCAACATTGTAATCCCTGCTAGAACCCAGGTTTGATGGAGGATTATCACTTCCTCTGAACTTCTTCCAGAGCTGCAATGAATCATGCCATAGAAAATGTCAAAAAGTTCAAAAGGTTGCATCTACAGCCCTTGAAACATCTAGGATATATACCTGAACAAGATTAAGCGAAGTGGATTCTCCTCCATAATAGTCATTTCTATCCATATGCAGAACCTATTTCCAAAAAAAAAAAAAAGAAGAAGAAGAAGCATCACAACCACTTTCAGACTGAGGGCTAAGAAATGAATAACCAAAGAAATTTATAACAACTCTGAGTCGTGGTTTTGGTAATTACAGAAGCCTAATAAAGAGACAACGAATTTATATGCTGGAAAGAAAGGGAAAGCAGTAGAAATACTTTTTCCAAAACTGAAGCAATTTCATTAATATCATTTCCATATCCAATTCCCACAAAAATGAAGTTCCAAGTTCTATAAGATTAATTTATTTTTTTCCTTTAACTCCGCAATCCCAAACCAACCCAAATCACAACACCAAAATGCTCATTTTCTCCAGGAGCTTATTGCTTCAATTCTAGAAACTATAGACATGCCCTAAATCAATGTTAGGTCACAAATATATTAAGAATGGATCTTCACATTATACCACAATTCATACATGATTAGATCCATTCTCGCATTTAAATCAGTAAGTCTAATTAAGCCCAAACATGTTTCCCCAAAAGACAGATCCTATAAGCTGCATTTTGCAAACTAAATTGCAAACAATCTTCCATAGATCATCCAGCCACCAAAAAATTTCTCTTGCAACTTTCTTAATAACAAGCAAACTCACATTAGCACAAAACACAGATTAGACACATTTACTCTTGCAATGCGTTACCCATGTTAGTACAAGCTAAGCACTAAAAATATACAATTTTGCACTTCCATCTAATAATTATTTGACTAAACATAAACAATACGAATCCTTCGACTTCCACACTCTCAACCCGACTGACAAGCTACGGCAACTTAACAGCTTTCCCGTCTAAAGTACAACAAATTTTTATCGTACCATCGATCTCAAAACCTCGAATTTACTGCCTACAGAATTAAACCAAAAATGCTGAACGAAACCTCAAATCCACAATTTGGGAATTGATTGAGCTGAAAATGAAAAATTCAATCAAAGACGGATAAGGAAAAAACGGAAATTTGCATAAAGAAAGGAGAAAAAGTTGAAAGAAAACCTTAAGGCCATCAACGGAGAGCAGACCACTGAGGATGCATTCCTTGAGACCGGTTCCAAGCACAATCACATCGTATTCTTCATCCATATTTTCAGATCGATCAGATCAGGGACTAAATTCAACAGTGAAAAGGAAAAATCGAAGGTCTGATTTCTAGGGTTTTTGGATTGAGGGCAAATGAGTCCGACTCTATGACTGGGATGATTATATCTGTGTATGTATTTTCTAAATGTATCTAATGGCGAGAAAAAGAAAGAGAATCCGACTTTAATAGTTTAATGGCAATACTAACGGGAAAGAATATGCTTTGACGAGGGGAGGAAGCAATGAGAAGTGGTTCAATGATAATTTGGTACTCCAAAATGTATATAAATATGAGAGTTGAGATCCCGTCTTGCTTTCGTCCGCTTTTCTGAAGTGGTCAATTGGGCTCTTTGAAAACTACATTGATTTTGTCAATTTGCCCAATTGATTATTCAAACTTTGAACGTTCATTTCAAACACACTAATTTTATGTATTTTTGAGGAAAAGAAAAAGCGGAGTATATTTGAATTGTTTCAAATACCGTAAATCATTTGCATCCATATCTCCCATTTACTTTAGAGGTACCATGTGTTGTTGCTCGTTTGTGTTTTAAACTTGTTTAGCTAAGATTTTGTGTCTTCCTTTTTGTAATTGATCATATTATAGAAAAATATTCAATATGTCAGAAATTATATGAGTCTTTTATTTTAATATCACGTGACAATCACCGATCAATACTTGATGGGACACATAGAAAATACTCATTTTTAAGGTAGTGGAAATAAATAGCTATAATTGCTGAGTATGATTAAATTGAGATCAAGTTTTCCACAGAGCGAATGAAGTTGAATACTCTTTCTTTGGCCTCTATTCATATAATACTTGGATACATGAATTTGATTTGACAACATTTTGATGGATGTGAATTTGAATTTGACTATGGCTTGTGAACATTTAACAAACTGAGCTCGAATTGGAGTTTGAAATTTTTTTTAAAAATTATCTAATACTTTCCCGAAGATATAAAGAAGCTACTTATACATTAAACTTAATAACTAACAAGTTTCTTTTCATGGGATCTTTTACTTATTTAACAATGCAATTAGTACAATATAAATCTTGAAAACTAAGATGATTAATAAGTAAGTAGAAATTTTGTTATCTCTTAACAATACTATTGAGTATTTCAATATAAATCTTGAAAACTAAGATAGTTATAAAGTAAATAGAATTTTCTTCTTAAAAGGGTGCAATTATCTAGATAGTATTTGAGATAGATGGGAGAATATGCTACAACTAAAACTTGAAATGGGGAGAAAATTAAGTGTTTTAAGTCTTGGATCAAAAGTTACTGATAACAAAAATTGACACAGTAATTTATTTATCCCAAATTCTCTAATGCTCTAACTAGATTTATAACCAACATATGAAGAACTTTGTTTATATATGGCATATATCTTAATTATTTAACTATAGACATTCATTCAAAATTCTCTTAACAATATGTATGGTTTAAATATGAACAAAACAAAAGTATATAATGAGTAATTGATCAATCTTACTAAATAAAAAATATAATGCTCTAAAACAACTATGGCTATACCATTTTTGGCTTTATCATTTGGCTATTATAATACCATTGTATTCTTATACAAGCACCCCAAAAAAAAATCTTTTTTTTTTTTGTTTATGCGAAAGATACTAAAAGAGTTAGGTACAAAATGCAGTAACCAAAGGTCTCGAATATCTTGGTCCAACAAATTACAAAGAGTCAAAGGTTTGGAATGGTACAAACCAAGTCATCAGTCATGCATGCCTCCTTCTTGGCCAAAACATATGCACTTCTTTATGAAAACAATTATTTCTAACGTAAAAATATAATAACAACTTATCATTAAATAAGGCATTTGAAAAATATCAAATATAATATTCAAAATATTCTAATAACAATTTTTGAAGTGCCAACGGTCTTCCAAATAATTCCATTGTCCCATCCTTGACGGTAAATAGCTGAAGAAACAAAAGCTCCAATCATTCCCTAATCAAAGGAAAAGAAAATGAAATATATACCCTAGAAGCATAGAGGTAATGTTGTCTTTTTCTTATATTTAGAAAATACCCTCCCCTCCTTCACCTTTCGCTCGAAATTTCTACAATCCCTTCAATTTAAGAGTTAAATTATTTCTACAATAGAAGTAATATATAGAAGGATAGAGCATCAAGATTTAAGAGTAAATAGTTTAATTAACATGAATATGCCACAAGTTAGAAAGAAAAGGTTTCTTTTTTTACTATCAAAAAATTGCATCTCACACAGCCAAATTCGCAGTTGTGCCATTAGTTTTGCTTACTAGATCAACTTTGTGAAGCTAACAAAAGCATGTCCAATGTAATTTGATCCAATAGCAATAAATGAATTCCAAAACAATAAAATTTCAACGTAAACTAATATGTACATAACAAAGCCCAATAGTAATGGTAAACATAAAGAGGGGAAAAAATATATCCAATATAACTTAGTGCAATGGTAACAAATTAATTGAAAAAAAAAAAAAAAGATTCCAACGTAACCCAATACAATAGCAACAAATAAATTTGTAACAGTAAGATTAATATAAACATGAAGGTTAAGAATCATTATCCATGAAGGTTAAAAATAACAAACCAGAAGGTTAATAACAAAAACTCATAAACTTGAAGGTGATCTTGAATTCTAAGAGATTAGCATGATGGTTGTTTAGTTTTTTGGATTGACATGATGGTTTCCCCAAAAGAAAAGTTTTGAAATCAAAATATACACAATAAAACAATGATAACTTTTTTATACAGTGCCAGTGTATAATTTTTTTTACACTAACATGTTTGGATTATACCACATGATGCAAATTTAAATTTGAAATTACAATTCTGAGACAGGATCAGAAAAAGATGAAATATATGAAATTCAAGAAGAATCAAATAATGAAACCCCAACTAATAGTTCTGAGTGTATAGGAATATGTGATTGTGGTTATTGTGGAGGCCCCACCTTCCCCTAAGGCGAACCAGAGGGGTCAGCGGATTGCCTATCCGACTCTCGCCGGGACTCAATCAGTCACTTGATAAGTTATTTGGATTAATACCACAAAATAACTAGCAATTCATACTTAGAAAAATTACAAACTCATGCCTATCTATTATTATTACTATTTTTTTTTTTTTACAATCCAAGACTATATTCAACCCTAAAATTTAAAGAACAATGTACAAGTATCTAATATCACAAAAGTCGAGTCCACAGAGGTTTATCTGCTATCTCTTTAAAGCTCAAAACTAAGCTCCAAACCTGGGAAGGGAAACAGTTAAAGAAGTAAATTTAATACTTAGTGAGTGTTCCGGTAAACGATCAATTAAATCACTTTCCAAAAATAATATGTATTCATTTAGCACGTAGACGCATTAAACGGGAACAATAATAATGTCAAGTATTCCACTATCTGTGGACAGGTATCAATAATGTGAGGACCCGAAAATTCATTTCAATCGACCTATTTATTTAATTAATTATTTATTTTCTCTAAATAATTATTTTAGATCCTTTAATTGCAAATACGCCATACGTTACTTCCTTTTATTTGAAAACCCTGTTTAACCATCAATTTAATTTATAAAATTATAAAATTCCGTATTTTCATAAAATTATTTCATTAAATTAGTTTGAATTATTTGAAAGTCGTTCATCAATTGTAACGGCACGAAAAGATTTAAAATGCATCTTGGCACGTTCAATTACGTTCTCGATTTAAATTGTTTGAATGTTTAAATTTCGTACTTTGACTTAGGATCGACTATTAGACGTAAGTTTCGAATGTTAGAACATGTATTCGGGATATATAAATGAGAGAAACCAGGATCATAATATTTCATTGTGTGAATTTACCTCGACGCGACAAAAGTGGCTTTACGCCAAATCACCCAACTTTCCCTTATTTCTTCCATTTTCCACAAAAGCCCAAAAGTCAAGAAACAACCTCAACCACTCATTTCTTTCTTTCTTCTCCATAGAGCCGGTTCTTCCCTTCTTCATTTCTCCAAAAACAGCCGCCCCTCTCTCTTCTTAGTCCTCTTTTGTTTCATCAAAACCTCCAACAAAAAGCCACCACTGAAGCCATCAAAAGCTTAGGGACTTTGTTAGAAACCTTGGAGGAACTTCGGTCCAGCTAGGAGGGGAGGAGGAGCTGGTTATTGAGCTTGGAAGTTGAGGCTTCTTGAGAGCTAGATCATCCACTATAAGCCAAGGTTCTTGTTGGAGTAGAGGTAGGGTTTCTCACACCCTACACCTTGCTCATTTGTTCCATTCCTTAGCTAAGAAAGTTTATAGCTCTTTGTAGTAGATTTTATTGTTGAATTTGGTTTCATGTGGGCTCTATGAAGTCCCACAATCTATGAACTTGGGCTGTTGATGATGTTTTATGTGTGTGTGAGGTGGTTATGTGGTGATTAGTTGCTAAAATGAAAGAGGGAAAAGAAGAGGAGAAACCGAGAGGAAGGAATGCATGCTGCCCTATTTTTGGTTGATTTGATCTTAGCCTTTCTGCATGAGTTTTTAGCTGAAATTTGGTGAAAACATAGCTTATATACTGAGGTTGTTGCCTGCAAAATTTGGTGTTTTTCTAGTGTCTTTTGGTTGCTCAAATAATGTGTCAAATTTGTTCTTCAAATCTGGAATTTTCGGAAATCAGGGTTGGTCATGCAGCCTACTTCTAACTGTTGTAACTTGGTGTAGAAAGGTCTGAATCGAGTCTATTTGTTGCGTTTGAAACTAGAATCTAAGTTATTTTAAAAGTATAAATTTCAAGGGCTAGTTCAATTTCTGTGAATTTTGGCAAATTTTCAAATTTGACTAAAAATCAAGACTAATATGCTTTATTTTTACTGAGACAGCAACTTTAAGCTGAAATTTGATTAGTTTTCAATTTGAATCTTATATAAGTGTCTTCTCGAGAGTTTTAGTTCATCGAGTCTATTTTCCAACGGTATAAGATTCATAATTTTTGGACTTATAGAACTCAAGTTATGATTTTTCAAAACATACTGCTCAAAACTGAAACCTTTTCCAAGAAAGCTTAAAATCTGAAATTTGAATGTTCGAAACTGCCACTTGTCTTTTGGGGTCATTTAACCCTGTTTTAACACCATTATTTCATGATTATTCACTGCTAAGATGATGGTCTAGATGAGAGCTAGACCCGTTGCAAAAATGAGCATTTTTGGTGCATAAAAACGTTTGATAAAAACATGCGAAACTTGAAGAACCAAATATGGAATTTTGCTATTCACACAAGTGCCGAACTATTGTCCTATTTTTGAAACATTTTGATTCAAGTTTTTGCTACCATTTTGCTTCCATTTGATAAGGGAATGCTGCTAGAGCTTTTGTGTCAATACTTAAGTGATTTGGGGCTGTTTTATTTGATCAAAATGTTTGAAAATGAAAAGGAAGAAAATCTGGCAGTTTAAGTTCTAAAATTTTCACAAATTTTGGCTATCTAAAAAGTTATCTTCCCGTGCAAATTTTTGGCTCAAATTTGGTACACACATAGTTCATCTATTGAAGTTTGAGTGTACAAAATTTGGTACTTTTTCAATGGCATTTCGATGCCCAAATGTTGTTCCAAACACAGTTTTTCAAATCTGGAAATTGTAGCCGTCAGTCTTGTCAACCTCTGTACTTCTGTCGGCTATAACTCTTTGCTTGGGAGTTGAAATTGAGCCCCGTCAGTGGGGTTTGAAACTAGACTTCACAAGCTTTCTAACAATATAAGGCTCGTACACTAGTTCTTTTCCTATCAATACTAGAAAAATTGCAAAGATGGCTAATCCACCAGCCTGTTTTTCCTGTTTTGTTGTTGTGTTGAGTTTTCTGGTTCGTTTTAGCTCAGCCAACTTCAGGAATCTTCCAACGATGTCTTCTAGTGATTTTAAGTATGTTGAATCTAGTTTCTGTAGCTTTAAGCCTTGCCCAATTCCGATGTATATTGAGTGAGTTATGGCCTGAGAAAGAAGCTTTAGTTGAGTGATTTTTGGGTGAACTTGGAGAGTTAGGTTAAATCTTAAGTTTTAACCGTTTGAATTAAAAGTGATAGTTCCATTTTGGCTCAGGTGACCAAGAGGTTGCGGAAGTTGGCCCGACTACCGAAGTTTAAGCTTCTTGCTCGTTCACTTGTTTTAAGAGATTTCGGTGGGTGTTCAAGTGCATGATTATTTAAGCATGCTTATATGTCTCGGTGAGCGTATACTTTATCGCACTCACCTTATTTGATTTGTCTCTAAGTGAATTCCACTACTTGAATTGTCAATTGTTTGACCGCTTAAAAAATTGTTACTTGAATTACAATTACTTGAATGATTGTTATTGCTATTGAAAAGTGTGGGGACGCCCAAACCCCATCGCAAAATATTTCACTTCGGCCAGCAATAGGGGCTCGGTCGAGGGATTGGTGAACCATGAGTCTTAAAAGTGTTTATGTCGGTTGGAGTGCGCTCGCCGACCAAGGTATACTCGAGCATTATCAACTTTACATATTTTGATGAGCGGACCCGGTACAGGGGGTGTAAGTAGACGGGTGAGGATTTCAAGTGGTGTCTACAGGATGTGAGAGTGTGGTTGACGGAGTGTCAACATTTTGATTTGGACGTTGGAGCTCTTGAAATGGACCGGATATGATTATGGAAATGCAGAAATTTGGATCGGAGGAATGTGTTACGTCCCTGAAGACGGTAGACACCTCTACCACCCGTGTCCACTTGTATCCTTTATATGGTTTTATTAAATTGCTTTATGTGAAATATTGCTTGTTTTCTTTAAATTGTTTTAATTGTTAAAATATTGCTCTATCTTGCTTGTGTGCATGCTTTCTTGGCCTCACTGAGCGTTAGCTCACCTCAATTTGTTTTCCTTAACAGGTCTTGAAGTGGGGATTGTAGATCGAGGTTTTAGTTTCTTTGGTAGGATTTTGTATTTTTGTATAGGATTGATATTAATTGTGAAGTTAATGGTTTATTGTACTTAAAGTTACTATTATTGTAATTTTGATAAAAATTATGAAGGATTTACTCTTGTACATTAATTAGTAGTTTTGATTGGACGTTAGTTAGGGTTTTAGGAATAAATGCTGGTAATTATATTTTGGATTTTGTAGTGAGTCCTGACGAGAATTGGGTAGGAGTCCCACTGATACCCTTGGGTTCGCCCCTGGGAGAGGTGGGGGCGTCACAAATAACACTTTCAATAAAAGGATACAGTCCGGTACAATTACTCGTTGAGAGCCATTTCATTCATTCAACCTACCATCCTCCTTATTTCTCCGTAAAATTTTACAAAACACATTTGCATTGTTCACTCATTCATCTCATTGGCCATTTCTCCACTTGACTTTAGGGAGAACACCATCTACTTCATCTCAAGCAAGCTTCCTAAATTAGCTATTAACACCATCTACTTTTTGACGTGGAAGAACATTTGCATAAAATCACAGGAAGAACAAACTTACCTATAAGATACACAATTGTGGTTGCTAGACGTCCAACAGAATGGGATAACCTGCAACACCACATAAGAGCTATTAGCATTGCAGGGAAGAGGATCCACTGCTTTTATTAGATACATAAAAGTTCTCCATTGTATACCAAATCAAGAATGAGCATATATAGAAATGAAAGGCACTTTTTAAGATCTAAAATATGAACTGAGCACATAGAAATCTAGCAAGATAAAAAGAAGATTACATGTTCTTCTGACAGCCGTCAACCGATCATCCAACCATCTCAGTTTCAGTCATAGACAGTAATATATATTTCCTCTCAACGAAGGGTATCAAGATACGTATACCATCCAGAGGCAACAATCTAGTACCCTTTTAGTGCAAATTTTTGAAACAAACTTATGTAATGAATTTAACAATAGAATTATATATTTTATGTAGACTAACCAAATGGCTCCCGAAACCAAACCTGTATGCAAGATGTTACTTGTCAAGCATACTATTACTTAATTTAAATGGCTCCAATGTGTCCCTTAAATTTTTAAATGTTTTCCACTCTTTACTGAATGGAGACCCAGGTAACATATGCCTCCCTATCCTTTCAGTATCTTAATATTCACTTTTCATTATTCCTTTCTTTTTCTTTAGGTCCTCGTGCCTTTTCTCTTGAGGCCAAAGCATGAAAGGCCACAGAGCTTAGCAAGAAAGATGGAAAATAACCAGACGGAAAACATCAACAAGAGAAAAAGGGAACAGTCCCATTTAAAAAAGAAAACAAAACCATATCTAAATTTGGTTGATCCATGGCATAGTAAGTCTTTGGTTGTTATTTTGCTGCAAGTTGTATCGTTTCACTATTTATAGGGCAACGGCCTTAAACTAAAGAATAAAAGTAAATCATACTATTTAACAGTAATATCCGCCCGCCCATAACCCAGGCCCCCCAAAAGCACAGGTGTGCCAAAACTGATGCTAACAAGGCTCTAAATCAAGTAAACTGGCCAAATTAAACATATTTCATTGAAGATTACTATGAAATGCATTATTCACCTTCAATGACATTTGCAGCCAATGCACTACAACCCATGCCACAATGTTTTTTTCAGAATCCCCATATCTGTCATTATACAGATATTTTAACATATTTTAAACTATAAAATATGTGAACGTAAACTATAAAATATGTCTTTTCAAGCACAACAGTAGAGACATGGAATTCCTTGAAGCATGCTATAGATCTGTGGGCAGAAGAGTCATTTACAATGACCATCTTCTTTTGTTTTCTTTTTTTTTTTCCATTTATGCACGGCTGATTTCTCTTTGCCGTTGGCAACATTTTTGGACGTTGCTTCTTCTTATGTCAAAGGTATGTTTTTGGGATTTGAACATGATATGGTCTTACTCTGAATGACAAGAAAATTATGAATGGCAGCATGAGCATCACCACAACTATGCAAGTAAACTCTTTATGTCTTTCAAATACTCTTGCTAATTGTGGCTATTTTATGGTTAGGTGATTGATTTTCTATTGTTGCTTGGTAGCGTCATTTTAAAGCTTTATGTACCCAGTTTTAAAAGCTAAAGTTGTTAGGGGAAAGATGAAGACGCGTATGAATGAACTCGGGCAGTTAAATTAAGTCCCACTATGGGGTTGTTTCATTGTAGCTTAAACAACAATTCTGTTATGTGACAGCCCCACTTCCCCCTAAAACTAACCAAAAGGGTTAGCGGGCTGCCTGCCTAACTCTCGCCAGGACTCAAACATTCAAGAAATACTAACTTAAGAGGGTAAAATCCGAAATTCATATCAACAATAATATTGAAATCGGTAAAGTAAGGTTTAAGCTTAAAGTACAATTATCAAGTCAAAAATACTTAAAACCTCGAGCCATAATTTAGTACATTCCCATGAATTCGAAATATTCAAAAACCAAAAGAATATACAGTTCGTTTCTCCATACTCGAGACAAAAGCCAAAATATAGTGCTAGACCTAACTAGGTCTCTGGATTCTCGTCACCTGTTAAGGAAAAATAAAAGGGAACGGGGATGAGCTAAAAGCTCGTGAATTTCCAAAATATCATGCACAAGCATAAAGCGGAGTAAATAACATACTTAAAACAAGTAAAATGAAACACAAAATCACACAAGTAGGATACGGGAGCTCTCAGGAGCTCAAGTCTACTTTGCACGTTCCAATCACGTAGTCAACACTCCGTCGACTTTCCAATCCATGTAGATGACTCTTTACTACCATTTCCTTCCACCGAACATCCCCCTTTACCGGGCCCATGATCCTAACACTTAAACACTTACTACTCAAGGGACGCGGCCAAGAGTAGTTTATAAACACTTTTATACACACTTTCCCCACTAGTGTGTATATATTCATGCAAACAAATAATTCACCTACTCTACTTAAAAGAGGGCAATAAAGTATACCCTCCTAAGCGAGTGGTTTAACACTTTCAAATTCGAGTAATTCACACATTCACGTAGGGCATTCAATTAAAGTAAATAACATGCATTGGAAACTCACCGACAAAGTAGGTCTCGGAGTTCAAATTTGGATTGCTTGGTAATTCAGCACCACTTCCTAAAATATTTAAAGAACAACGAAAATAAGTTTCTAGTTCACCAATCAAATCTCATTCAAGAAAAAAAATCAAGTTCAAAATCTTCCTACTTGAGTAGAAATCTTTGAAAAATCGTAACTTGAGTTATATAGGTCCAAATTTCACAAGTTTGGTACCTTTGGAAACCTCATTTAAAGTTCTAAAACTTTGTAGAAGGCACCAAGATAAAATTCTGGACAAAAACTGCCCAGAATTTTGATTAAGAAACTGCTACAGTACAAAACAGGACACAACAGGTTGGTTTTCCAGCCAATTTTGAAAATTCACCAAAAATTGTAGGAAATGAATTGGCCTCTAAAGTTTACATAGTTTAAATTCATATGTAAGGAGTTTCAAACTCCATTGACATCACTCAATTCTGATACTTGAGCAAGAAATTATAGCAGTCCAAACATGGCTAGTTCGAAATTCTGAATTTTCGGTTTTCCAGATTTACAGGGCATGATTCAAGGCCTCATTTGAATGTCGATTTCTTACCCAAAAATTATCAAATTTGGTACACCTATTCTACCATATATAGTCTAAGTTCATACAAAAATTCAACCAAAAAATCTAACAGGAAGTCAGCTTTCTAATCATCCAAATTTCACTCAGCAAATTGTCTCAAACCAGTGAAGTTTTACTCTTCTTCTTCCTATCATTCCTACCCTACCTAAACTACCATAAATTGACCTCATTTTCGAACCTAAGATAGTATTGATCTTCCTTAACCTAATAATGGTCAAAATTGATACAAGTTTAGCTCAAAACTTAGCACTAAAACAGCCTCAAAAATTGGACAGCAAGCTAGCTCAATTTTCCTGTTTTCCTTGTTCCAACTAAACCACCAATTTGGCTTAACCTTTGGAGGGATTTGTGTGGGACAAATTAACAACCTAACCCTCACATTTAAGCCTCACAATTAACCTTTAAACTTGCCAAAATCACAGCCACACAATTAAAAGAAAAACAGCAATTTTTCTTCCTCATTTTCTTCCTTCTCCTAACCAGTTTTCCTTGAGATTTTTCCTCAAATTTTTCAGCCACAATTTCCAACATATATACATACATTGCATCATTAATCATACTAGAAATCAAATTATCACAATTATGGGAGTCCAAGAGCCCATTCAATCAACCAAAATCAAGAAAGGCAATTTAAAGGAATTTAACATCTTAAAATTGCAAACCAACACAAAACTCATTTTCATCAACAATCATCAAGGTTCTAGCAACCTCTCAAGCTCCCAAACCTAATGTCATGCTTGAAAATGAAATCAATAAACAAAGATGGAAGCTTTAGATCATTACCTCTTCCAAGAAGTGAGCAAAATTCACCCAAGAAATGCTAGACTAAATCCCCTAAGAGCTCCTCCTCAATGCTCCTCACTGAATGTCCAAGCTTAAGCCAAGATTGATGGAAGTGTGTAGGTGGTTTTAGAGAGGAATTGGAAGAAGAAATTTGATGAAACTCCAAGGGAAGAGGGGGAGGGGAGTTCGGCCAAGAGAGGAAGAGAGTGAGATGGGTTTTGTGTTAATTTTGAATGAATTAATGAAAGAAAAAGAAGACAAGACATAAAGCTTGTCTTGTGACAAAAAGTCAACTAATGAATAGTGATCTCTTGCTAACAATTTTGGAGGGAAAAATAATTATCTCACTTAGTTAAAGATTAAAGGGTTAATCTCGGTTAGGAGGGAGAATTGAAAAGGAATAAAATAGGAGTGAATTAGGGTGAATTAAGTGGAAGAAACAATGGCTAATTAAAATTCTAATTTCAAGAAGGTTAATTCAACTTAAACTAAGATTTCAAATCCCTAATTATAATCACTCTTTTTAATTCACCTCTAGTCACTGGATTACATTTCTAACCTACGGGTGATCATCCTTACATTCCAGTACTACTTCACTCATTGCCCGAATTTCTACCTCGAAAAACGTAATTTTCTCATTTTCTGTCTAATTGATACAAAAAGGCAAATTGTAAGATAAGATGAATGGAATATTGAAAATGTACAAGAAAAGTAAGTGTAAAAATTAAATTAGGGTTTTTCCCAAATCAAAATAAATTTTCATTTAAATTTTCTGAAAAATATGTTTGAGAACGACGTTATAATAATCAAACGAATAAATAATAATATTAACAATATTTAAAATAATAAATATTAACAACTTTAGAAATAAATTTTTGAGACCCTCACATGCTGTGGTTATTCTAACAGATTATAGTTACTAAACTTTGTCTTGTTTCTATTGAACTGTTAGAGTATTGAAATCCAAAAATTTGATTACTTTCTTAAATCGTCTGGTTATGAGCTTTTGTTTTTGTCCTTTATACAATTATTTTCATAAAATTTCTTGTTCATAGTTATTTCCAATTACTATGGTTGTTCATGCGTCCCTGCTATTACAGTGCAGAGATCTTTTTTCCTTTTTTTGGTTGGGGGGGTGGTATGGTTGTTTCTTCCTCAGTGACCTCTTCTGTTTCCTAATCTTCTTCCTCGCTTGTTTCTGTGACTGATGGGAAAGGGAGCAGTTCAGCTATCCTTCCTTCTCCATCAGTGATTCAGTGAATTTTGACCAAAAATTCTATTCCACCTTCTCTGCATATTCACATGCTTAATCTCTTACTTCTAATTATTGCCATGGAAGGTACCGATTGTTTGGTACTTTTGCATGTGCTTTTACGCAAAAAAAATTAGGGATTTTTATTTATGAAAAATCAGTGGTCGTCTGATGTGTTTAGTCTGTTCTCGGTTGTCGATTGTGGCCATGGGATACTTCTTGACAAAAAAATCATTTAAGAAAACCTACTTTTAGACTTGATTTGATGGGAAATTTAGATCGTCCCGGTTAGGTCTTTTGCTCTTCAACTTAAAAAAAAAAAAAGAAAAAGAACCACCGGAGGATTTCCATGTGCAGCAATTGTTTAGCTCTCTGAGAATCCCTTCTGCGAACTAGAAAAATAGCTCCACCGATGAAGCAAACAAATTTTAGGTAGCATTTTCTATTCCACTTTATTTTTCCGTGTTGCTCAAACAAATTGTATGGATGCACAAAATAGGTTAATTTTCTCTAAATTCTTCTTCATCTTTTTTTTTTTGGGTACGCCTGATTGTTCCATGCCAGTGTTTTTTTTTTGGTCTGCCTGATTTCAAGACAATTTACTTTTGATTGCTCTTATTTAGTTTTTTTCCCCTTATAGAAAAAATAGATTCCTTCTTTTTTATAATGGTCCTGACCATCTTTTTTTCCTTTTCTTTTTTTTCCATTTCTGCACACCTAATTTCTCTTTGCCGTTGGCGACATTTTTGGACGTTACTTCTTCTTATGTCAAGGTATGTTTTTGGGATTTTAACATGATATGGTCTTACTCTTTATTAATTAGCTGGCTGTGTGGTTTTTGGTTTTTTTGTGAAGTTAATAATTGGTAAAGGCTCTCACTAATTGTTTTACCTCTATGGTTGTGCCTTTTTTGCTACCCTCTTGGACTCTCTGCTAACACCCAAGAATCCTTTTCGCTTCAGTTACTGCTATTCTGAAAAGATGTATAATCTAGCCATTAGTGACAACTATTTTCAATAAATTGTTCTGCTTGTTCGAATGTTAGTTATTGTTATTAGTACTGCATAAATCTGACTCCACCGTCATTAGTCATCAGTTTTATGGCCTAAGAAATAGTAATGCTATTTGGTGTTTGAGATTTCTATTTTCATATAATTAGTGTTTCATTTATGTGCTGCCTTTTCTATATATTAAGTATGGTATTTTGGATTGCCGCATATTGATGAACTCTTGTCTCCGAATTTAGCTTGCCTGTGTGTGTGCACTCTTTATTTGTTGGCCATTTGATTAATAGTTAGGTAGAAATTAATTTTCTGGTTTTCATCAGTATGAAGAGAAGAAGAAACATTAATGACAGTTCTGATCTGATAGATGACCTCTTTAATGAGGCTTGTAGCAAGCGAGTATTATTGAAAGAGAACTATAGTTAGGCATGTGAATGTGCAGACAAGGTGGACTACAATTTGGGGTAAAAATTGACTGAATTAGTGACGGAGAAGAAAAGGCAGTTCAACTGCTCCCTTCCCCGTCAGACAAAGAAGATGATGATTCACGGTAAAAAAGACTGAATCAGTGATGATGGAGAAAAATGGGCAAGTGACCTACTCCCTTTCCCGTCTGCCAGAGAGATGACCAAGGAAGAGGAGAAGCGAAAACTTACCAAAACTAACCCAGACACTAAGCTAGTCTTTCCGAAGCATACTATAGATCTGTGGGCAAAAGAGTCATTTACAATGAAAAGACAAAAAAACCCTTGAATAGCTGATGAGTATAGTTCTGTGAGCAGACATGGTTTTCATCAGTTTGTTTAGATGGCCATCTATCAGAGCTTAGTTCTTGTTTATAATTTCACAGCAACTTGCTTTGTTTTCATATTGGTTGTGTGTTATGTTCTTAGTTTTGAAATGAATCCAAAATAAAGGATGCATCTCTGGTGGAAAGCATTGGACAAGTTCGCAGAAGAATTTCCATCCACACTGCAACAGTCCTTTTCAAATCCTCTTCCCCACAAACACCCAACCAAAAAAATTTCGACAACTTGTCTTTATAATTTGGTAGAGTCCAAATATAATTCCTTTTGTTAGTTTTGATAAGAGCTAATCTTCTGAGAGAGCCCATTTGCCATCCATCTCCATATCTTTTGACAGTTTTGTCCAATTTTGTTAAGGTACGGTCTTTTTCAATAAAGGCATACGAAGGCCATCAAAAACATTAAAAAAAATAAAGAGAGAGAGAGAGAGAGAGAGAGTAAGAAACACCAAAATCTAAATCATTAACACACGTTTTATGGAGTTTGCCTTAGAGGAGAAACTTAAAACCTGGAATTTTTCACAAGGTTGAACCGGGCAACAGGTGCTTCTTGGTGGGTCGATCCTGATTTGTCCAGACGAGTTTGCGCATTAAAATGACCAACAACTGACCTTTGGGCTGGCCCAAGTTGTCATCGCTTTTCTGATCTGGATAATTGAAATCAAGCTCGGGCTATAACCTTTAGTTTTATAACATTTTTGAAATACCTTTCTGTCGAGTCCGATTTGGTCCCAGACCACCAGCAGTTCTTTAGGCCCATTCTTCAGTCCCTTCTTTGAAAAAGAGCTAAAGTTGAGCAAAAAGCCCAAGTTGGAGGTGCGCAAATTTTGGCGGTAAAGAAGGTGAGGTCTCTCTCTTGTCGTTGCTATGGACCTTGGCCATATGGCTGGCAACGGACAGTCTCGGACGGTTACCCCCCAAAAGAGAGAGAGAGAGAGAGAGAGCAGCAAACGCATGCATTGTTCCTAGAATTATGTAAACAAAGTTGATAATTCCAAAGCACACTTCCTTCCCCATGAATAGGCACAAACACAACTTTTAGCTTCTCCATGCATAACATGGCAGCAGCCTGCCGTTCACCTGGAAAAGTTTCAACTATTTGAGGACCGAAAATCGAAAGAAAAGAACGTCTTTCAGGTTATAGTATGTAGTACACGTCTACTTAGACTCGTGCTGTCGCCGCCCATGTGATCCAGGTGTTGTTCATCTTGCCTCGCGCATTACAATGATCTGAAGCTCTTTTAATTGGGTCTGGACAAACACTTTTCATTGTGCCACAATACTTGAATATACCAAAAGAGTATCTTGACGCAGTAAAAATACAACGTAGTCGGAATGCAGATAAGTGAAACACGAATTGTTCATTACTTTTCCAAGGAAAGAAATATGCACTTTCGTTCCAGTCGTGTCTAAATAAATTTACCACATCAACTTCCCGAGAGTAGAATTCTTTTGAACCGTGATCGAGGACATTAAAATTTAAACCTGTGCAATCAACTTACCATATCATATAGTATTACTCATCCGTAGTGTTTTACTACTACAAGCCTTGAAAATGGTACCTTGTTATGATTTACTGGCTTTGATGAGACACGGCAACAACTAACTAGCTGGCGCAGAAGATGCTGTGGTCTTTTAGAGTAACACTATAAGAGTAATTTATTTCTCTGAGTAACACTCTTTATTGGATGTTTTCTCTTAGAGTAAAGCATAAAGAGTGGCTGGAAAAATGCAGTCACCACTTCGGCCACAGCCACAGCAACAATATTATCATCGGACTTCCCGGGATGTAAAATACGCTTGCTGCCAAAGTGACCCAGCCTGATGCCGCCTATGCTCAAAACCCATGTAGCGGAAATATGGGCTAAAGAAAATGCTGTCATGACAAGGACGAGGAGAAGATCTACCCAACAAGAGTGGTACAATTGGCGCAACAGACGTTTACAGATTCCGCGAACTCTGTGACGTCTGAAGATTTTTGAAGAAACGGAATTGAAGAATTGGAGGAGAAAGAATTCTTCTACATTTTATTTCTCACATACACATATTTATAGGATTACAATTCTACTACAATCCTGTCACAATTTTAGGTAACAGAATCATGATTGTAGGAATAACGTAATGAGAACCATGATCTTAGGAATCAATCAGAAATCCTATCTCCTATTTTATTTATTCTATTTAGACTACTCTAATCATGGGAAACTTCTATAATCATGGGAAAGCTCCCTTAATCATAGGAGTTAATATCTCTGACACATCTTTGACACCCCCCTCAAGTTGGTGTGTAGATATTCATCATTCTCAACTTGCTTGTAAGAAATTCAAAATTTGGTCTACAGAGTCCTTTGGTGAGAATGTCAACTATCTGTTGAGTTGATGGAACAAATGGCATGCAAATAACTCCACCTTCAAATTTCTCTTTTATGAAGTGGCGGTCAATCTCAATATGTTTGGTTCTATCATGTTGCACGGGATTGTGAGCTATGCTGATTGCAGCCTAGTTATCACAATATAGTTTCACTGGAACTTCAATAGGTCTTTTGAGCTCATCCATAACTCTTTTGAGCCATAACATCTCACATACACCATGAGCCATAGCCCGATATTCTGCCTCTGCACTACTCCATGCTACAACACTCTGTTTTTTACTTCTCCAAGTAACTAAGTTACCCCACACAAATGTACAATAACCTGAAGTTGATCTTCTATCGATGATTGATCCTGCCCAATCAGCATCTGTGTAGGCCTCAATAGTCCTTTGATCTCCTTTTTTGAAGAACAATCCCTTTCCTGGAGTATTTTTTAAATACCTCAGAATCCGATACACTGCATCAAGGTGCTCTTCATATGGAGAGTGCATAAACTGGCTCACAACACTACAACACTCACTGGAAAAGCTATATCAGGACGGGTATGAGCTAAGTAAATTAACTTGCCCATTAGCTTCTGATATCGAGTAGCATCAACTGGTATTCCATCTTTTATATCTGCTAACTTATGATTCGGATCCATATGGGTGGCTGCAGGTCGACATCCACTCATCCCTGTTTCCTTTAAAAGATCCAAAACATACTTACGTTGGGACATAACTAAACCCTTCCTGGACCGAACTACCTCAATCCCTAGGAAATATCGTAGTGTTCCCAAATCTTTGATTTCAAAGCTAGAAGCAAGACTTTTCTTCAACCGCTCCATCTCTATCAAATCATCTCCTGTGAGAATGATATCATCGACGTACACAATAAGTACTGCTATCTTTCCATCTTTGGAGTGTTTAACAAACATGGTGTGATCACTTTGAGTTTGGGTATAGCCTTGATCCTTTACTAACCTAGTAAATTTTTCAAACCAGACCCTAGGGGATTGCTTGAGACCATATAGTGATTTTTTTAACTTGCACACTCTAGACAGAAACTTCCCTTCAAATCCAGGGGGAGAATCCATGTACACTTCTTTCTCCAAATCACCATTTAGGAATGCATTCTTTACATCAAGTTGTTCTAGTGGCCAATCAAGATTTATTGCCATTGAGAGAAGCACTCTGACAGTGTTTAGTTTTGCCACCGGAGCAAAAGTTTCAAGAGAATCGATGCCATAGGTTTGAGTAAACCCTTTAGCCACCAACCGAGCTTTGTACCGTTCCAGTGTGCTATTGGAATTATACTTGATAGTAAAGATTCACTTACACCCTACTGTCTTCTTCCCCTTTGGCAAGTTAGTTACTTCCCATGTTTGATTCTTCTCAAGAGTACACATCTCTTCTTCGATAGCCTTTCTCCACTCTGAAACTCTCAATGCTTCCTGTACATTCTTTGGAATTTCCACAGAAGAAAGTTGTGAAGTGAATGCTAAGAAAGTAGGAGATAACTTATCATAGGAGACAAAATTAGACATGGGATGTTTGGTACAAGAGCACACTCCCTTTCGAAATGCAATAGGAAGATCCAAATCATCAATCTTTGGATCAGAGAAAACTTCACCTGAAGACTCAATCACATCGGGGTTAAATCACGAGTTGAGATTCTTGGTTGTGAAGAGAAGAAGAACTTTTCTTTCCTCGATAATTTTTTCACATAGGTTTGTAGTTTTTCCTGTCTCTTTCACTAGAAGAATTTGACTCTATTATTGGAAGGCAAATGATCTTCAACATTTATTTGTTCTTCTAAACTCGATCATTTTTTCAAAAATCTTTGATGGGTAGGTTGAATGGAGTCATCGAAAATTAGTAAACCGATACTATTATCAATAAAACTTTGATCAGGAGTTTGATTTTTTTCAAGACAAAAAATATCATCATCTTCTACATGCTCTTCCATATGCCTAATCCCCCCCTGAAGATGATCTTCAAAAAAAGGTTTGTTTTCAAAAAATGTTACATCCATTGTAGACACCAAATTTTGACCATTTCAGTTGTTTTCCTATGTTTTTATCTATTAATGTTTAGTTATTTATTTTTGAATTTTCTAACACATCTTTCTTATTTTTGTAGGTTTTCTAAAAAAAAAAAGAAAAAAGAAAAAAAAAAGAAAAGTCAAAAACCAGTTCTGGATAAGTCCGCAAGGTGTAACTGGCCCATCGTAACTTGATCGAGAAAAAAAATGGCTTGATTTTTTTTCCAGAACTTCTGGATCATCCTTTTCCAACTCCGATGCTTGAGCGATAAGAAACCTATTTAAACATTCCCCAACTCACTAACCCCTAACAACTCATCTAACGTTCAAGATTAGCTCACCTCATCCCAAGAACATCAAACCCTTAGTTCTAGGTTTGGGTGGCTATAAATAGCCTAGATTGGGGTTTAGCAAGGAAGGAGGTGGAGTTTTTTTAGAGAGAGGATTTTCTGAGAGAGGAGAGAAAAGAGAAAAGCGAGAGAAAACGATCAAAAATCAAAGAAAAAAGAGAAAAAGAAAATAAAGAAGAAAAGGAAAAGCTAGGGTTTCATACTTGAGAAGATTATCTTGAATTTCTGCCCCTTCTCTTTCGTTTAGATTCAAACTTCTGATTCAGGTAACATCCTTCTACTTTATTTACTATTTTTTGATCGTAAGATTATTGGAAATTTGGGCCTTTTGGTGGAACCAAGGTCTTGAATAGTTTTTCTTTTAGTTTATGATATTTGATGATGATTATCAGTTGTTATATGAGCATGTTGTGTTTATAAAGCCTTGTAAGGCTATTAGATTTGTTTTACGCTTAAAATCGGCGTTTGATGCTTACGTGATGATCTTTATTGTGATTCACGAAATTTCTGGAAAAATGTTCTTCACGTTTTGAAGATGTGAAGAAACGCGGACTACTTGCGCGGATTACTTCGCGTAACGATTCGCGTTTCATCTTGAATGTTTGAAGTTGTGAAGAAACGCGGACCTCTTGCGTGGATTACGTTGCACGCTCAGCGCGTTTGAATACTGAAGATGTGAAGAAAGCGGCTTGTTACGGGCGTCAGCGTAACAATCCTCGTTTCTAGTCAGCGATTCTCCCCTTCCCCTTTTTTTGCCTATTTGATGATGTCGTGCTTAAGATTTGGCTTTCTTGATTTTAGTTTGTTTTGACATGATCTGAATCGCGTTTGATGCTTTGAATAGATCCTTGCCTCACGAAGATTTTGTTTGTGTTATTATCTGAAAAAACGAAGCAATCTTCGATATTTTAAAGATGGGAAGAGGCGCTGATTCTGTTGAGTCAGCGTTTGTCCGCTTCCCTACGAATTTTGATTTTGCTTGTACTTGGACCTTGTTGGCGGCTCGTCAGCGTTTCTACCTCAGCGAACCTCTACGTTTTTGTATTCTGTTGATATTTCCGCTCTTTTGTTCGAGAATCTTACTCTATTTCCTAGTATTATCTCGTGTTGCTTGCGTAATCTGTTTTAGATACCCCTTTGAATTTTTTGATTGATTTTTCCTTTAAATTGGTACCTTGATCCCTTTTGTTGACATTGAGTCTTAGATAACCATTCCCATCATTTAAGGATTCAATTAAGGCATCACATCAAGGGATGGTAACTTCTTTCCCTTATTATGTGCTCTTTATGTGTTTTTGCATGATTTTACATGTTTTAAATTAAGTTTTCTTTTGCTTTTATTCATGTATAGTCTTTATTTATGTCATTTAATTTTTGGGTAAATCATTTGGAGGCCTTGGATGCCAAGTTGCAATAGATAGGTTTAATTTTGTAAAAAGTGTATTTAGGCTAGAAAATGTAATAGTTAGATTATTATTTCGAATTTCTTCCCCTTAGAATGTATTTGGGTTCACCCCAATGTAATAATTAGGTTTTTATATGCTTATTTTGCATGCTTGCATGATTATGTGTTTATTTGCTTTCCTAGGGCCTTGCATCTAGACATTATGCCTATGTGTTACGTGTTTATGTGTTTTATGTGTTTACTTGCTTTATTATCATGTCTACATGTTTATTGTGTAAATATATTTGACGTCACCACACTAGTCCAACGCTAGTTGTGGCTTTCCCTTTTGATTTCTCACTAATCCAATGTTAGTGAGAACCTTTTGACGAGGGCTAGTCCAATGCTAGACCCTTAAAGCGCCGTTCATGCATTAGATACAAATTTCACACACTTTTCACTTTTAGCGTTTCTTTCCCATTTTGCATGTTACTATTCTCCCATCCATTATCTGAAACATCTCATTTAGTTTTCTTAGATTAGTGCATTTAAGGCATTACCCTTTGAAATAGGGAAAAGAAGCGGTATGGCTCCCTAGCCTTAGCACGCTTTATTTCCTTCTATGAAAAGGAAGATTTAAAGTCCAATTTAGTCTCCACCCATTATGTTGCATTATCCCTCTTTAGGACATACATGTGCATTATTTTAAATACTATCAAAACCATTCTTTAAAAAGCAAGTTTCTTTCTTCATGTTTAGCAATTCAAAGTCAAAAAACTGTTTTTCTTAAAATTGCACATTTTTGAAAATTCAAGTTCCTCTTTGCACTTAAAATTGATCTTTTCAAAATCAATTTCTCTTCTTTTGATATTTTATAAAGATTGCATTTTGAAAACCCTACTCCGTTTGTTGAGTCTCATCATTTGCATTTTCTGACCTCCTCGAGGGATCAAAATTGGATGACACAACTAATGTGATCAATTCCAATCACACCTCAAGGGGACATTTGCCCCTCTCGATCCAACATTAGGTTTAGGTTTTGCATCCATATAGACAACATCCAAATGTGATAAATTTAAAGTTAGAATTAGAAAATTTTCAACTAAATCTTGCAACTAGCTTTGGTTAGGTTAGAAGGGTGCCTTAGAGACGAGTAACATCGAATCTTTGCCTTCCTTCTTTCAACCAGTGACCCCAGAACCTTTTCTCTAGTTTTCCAAAGACCGAGTCGCGTCTAAAAGGGTTTTCGTTGTTTATTTTCATTAATTAAATCTTTTGGGTGACTTGGTACACCTAAACTCCATACCAAGTGGCGAATCCAAACTTTTTCTAAAAACCCTTTTCTAGACTTTTGTTTTTGGGTCCAAATCGTCGCATTTTATAGTCCCATGACCCCTTTCCCTTTCTTTTTCAAAAACCAAAATCAAATCCTTCCCTTTCTTCCATCGAAAAATGGGGCGCGACATCCATGATTACAAACATTTTTCTAAAAACTGGATCAAAACATTTATACCCCTTTTGAGTGGGTGCATAACCAACAAATATGCATTTTCTTGCTCGAGGATCGAATTTACTTCGACCATGTTCATGGATTGTGAACAAAGGCATCCAAAATTTTTTGGTGAGATATCAAATGTTAATCGAGAAATAGGATAAAATGTTTTGAAAAAATTCAAAGGAGTTTGGAAATTCAAAATTCTTGAGGGCATTCTATTTATGAGATATGTAGCAGTTAAAACCGCTTCACCCCAAAGATATTTAGGAACATTTCTTGAAAAAAGTAATGCCCTTGCCACTTCTAAAAGGTGTTTGTTTTTCCTTTCAACTACCCCATTCTGTTGTGGGGTATCATTGCAGGAGTTTTGATGCACAATCCCTTTTTCATGGAAAAAATTTCCCAAAATTTTATTAAAATATTCTTTTCCATTATCACTCCGAACAATTTTGATTTTTTCTTGAAATTGCGTTAGAACCATAGTGTAAAAATTTTGAAAAACACTTTCTACCTTTGATTTTTCTCTTAATAAATATACCCAACAAATTCTTGTATGATCATCAATGAATGTAACAAACCATTTTTTTCCAAATTGTGTTGAAATCCTAGATGGACCCCAAACATCTGTATGTAACAGAAAAAATGGTTTTGAGGGTTGATAAGGCTGTGTAGAAAATGTAGATCGATGATGTTTAGCCAATTGACAGATTTCACATTAAAACGAAGATGAATCCTTATTCTCAAACAATTCTGGCAATAAATGTTTCAAATAATAAAAACTAGGATGTCCTAATCTATAGTGCCATAACATAATCTCCTTATTACTAGTAATAGAGACAGACGCGTAACATGTATTTTTGACTGGTCTTATCACATTGGATCCATCTTCAAGGAAATAAAGTCCTCCATCTTCTCTAGCATATCCAATCATCCTCCCCGTGGTCAGTTCCTGAAACTCACAGAAAGAAGGGGAAAAATTAACCGACACTTAAGATCCTTAGTTAATTTACTCATGGACAGCAAATTGCAAGATAAGCCTGGAACATGAAGAACTCTATGAAGTGTTAGAGTAGGAGAAATAACAACGGAACCTATGCTAGCTATAACGGATAATGATCCGTCAGTGAATTTGACCTTTTTATTGCCTGCACATAGATTATAAGTTGAAAATAATTTTGACGAGTTAGTCATATGGTCAGTGGCCCCAGAATCAATAATCCATATAACCCATGGACAAGATGCATCTGATGTTTTACATGAAAGAACAGCAGTAAGACGATTACCATTTTGAGCAAAAGAACAGGAAGGAGTGAAGGATTTTTGCTCAGTGACTGAAAATTGTGGAGACTTAAAGAGTTTGTACAGTTGGCTTAATTGTTCCTTTGTGAAGGCCGGTGTCTCAGAGTCGATTTGCTGCTTTTGAGAATCCCCATTCACAGTCTGCAATGTCCTGCTGTCACCTCCGTTTTTCTTCTTGAAATTTGCTGGTTTCCCATGTAATTTCCTTCAATTGTCCTTTGTGTGCCATGGCTTTTTACAGTATTCACACCAGGGCTTCTTTCGTTTATCTCCATCTAGATCTGTCCCCTTAGAAACCAATGTCGAACTTTCGACTTCAGGCTCTACCTTGGACTCAACCTTAAAGATTACTTTACGCCTTGATTCTTCTCTACTAACTTGAAAATACCTCATGAATGGAGGGAAGAGGCTTCCTGCCCAAAATACGACCTCGAACTTCATCAAGTTCTTGATTCAGTCCTGCAAGGAAGACATAGACTCTGTCGTCCTCCTTCCTTTTTTTATATCGAACACTGTCAGCAGGACAGTCCTATACATCCTCATAGCAAAGATCCAATTCCTGCCATAAGGTTACCATTTGATTGTAATAGTTTATAACATCTCTATCTCCCTGTTTTGATTTCCACAACTTCGTCTTGAGATTGAAAATTTGAGATGAATTTTCAACATCGGAGTACATATCCCGGACAGCATCCCACACATCTTTGGCTGTAGGCAAAAACAGATGTGGTTTTCCTATCGCTGGTTCCATAGAGTTTATCAACCAAGCGATAACAAGAGAATTCTCTGATTGCCATCTCTTCAAATTGGGATCTCCAGTGGCTGGTCGGTGTACTTCTCCAGTAAGGTGGCCGAGTTTACCCTGCCATCGATAGCAAGTTTTATAGAATGGGCCCATTCTAGATAATTGGAACCGTTTAATTTATGAACGGTTATCTGTGGAGGAGAAGGAGAGTTCGAAACAAAGAAATCTGAAGTTTGGATAACTTCTGAAGACAAGGATGAGTCTTCTCTGGTGTGAGCAGTAGATCCAGTCATGGCTGCTCGGTAATTCATGGACAGAAATTGGTATAGAGCCGAAACTCTGATACCATGAAGATTTTTGAAGAAACGGAATTGAAGAATTGGAGGAGAAAGAATTCTTCTACATTTTATTTCTCACATACACATATTTATAGGATTACAATTCTACTACAATCCTGTCACAATTTTAGGTAACAGAACCATGATTGTAGGAATAACGTAATGAGAACCATGATCTTAGGAATCAATCAGAAATCCTATCTCCTATTTTATTTATTCTATTTAGACTACTCTAATCATAGGAAACTTCTATAATCATGGGAAAGCTCCCTTAATCATAGGAGTTAATATCTCTGACACATCTTTGACAACGTCGATAGCATTTTCTAAGCCGCAAGGTGACGGGAGGCAGGGGGTATGTATATACAGTGATAAGGAGGTGGGAGGGGATGATGGTGAGGAGGAAGGTAAGGAAGGTGAAGAGGTCAGAGGTGAGAAACTAGAGAAATAACAGGAAAGGAAGTCAGCGGGGGAAGAATGGGAAGAGAAGGGCAGGGAGCAGCTGGCCATGGTGATCAACTTGTCTTGCAACCTAGTTTTGTGGGATTTAAAGTTCCTCGGAGCTGTCCAGCCCTTTCTCATTTAGCCTTTGCAGATGATGTCTTGGTCTTTTCTAACGCAGCTTCAAGTTCTTTGAAAGGCTAATGGAGGTATTAAATGTGCATGAAAAGGCTTCGGGGCAATTAATCAATTCCCAAAAGGCATGCTGGGAGGGGCAATAGGTTGAGAATGACCATAACAGAATGAGAGATTTAACTTGCTGTAGTACGTGTATCTTTTCTACATATGTATATACGCATTCTTGAAATAGGTTTCTAGTATGCTTCTCCACTATGACTACGTAATCTTGAAATAGTCCATGGTATGATTTTGTTTTAAATAAAATATTTATAGGGATCAAAAATTAGGTTGGCTTTTAGTCGATGGCATTATTCAGGAATCATTAATTTTAAGTTACTAAAATTAGGAACAAAAAAAAAAGGTTTAGTTAAGTGTACAAAATCGAATGCTAATTCTGGCAATGTTTAAGGATTACAAGTATAATTGCACGTTTATTATTCCGTTATTGGTGAAATTGGTTGGTACGAAGCCGACTGCTTTCCTTACCGGAGTACTGCTACAGCTAGTTCACTGGTCGTAGTGGAGAAGCATAGAGGAGAAGCAATACTATAAAAACCTATTTCAAGGATGCATGCATGTATATATATAGAAAAGATACACGTACTACTTGTGTGTGAATTTTAATTTAAAAAAAATCTTCCAAAACCAACGATATAGGGATTGCGTGGATTGCACTTTATATTATTTGCTCTTTAGCCTAGTTAGGTTATTATCCCCAAATTTTGGTAGTCAATAGATGGTCCTTTGACTTTTCAGTGACACAAGTTTGTTCTATGTGTTTTGTGTTTGGATATTTTTTTGCCCCCCCTTCTAATGTTTCCCCAAAGTTGTGTTACAGTGGACATTAATTGTTAACTATTTTATTTTTTTTAAGAGAAAGGGTAAGGAGGTAAATTTAATTTCAAGAATTTTACTTTATTTTATTTTAAAAAAATCTTAGACACCAAGTTTTGAGGGTTTCTAGAAAGTTTCATTACCTTTATCCAATATCACCTCACACACACAAGACACACACACACTCAACTCACAACTCACACTTATACTGCTAAAAGAAAGTGACCAGGTTCATTTCTTTCTTGATCAAGTTCGGATTTGAAGTTTCCTGTGTTTCTTGCTGAAGAAGAAGCCATGAAGTAGCGGTCAGGAGGTTTATACGGTTTAATAGTTAATACGTTTGGAGGAGATGACATGCTGCCAATATTGCAGCATCAGCTCCCCACTTTTCTCTTATATTGTAATTTGACCCCAAAACTTATTTAGGTGTTTTCAATTAGGTCCTAGAGATAGTTAGCTTCTTCATTTTGCCAAGTTAAGTTGTAATTTATTATATTTTTTTTTACGAGTGATGTAACCCATAAGAGACACAGGAGCATTTAATTCTTGTATTTTTTTCTTTTTCCTTTTCTTTTTTTCATTTTTCCTTTAATTACATATTATTGATGTGGAATGTGACCGTGTGGGCCGTGAGCGCGTTGTTCCTTAATTTTTCCAATGGAAGTCTCAGAATCAATTATTTTTGTTTACTTCATTTTTATGTGCTAAGCATATTTTATGTGTTTAGATATTAATTACATGCTATGTTTAGATATTAATTACATGCTATGTTTTTAGCTTAAATTAACTCAAATTTGGTCTTAAAATTAAGATAATAAAATTAAACTCGCAATCGATTTTTGTCGGGTGTTGGGGGTGTTTGAGGATAAAATCTTGACTTTCCCTTCTCACAACTGTAACTCTCGAATTTATTTCTCTGATTAAGGTTAATATTGACTGCATTTTTTAGTAACTGTTCACTTCAAAACTAAGAACATAAACACACAACCAATATGAAAACAAAGCAAGCACAAAAGATTTGAGTAACATGCCTAGGACAAATTCTCAATAATGAATATGTTTTAATCAGAGTAATTGACTGTAAAGCATAAAGAGTGGCTGATAATATTGTTGCTGTGGCTGTGGCCGGAGTGGTTATGAGGGCCTCAAAATTGATTTTAAATATTGTTAATATCTATTATTTTAAATAATGATATTACTGTTATTAATTCGTTCAATTATTTTAAAATTACATTTAAATGAATTTTTAGAAAATTTAAATGAAAATTCAATTTATTTATTTATTTATTTGTTTAATTTATTTCATCTTGAGAAAAACTTAATTTAGCTCTATATTAATTTTTCAGGTAGATTTTCAACATTCCATTCATCTTATTTTAAAATTTGCTCTTTTTGTATCAATTATACAGAAAATGAAAAAACACGTTTTTTTTTGAGGTAAAAGTTCGGGCAATGAGTGAAATAGTGATGGAATGTAAGGATGATCACTCGTAGGTTAAGAATATAATCAAGGGACTAGAAGTAAATCATTAAAAGTAAGATTAAGTATGGTTTTGAGACCATAAGTTTAGATAAACAATTTTTCCCTAAAACTAGGGTTTTCGTCTTGCTATTATTCCAACCATTTAATTTCTTCCAATTCACTTTAATTACTCTTATTCCTCTCCTTGTTGGCTGAATTTCCCCTTTCATTTTCTAGCCAAATTAATCACTTCATTTCCCTTCAAATTAAGCTTTAAGACAAGAAATTTCAAATGAGACAACAACTCCTAAATTGGGGCTTTAGTCTTGTCATTGCTTTATGTCATTTAAACCCAAAGTTTCTCCTTTCTTTTTCTTCCAATTACAGCCGGCTCTTTCCTCCCTCTTTCCTTAGCAAAAAAAAAAATTTGCTTTTTATTACCTTCTCAAGCTCTCCATTTTCAGCCGATCCTCCCTCTCATTTCCTTAGCCAAAAAAATTGCTCTTCATCTCCTCTCCAAATCCCCCCAAGACAGCCGGCCACCATTCCCCCTTCTCCTCTCCAAGAAAACCCTCCATTCCCTTACAAAACACTTGTTTAGAGGACTTGAAGTTTTGGAGTTTTTTGATGGGTGAGCTGGCCGAACAAAAACTGGGCAGAGGAGAGGCTGTGGGTTGCTGCCATTTTCAATTGGAGGAAGGAAATCAACCAAGGCAGCTCTAGGAAGCAAGAGCTACTTGAGAAGTTGACTAGGGTTGAACATAGGAGCATTTCTTTTGGGATTTTTGAGCTAGAGTTTGATTGTTTGAAAGGTAAATCTTCTATGCACCTCTAATTTTCAAATTTTCAGATTTTATTAGGTTCTATATGTATGATTTGTGGTGTATTTATGGAGGTAATGGGTACTTGTTGAATGATTTTAGCTTACAAATTTTATTGCCCTTTTGATGCTTTGGAACTTATCTTGGAAAGTTGGATGATGTTGTGAGTGGGCTCTTGGAACTCCCACAAATATGTGAATTTGCTTCTTAGCATGAAAATGGTGATATGTGTGTGTGTGGATGTTGAAATTTGTGGTTGGAATTTGAGGAAGAAACCTCAAGGGAAAAACCGGATTGAGAGAGGGGAAATGGGGCTGAAAATTTGCTGTTTTTCCTTTGAATTTCGTGGCTGCACTTATGTAAGCTTAGAGGCTGGTTTTAATGCTTAATTGATGAGCTCTAAGTTGGTAATTTTTTTCCCACAAAAGTCTTCAAGAGTTATAGGAATAATGGCTTGAGGAAAATTCTGTTTTGGGGCGTGAGGGATGGCTGAATACTTTGCTGTATTTCCCCTGAATTGTAGCTGAGTTTTTGGCATGCTTGAAGGCTAAATGTGAGGTTTAAATGTTGAGTGTGAAGTGGTTAAATTTCCCCACAAAAGCCCTTTAAAAAACCTAGCAAGGATGAGTGATAAGTTGAGGTAAAAATCTGGAAATTTGGGAAGCATGCTGGCCGAAATTTTGGACTGATTTTAGTGCTAAAAATTGATATAATCTCCTATCATTTTTGATCATCATTAGACTAAGGAAGTTCAATACTAGCTTGGTTTCGAAAATTAGGCCAATTGGTGATGATTTGAGGCATAATCCAAGTACTTGAAATGAGGGATTAAAACTTCACAGTTTTAGATGAAATAGCTGAGCTCACTTTGGGCATGTAGAAAACTGCCTTCCCATTCGAATTTTTGGTTGAATTTTGGTATTCATTTAGTGTACCAAATTTGGTGATTTTTGGCTAAGAATTGACCACTCAAACGAAGCTGTGAATTATGTCCTGTTAAACTGAAACCCAGAAATTTCAGAAATTTGAACCCCCTCTGTTTGAACTGTTATAATTTCATGCTCGGGTGTCGGAATTGAGTTCCGTCAGTGGCTGTTGAAACTCCTTATGTAGTACTATATTGTATATGAGTTTCAGAGGCTAACTAATTTTCTGTAATTTATGGAAAATTTTCAAAGTAGCCTGGATGGCCAGCCTGATATGTCCTGTCTCTGTACTGTAGCTGTCTGTTGAACAAAAATCTGGGTTAATTCTGTCCAGAATTTTAATTGAGTGTCTTCTACAAAGTTTTAGAACTTTCAAAAAGGTTTCCAACGGTACAAGTGTGCAAAATTCGGACTTGTATAACTCAAGTTACGATTTTTCAAAGATTTTAGCTCAAATTAGGAAATTATCGAACTTAGTAATTTTTTGAGATAAATTTGGTAGGTGAACTAGGAAAACTTATTTCCGTTCTCTTTTAATTATTTTAGGGCAAAGTGCTGATTTTCCATCTGGTCAAAACTTGGATTCCGACCCCTACTTTGTCGGTGAGTTTTCAGTGCATGTTAAATGTTTTCATTGGAATGCTTTTTGTATGTACGTGTTTCATGACATGTTACCTGATTAGACTGTGAAATTGGAAATTTGATGAACCGCTCACTTAAAGGAGAGTATACTTTATTGCTCCCTTTTTGTAGAGTCGATAATTTAAATGTTTTGCATGTATCAAAATTTGGAGATGGAAAAGTGTTACACCACCACTCTTGGCCGCGTGCCTTGAGTGGTATACTATTTACTGTTTAAGTAATTGGCGTGCGGGCCCGGTAGGGGGAGTTTGGTGGTTGGAGTTTGGCGTGAAGAGTCGTCTACTTGGATTGAAAGTCGACGGAGTGTCGACTACTATAAATGCTCGTGAAATGTGGAATTAGGCTCCTGAGAGCCTCCGTATCCTCCTTGTGTGTTAAATTTAATTTGTCTACATGTTTTATTTATTGCTTGTAATTTTACTGTTTTAAGTGCATGTGCATGAATTTTGGAAACTCACGAGCTTTTTTAACTCACCCCCGTTCCCCTTTGTTTTTCCTTAACAGGTGACGAGAATCCAGAAGCCTAAATAGGGCTACTTCTTGTCCTTTTGACTTTTATCTCGAATTTGGAGAAATGTTTTGTATATTCTTTTGGTGATGTATATTTTAGAATTATGGAAATGTACTAAAATCTGGCTCGAGGATTTTAAGTATTTTGAGTGGGAAATTGTAATTCTAAGATTTGACAGTATTGTACAATTTTAATATTAATGTTGCTATGATTGGAGGTTTTACTCGTTTAAGTTAGTATCTTTTCATGCGTGAGTCCTGACGAGAGTTGGACAGGCAGCCTGCTAACCCCTCTGGTTAGCCTTAGGGGGAGGTGAGGCTGTTACAGTGGTGACTGCATTTTAAATAATGAATTTATTTCTCTGATTGAGTTTAATTCGGGTTTAGTCTAATCTTAGTTATTACTCCTTAATTTTCTTAATATAATTATTATAACTATTAAATAATAAAGTTATTTTGAAATCTACAACATCTAAACTACACATAAACCAATAAAAAGTTCACTAAAAGAGCATAAATCAAAAACTTTTCAACAATAATTGTAGATGCTTCTTTTAAAATATATTGAAAATAATAATAAAACACGAATCAACAATTAATACATCATCAAATGTAGAAACTTCTCCATAACTTTCTCAATTTGCACCTAGTAGGATTTGTCCACCATACTAAATTTTGAATTATCCAAGAATCCGCAGCATTAATCACTAGTGTTAAAACCTTTAACTTGAAACATAAAACTCAAATATTAAAATGCTTTAAATTTAGGTACTATGAAATTTAAAAAGAGAAAAGGCTAATTTGAGAAAGAAAACTAACACACCATTCATATCATTATCAACACATAGTCACCAAAGGACCAAATTGGTTGGGAAGGGAGTTGATAAATAGACATATGCCAAGTAGAGGATAAGGATTTTGGGTTTCGTTTTACTCTTTAAATATATTTATTTAATGAGTCTAATTCTCTCTCTACTAATTACTAATGGTCAAATTATACATTACATATTTAAAAATAATACATTAATATATATATGTGTGTGTGTGCATGTGCGCATGCGTTGTGTCTGAGTGTACATACATACATACATACAGACATACGTATATACACATACACACACACACACACACACATACATACACACACACACACACACATACATACATATATATATATATGTATGTATGTATGTGCGCGCGCGTGCATGTGTGTGTGTAAAATAACGGATTGGGCTATAATTGAGCTGAGCCTATAGAGGTCCGAGCTTGGTTAGGCTGGGCCCTTTTTCTTTTTGGGCTGATCATGCCTAACTTGGGTTGGTTTGGCCTAGTTGATAGCTGTAATTGCAGGTGATAATTTATTTATTTATTTATTTTGAAGATCTTCTTGATCTTACTTCACTCTAAGAAAATGATGAAAATTAGCACAACTCCAAACTTCTGTTCAATATATCAAGGCTAAATTCAAAGAATGAAATAAAAGAAGGAAGCCAAAAAAAAGTGGAAGAGGATTTTGATCTTTTACACAAGACTGTTAAAAAATACAAGAAACATCCTTAATGAAGAAACAAAATGTCAAACTTTCATTTTAGTATAACATTGAGCAAAATGAAAAAGAAAATACAAAGACAACCAACATCCTAATTAATAAACACATACACAACCAATCAATACTATAAATTTATTATTATTCAATTATGTATTATATTATATTTATTTATAATAATAAATTTAAGTATGGGACAGGGCGATCCCCCACTCCAAGCCCCATTTGAAGTGGGTGAAGAAAAATGTCCCTCACCCCGTCTCCACCATCGTTGCTCTCTCTATTCGTTCATCTAGTTCTAAATCTTGTGTAACATGAATGAAATACACTGTACACTACCATTATTAGATACATGATAATTTATATAAATTTGAGTTTAAAATTTAAATTTTACTTATATATCATGCATCTAAATTCTTTTATTATGTACTTGTAATAAAACATAATACTACATCTATATGTTTTAAGTATCTGAGGGTCACCCAAAAAATCTAATTATGATTGGTGGATACCGATGTTATGGCTGTGTTGTGGAGATGGAGATGACAGACTGCAGTATTTAATGTACATAAAAAAAAAGAAATTAGCATATTAATTGATGACAATCTCTAATCTCTTTCTAGGAATTGTTACCTTAAGGGGGCATTTGGTAATCTTCCAATTAACTCACTTACACAAACTATAAATCTTATAAGCTTTAGTAGTAGTTATTTAGGATCTCCCCATTTACAGAGTCGGTACCATTTGATTTTGATCATCTGGGGATCACAATGCTCTAAGGACTTTGTACCTTCGCATGCAATAAAATTCATTACCGACCCTTTGATTGATCTCTCCTTCCTCAGTTAAAAGCGGCTCAAATTCATTTAACTTATTATAAGAATTTGATTACAAATTCTTTTTTTCCATTTTGATTTATTAGAAAATTATTAAACCATCCCAATAGGTTAAATAGAATTTGATTTTATTTTGCTTTGATTACATATATTTCTACTAGTAATAATATAAATAGTGAGAGTGATGAAAATTCCAAAGTAAGAATCATCCCACACATGATTACGGTAATTTTTAGGTAAATTAGACTAATATATGCTACAAAGTAGTAGTTTTAAGTCATTTGTGAAATGACAATTTTAGCAATTTCCATATCATTCACATATTAAGAATTATGATTATTATGAAAATGCCATTTTATAATATGTCACATATCATTTGCGCACAAGAACTTAAGATTATTCTCATAATTTTTACTGATTCTTGCTATGTATAAGTTTCACAAGATAATTTGGGGTACTTTCTGTTGTAAAATAATAATTATAAAGTAATAACCATTGTTACTTAAGTTTGGGATAGATAAAATATAAAATATAAAATGTATCAATATTATATATAATTAAAAGTTCAACATAAAAATATGATTTTGAAAAAAAAAATGCAGACAAATCCCAAATGTAAATGATACAAAATATATTTGCAAGTTACTCAACTTAATATATTTTCAAAGATTATGCTGCTACATTAACATAATTTTAAATTTTATACGTATGACCTCAATAATAAATTTATTAAAATTTTATCATTTTATTAAATTCATCGGTATTAATTTATTAAGATTGTGTTGATGTATAGACAAGTGCTATTATATATATAATTCACCTCGGATGACTTGTTATTATTGTAAACCAAACTTCATATCTTTTCAAAAATTGAAAAATAATTCAAAATTTATAATATGACAAATTTTTATTGTATATTTTATAAGGTCATGCAAATAGTAGAAATAGTTTTTCTAGTATTTTTAAAATGCATAAAATACACAAGATTTACAAATGATATGTACATTCGTGTATCATACAATATGCATATTACGAGTACTTTTCACTGAATATAATGTTAAATTTCAATCATTAATAAAAAAATTTAGCATTATTACGTCATGGAAGTGTTCACTGCTTTAAACCAGTGTTTTCAGAACCGAACCGGACCGGCCGGTTCGACCGGTCGGACCGCGAACCAGCCATGCCACCAGTCCGGTTCTCTTCAAAAGCCGAAAATCGTCAAAAACCGTCAAGAACCGGTTGAACCGTGCGAACCGGTGAGAACCGCGAACCGGCGGTTTTTTGACTTTTTCCATTTTTTGAAAATATAAAATGTGATGGTAGTGAGATTTGATTTTGGGATCTCATATATAAGATACAAGTGTCTTAACCACCACAGCAACAAGTATTTTTGAAGTTAGATGAGTACAAAAATTTGAAAATTCGAATTCTTTTCATTTATTGATATTGGTTTTCTTTTTTTTGTTTTCCCAATTTTCGGTTAAAAATGTATCTAATATTTCAAATTTTTTCAGGCTTTTTTTTTGTATGGTTGAAAGAAATTACATTTATCAAATTTCAGAAAATTTATGTTCAATTTTCATGGGCCCGTTTGGTAATGAGTTTTTTGGGTGTTTGTAGAAAACTTTCATGAACCCTCTAGAAATTTGTAGAAATTTATTTTGGAATGTGTAAAATTTTTGTGATAAATTTAATTTTTCCTTTTCCTTTTCCTTTTCTTTTCCTTTTCCTTTTCTTTTCCTTTCCTTTTCTTTTCCCTTTCCTTTTCTTTCTTTCTTTCTTCCACTCCCCCCTGACCCATGACTCTTCTTTTTTTTCTTTCCTCCCCTCTCCCTCCCCTCCCTCTCTTCCCCCTCCTCCTGGGTTCAGGGGAGGGAGGGGAGGGGAGGAGGAGGGGAAGGGGAGGGAAGGGAAGAGGGAGGAAAAAAAAGGGCAGGAAACCGGTGAATCGGCCGGTCGGACCGGTTGAACCGCGAACCGCCACCTCTACCGGTTCACTGGCCGGTCCGAGTTTTAAAACATTGCTTTAAACCATCAAGCCATCAGATGTCTTTCGTTTCACATTCAGAAATGTTCTGCCACGATACAAAAGATTTGAAAGAAGAGATCTTGTCATATTGTTGGTGATTGATGATGGACAGTAATTAAAGAAAAAGATTCAGTCATGATCGTTGCATAGGAGTATCTTTTTATTTCCATCCATCCGACCTTCAAAGACACGTTCTTAAGCCCAAATATCACACACTTGAGTCTAACAGATTAACTTTCCAAAAAATTTAAACAAAATTTGTAAAACTTACACTCTAATCTTTAAAAGCAAATACTATCATGTTATTTAGCAATTAAAAAGAAAAAAAAAAGAGAATTTCTTGATGCAACGACTACAACCCAAATAGGAAAAAAAAAAGGTACCTAATCATAATTTGGGAGTTGTCCTGACATACATCCCAGAGCATAAGAAACAAATCTATTACAGCGATGACTACCATTGGAAAGAAATATATGACCAAATCAAAATCAAGCAGGGTCTTTATTAGAACGTAGAATTTCAGAACAATGTTGATGCATGGGAGAACTTATATATGCTATGAAATAAACACCAGCAACAGTAATCAACCCCCTTAATGAACCTATTGAAAACATGCAATAATGATGCCAACGACTATGAGCACTGCGAACCCAAATAGCGCTCCCAAAACACAGGAATACGAACAATAATCAAGCCATCCTTGTGAGGGCCTCAAAATTCAGAATTATTTTAAAAGTATCATAATATTATTTATATTATGTTTATTTATTGAAATATGAGTGAAAATATGTTTAAAGTGAATATTTTCTAATTTACAGAATTTTATACGATTTATTTGCCGGTGTGTGGTTTTGGCCAAAATTAGCATTAAAAATTGTTCCGACGCATGAATAGTGACTTGGACTTGAAATCAAGCATACGTAGTGATATTTTGAAAATATTATGAAGGTTAGACAGTGTTGGAATGGAGTAAAATAGTGTAAGTTGGACTGTCGTGTGTGACATAAAGTGCCAAAAAGCACTTTTTGCCTTAAATCATGGAAAAGCACTTTTTGGCACCATAAAGCCTTGACTTCTTGCAACCTTGAGATCACTTTTTCAGCTGCACTTTTGGGATCTAGCGAGAGAGAGAGGCCGAATGCATCAAGGAGGAAAGAGAGAGAAATTGTCTTCTTGTCTTCTTCATTTTCTTCCTTGCTTCCAACAAGCTTCAAGCACCCTTAATCACCATCATCTTCTCCACTTCTTGCAGCCGAGAGAGAGGGATAGGAGAGAGAGAGAGCTGGTTGGGTTCTTGAAGGAAGAAAATAGAGGTAAGTGTTGTGGTTTGACCTTCCATTTCTTCTTCCAACAAGCAACTTGAACTTATGAAACTTGATTGAAGGATTCTTGGGCTTGATCATCCATCCTTGGCAGCCGTGAGTGAGTGGGAGAAGGAGGAAGAAAAGAGAGGTAAGTCTTGTGGTTAAATCTTCCATTACTTCTTCAACTAGAACCTTGAATTTGTGAAGGTTTATGGCTTGAGTTTTTCCCTCCATGGCAGCTGATTGAAGGGAGAGAAAGAGGAGTAAAGTTCAAAAATTTGGAGGAAAATGAAAGAGAAGAAAAAGCTTGGGTAGTTTGACTCAAGTTTGGGTTTGAGCTTGGTGTTGGAAATCTTTGACGAAACTTGTAGATCGAGGGCTAAGATCGAAGTTTGTGAAGGTTGCTAGGCTTGAAAGCACTCTTGGAAGGAGGAAACTCACGAGATCATCTTTGATCTTGACGGATCGTGTTAGATCCGGAGGTATAAGCTTTGAAACTTGTAGATCTAGCTTTATTAGTGTTAAATAGTTTAGATCTATGGTTGATTTTGGTAAAAATGATCTCATCTGAAAAGGATGAAGTTGGGCTCTTGGAATCCCAACCTAGGTAGCAGACTTGAGGTGGCCTCTAGGTAGCGGACTTGAGGACCTGATTGGAATTTGAATGTTATTTGTGAATTTATCATGATATGGTTAGAAATTAGGGTTTTAGTTGTTGAAAAAGTTTGAAGAAAAATGTATGTTATGGCCAAACCCATGCTTGGTAATTTTAATGTTTGATTTTGAAATGTTGTGAACGTTCTCGAAGAATTTTCTTCTGAGGAAAACATGTATATTGTTCAAATTGTGAGTGTGTGTGTGTGTGAGGGAATGTTTGAAATTTAAAAGGTTAAAAGTGAAGTTTTTCATGAAATTTGAGTGAAAAGTGCCACTTGATTGAATTTGAGGGTTTTACTATATCTTGGCCAAATTCTGGGGATTTTGAATATAATGGCTTGGAATGAAGTGTTTTATGTTAATATGAAAGCTTTAACTAAAAGTGAACGTCGAACGTGTTGTGCAAAAAGTGATTTTGAGGTGAGAGACCTCACTTAAATATTTTGTGAAAGAAAACGTGCTTGTAGTGCCAATGAGTACATCGGTGGAGTGTTATTTTGAATTGATAACGTGATTTCTAAAGGATTTATTTGGAACATTATATCATGTGAAATGAAAGTTTTTCCCCTAAGGGGATCTTGGAAAATGTGGTTTGAAATTAATAAGTGAGAGTGAAGTGTTTCAGTAATTTGAGAGATGAAAGAAATCTCAACCATTGTTTCTTTTTAATTTGTTTTAGAAAGTGTTCAAGGAACTGAGTTTGACCCATACGTGGAAGCTGAACCCTACTACTTCGGTGAGTTTCAATGCATGATACTTGACTATGTGTATTTAACTTGAAATGTGAAATAATGTGAAAAATAGATTTTGATCCATCAAATGGGATAGTGTGTACTTTATCGCACTTACTCCCATTTGAATGGTACTACTTGCAAAAGTGTTTTCATGATATTTTGAGTATACTTTGGATCTCTTGTCTTATGCCATGAATCTGCTTTGAATTATATGAAGTGATGTGGCGTGTCCGTATTTCCATTCTCGAGAATCTTAATCCCTTGATATGTTATCGACTCGAGCCGTTGGGAAGACCCAGGTCGAGGAGATTTAACAATCTTGGGCTACGTGATTAACTTAATCCCCTTGGTAAGTTATCGACTCGAGCCGTTGGGAAGACCAAGGTCGAGGAGATTAACAACCTTGGGCTACGTGACGTGTTGTGTGCTCTGGACTTGGCAAATGGCCTTGTCCCTGTTGTAGAGCAATACACAAATATAAATTTCCTGTTAGGCTGGCGGGTCCGATTGGGGGTTGGGTGGAGAAAGGAGTAAGTGGTGTTCTACTTGGTTGTAAGTATGAAAGTTGACGGAGTGTCAACTACGAGAATTGCGCACCGGTCCAAGAATGTGCTCCAGCTTCGAGGACATTAGCCCCTGAGGGCTACTCATATCCTACTCTTAGGTGATTATTGGCTTTCCTTACTTGTTTATTTCCAAGTGTGAATTTTGAAGTGAAAAAAATTATATATGTTATGTGCTTTGCATGTTTTTAGGAACTCACGGGCTTTTTAGCTCAACCTTTCAAATTTGTTTTCCTTAGCAGGGACCGAGAACCCAAGCGAAGGAGAGCTCACCGTTAGTCTCGAGGTTTACTTTTGTAATTGTCTTGAGAGATTTGAATTGTAAATTTGGAATGTGGTTAAGGAAATGAGTACCCAAGTGGAGAAACCAACCTTTAGAATTAGGGGTTTACTTATGTTAAATATTTTGAGAACTTTGGGTTATGGTTATTGAAAGCTTTTGTAATATGGAACCTAATTGTATGGATGGAGGATTTATGTATTCAAAGTTTGTAATTTGAAGTTATGGGTTTGTAAGTTATTATTCGATTTGTATTGTGTTTAGATTTTTAGTTTGATAAGTCATGTGATGTTTGAGTGAGTGAGTGCGAGAGAGCTCTCTAGGGAGAGGTGGGTCATCACAATCCTGGCTTTGGGAGTGGCTCGTCGGCACTACTTTCATCAGCCGAAATATCCATTCCAATTGGATGGCTCATCCTTTTCTTTCAATCGTCTTCTTTTCTGCTTGTATAAGTCTCTATAATTTTGTTTCTTGTGTCTGCCACTTAATGTAGAGAGGGTTTTTATAGCTCCGAGTGGAGCAACAGAAACGGATGTCGGAATTAATGGAGGGAAAACCCTAGAAAATAACAAGGCAACTGCTCTTTTTTATTGAAAAGCAAATTTGACCGTGATTTCCTTGCCAAATTTAGGCAACATAATCTTCTATGCTAAGAGTTAAATATTTTTCGAGCTAGATATATGGTTAATTTCACTTTGACCTTCTAGACTGGTTTAAAAGTTTAATTTTATCTGCCAAAGTTAAAAAATTTTGAATCTGACTCTTCATAATGGCATGAAAAATTAATTTGGTTGTTGAAGCTAATAGAAAAACTAATTTAAATGGATCATATTTTAAATTCATTTTGTTATGGTAAACCACAAATTTTTAACTATGGAAACATTGAAAATAATATACATACACCTGGAGATCATGGGCTGTGATTTATGCTACATGCTAGTAAACTTCTTCAAAGATTGTATTTCAAATGCAATTCTTTTATTATTGGGGTTAATCACACTTTACCTCCCTACGCTTTGGGGGTAGTCACACTTAACCCCCTTCAACTTCAACAATGTTCACTTTATAACCCTAAAAGACTAGTCAAACATTACAATTAGTAACTTTGCTCCAGCCAACACTCTGTCAACATTGACTCCCTCCCTCCTCTCTCTCTCTCTCTCTCTCATCCTTCTCTCTGTCCGCCACCCTCTATCATGATCGGTGTTTTGTGAGAAGATATTGCGTACACCACGCACACCACATGAAATACCAATTATTCATGACCAAATAATAATGGTGGACCATTCCTTGTCTATGAAATACCAGACAAAGTATGGCCAACTACATTACTTGGTAACTTCTAATTGGTATTAGTGTGTTGCCACGTGGCATACGTAGTTCTTTTTGGCGAAATAAAAAAAAAAAAAACTCTGTCCTAATCCATATCATGATGATATAGAGAGTAAGGAATTTGATACGAATCATCATCTAGACTAATAGATTGAAAGTGAAGTGATTGATAAGAATTAATCTATCAAGTTACATAGATTGCAATTATGAGCAAAGATTTGAAAGATGATCTCGAAGACTATTTTGTCGTGGATCCCTATGATCTCGAAGATTATTTTGTTATGGATCTCTATTTATGGGATATTTGATTTAGGGTTTGGGGGGCATTATTGGTATAATCAAATCAAACTTCCAAATTTCTAATTTAGAGGTTCAAGTTAATTTCTGATCTACAGGTTCACGTTTTGGTATTTTCACTTGTTTGAGGTACAAAGTAAATATTTGATGGTTTTATATCTTAATAGTTTCTTAATTAGTACTGTATTAAAGAAAAAACAAATCATAGAGAATTGTAATTATTGTAAAAGGTAATTCTACCCACATTTTACATGGGTTTTCATTGCCGTGTTTTTCATATGCTAACAAGAGTAACTAGATCGTGGTGCACAAGCATTCTTCTACCTGTATACAAAGGATTGGTTGTTTAAACATTGAACAAAATACTGGTTGCTTAAACATTGAACAAAATACTGGTTGCTTAAACATTGAACAAAATACTGGTTGCTCTGTCAACTTGATTAACGTACTTTTGAAGTGAAAATCAGATGGTATCATATATATTCATAATATAATTCTAGCAACACCTACGTGACTTCGCGAGAGATGATGGACAGTTCCATCCCCGACTCTTATCAAGCAGAGGCCAAGGTCAAATTCCTTGTCAATTATCCAGTAGTGTTAGCATCTAGCAAGGAGAAAGATAGAACTGGATTGCGATTGGCATTAGGCCAAATTTCACTCTGAGCCTTCATTTTTTATGGGTGATAAGTTCTAACACCTCGTTCTTAGTTATTTCCTCAATCCAGTAGGACTTGCCAATGATTGCAACTCTTTTTGTTCTCACAGGGATGCTGAGAATGAAGAGGAGGTAATTCTGCATGCCTAACGGCATATAAGGTTACATATGTTATTTTGTTTATGCCGTGGATTATGTTTCCTCTGACTAATAAAGTGCTTAATATCAAGGCTTCACAATCATCCATCAATAATAACCTAGCTACGTACTACTGGGTCCGTTTGGATTAGTTGTTTTTGGAGTTGTATTTCAAAAACAGCACTGTAGCATTTGGGGGGTGAAAAACAATTATTGTAGCTGTATTTCGATTACTGTAGATGTATTTGGATTTATTTATTTATTCATTTTCTTTTTTATTTTCCATTTCTTTTTCCTTTTTCCTTTTTCTTCTTTCCCCTCTTCCTCCACCCCACCCATGGGTGGAAGAGGGGAAGGAAGAAAAAGGAAAAAGAAATGGAAAAAGAAAAAGGGAATAGAAAAAAATATTTGAAATTGGGTGTTTTTGGGGTTGTATTTCAAAAACATTTTGGGGGGTTGTTTTTGGGGTTGTATTTGGAGTTGTTTTTACTGTAGCATTTGGGGTGTGAAATACAGTTTTTCAATTACAAGCGAAAAACACACAAATCCAAACGAAGCCAGTACTATTCTTCACACTAGCTTGAGTAAATTTCAGCTCACAAAATAATTAACAAACTACACTAATAACACACACACACACACAGATATATATATATATATATATATATATATATATATCTATATCTGTGTGTGTGTGTTCCACCTACAATTTGAACATCATATAATACGAGTAACCAAAGATACCTTCCGGCTTAAACAAGGCATTGGTAATAGTAATACTCTGCTTCAACCAGACACCGACTCCTCGGGCTTGTCCTAGTTACATCAAAAAAGTGCAGGCTTGTTTGTCGAAAACCAAACTAATGTTATACGATCTTTTCTTTATTACTCCAAAAAACAAAACAAAACAAAACAAAATTTCCACCAAAAAAAAAAGGTAAAACTTTGAATAATACTCCAAACTATGTAGAATATCTTTTAATGCGGCACATAAAGAGCAAAAATTGCCAGCGAGGTGACCGAAAAGGCCACACGGCCCACACCTATTAAGAACCCCACCGCTATGACTATACGGTGCCACCAGCAAATGCCATAACAATCCTCGTCAGTTATATCACTTGTGGCGTCATTCACATGGGTAGTCTCTTAGTGGTAATTATTGCCATGCAAAGTACCGATTCTTTGGTGCAATTGCGTGTGGTCTTATGCCAAACAATTGGGAATTTTTTCCTATGAAAAATTGGTGGCCATTTGATGTGGCTGCTCTGTACCCGAATGCCGATTGTAGCCATGTGAAATACCTTGCCAACAAAATCATTGAAAAAAACCTACTTTCAAACTTGATATGATAGAAAATTGAGATGTTCCCGGTTAGGGCTTTTCTTCTTCGATTTATTACAGAGAAGAACCACTTATATATATATATATATATATATATATATATATATATATACACACACACACCAATTGTTCACCTCTCTCAAAATCCCCTCTGCTGCTTACAATACAACCTCAGCTGCCAAAGCAAGCCTTTTTAGGTACTGTTTTCTATTTCTGTTTACTTTTCCCTATTACTCAACAATTTTGTATGAATGCGCAAAATAAGTTCATTTTTTTGTAAATTTTTTTTCGTAATTTTTTTCTGCCCGACCTGATTTTTCTCTCAGATTGGTGAAATCTTTTCGTCCCTGTTGTTCTTATGTAACCGTATTTTTGTAGGATTTCAAGAGATTCTACGCTTCATTGCTCTTATTTATGCTTCTTTGTTCCCTTGTACACAGAATAGCTTCCTTCTTTTTGTATGATTTTGCTGACCATTTTTTTTCCCTTTTTTCCTCCCCATTTCTCGATGGCAAATTTCTCTTTGCTGCTGGTGACTTTTTTGCCCACTGCTGCTTCTTATGTGAAGGCATGTTTTTCGGATTTTAATATAATATTTTTTTACTCTTTATTATTTATCGTCTATGTGCTCTTGCATTTTTTTGTAAAGGTAATAATTGGTGAAGGTTCTAACTAATTGTTTTACTTCTGTGGTTCTGTTTTTTTTTGGTATCTTCTTGCACTCTATGGTGACATAGATTTCTTCTTGCACTCTATACCTCACTGAATACATGTATAATTTAGACATTAGTAACATATCTTGCTTCTTTTCTAGACTCTTGCTGACTGTCTTTCTTTCTTTGTTTCCCCTGATTTCTACACGGCTTACTTTTTTTTAGCTGTTGGTGACATTTTTGGGCATTCATTCTTCTTATGTCAAGGTATGTTTTCCTGATTTTAACATGATATGCTCTTAGTCTTTATTAGTAATGGTTTCTGCGCTTTTTCTCCTTTTTCTAAACGTAATTATTGGTGAAGCTTCTCAGTAATTGTTTTACCTCTCTGGTTGTGTTCTTTTCCCTATCTTGTTGGACTCATTGACAGCTACTGTCTAAATTTGGTATTGTTCTTCAGTGAAGAAAGTTTCTCACTCAGAACTGTTCTTCTTGTTGCTTCATACTTGTGATTCCATAGTCAGCAGTCATTAGTTTTATGCCCTGACTAATAGTTTTGTTATTTTGGTTTTTGAGATTCCTATTTTTCTATATTTACTATTTCATTTATGTGCTACCTTTTCTGTATATTAAGTATTTGTAAAGCTAATAATTGGTGAAGGTTCTGACTAATTATTTTACTTCTGTGGTTCTGTTTTTTTTCCTATCTTGTTGCACTCTATGTGGCAATTTTTCGCATCGATTCTTCTTATTTGAAGCTATGTTTTCCGGATTTTAACATCATATCCTCGAAGTCTTTATTATTTATCGATTCTATCATTTTTCGTTCTTTTGGAGCTTATGCTGTGTGTTTCTTATTAATGGGTACATGATAAGAACTTCTGTTGCAATTTACAGGACGAGATATTCTCCTCCTCCTTTGCTGCTGCTATGTTCTTGAAAGTTAATGACTTCCCTAAAGGAAAAAAGGTTAGCATTCATCCTAAATACGTAGTGTAAATTAGGACATTCCTGAAAGTTAATGACTTCCCTAAAGGAAAAAAGGTTAGCATTCATCCTAAATACGTAGTGTAAATTAGGACATTCCTAATGCTAAGGCTTGCCAGCATTCTTTAAGAATTGATGCTAGGTAAGAATCATGGATTAGAGGATGGTCAGATTATTTATTCAATACCAATAGCAGATTTTATTATCACTGCAGCTACCCGTGCAAGATCTATTGATTTATTTGGTGCTTTAAAACGATACTTACAGGATGCTCCAAGTTTGAGAGACAAATAAACTCAAATTTACTTATGCAATTGACACATGTAAGTAACTGAAAATAGATATCTTTGGTTTTGATCAGCTATCAACTAATTGAAAATACAATATGCCCTTGTTTCTATAAAATACTCTAATCAAAATCATCCAGTACTCCAATGAAAGAGTACAAATTCTGGCTCTTCTGAATTGCTCTGAATTCCTATAAATATTATTGCCGAACATTCTATGGCTGCAGTAGGATCATTTTGCTTCTTTATGTCTAAGTTCCACTATTATAATAATCTTCAGCTCATTATTTTTGCTCTTACTGCTTGGATCAATATATTAAGCTTGTCATCCATTTGAATTTGCAGTTGCATGTAATAGGTGGGGAAGGCATATTGGATGAACTGGAGCTTGCTGGTTTTTTGGGTTTTGGTGGCCCAGTAAGCTCAATTTGCCTTTTTTTTTCTTGTACTCATAATTACTTGTCATATATTTGGAAGAGCTCTGTACTGTATGTTTTATCTGCTTAGAAATCATGCTTGGTTTAACTGACTTTTGAAGAAAATATAGGCATTTTGGAACTCTTCTCATGTTTTGACCATGTAGAATCATGTTAAGCACCTTCTTATTACGGAAGAGAAAAAGGTGAAGTTCTTGATTTGCAAAGATAAAAAAAAAATTGAGATTCCTGCACTGGGGATATGAATAAAGGATGAAGGAGTTAGTGAAGTGAGAAATTATTGCTCATTTGGAAATCGTATGCGATTTTAAGAGTCAGGAAATCTGCCATTTATTGTTGACTGGGTATCTTTTATCTGTGCTTTAGCCCCATTTTTTGATTGATAGTATTCCAATTTTTTTTAAGCAATTCTTTTCTTCTGGTTCTTGAGCTTCGTATAAATGATTGTGTTATTTCTTCGCAGGAGGATGGGAAAAAGACTGTGGAATTGGAGGCAAACTGTCTTTTTGACCATGATAAGAATGTATGTAATATCAAGCCCTGAAGTATAATGAAGATTGGATTCTTTATGCTTTGCTGGGATCATGAAAGTGAAATTTCTAATCCAGGTTGGAGCTGTTGTGGTTGGACTCGACCCATATATAAACTACTACAAACTACAGTAAAGTTTGCATCCCCTGTTCTAACTTTGCTCTTCTCCCACCCCCCTTCCCCTGCTTTCTTCCCTCTTGTTTTGGGCCTTGAGGTTCCCTCAATCACCTGTTTAAACATCTACTGGACATAATTAAGTAGGATGCCCACATCTAGCGAAAGTATGAGAACTAAAGTACTAATAAACTAATGGTAATGACCTGCAGGTATGGAACCCTCTGCATACGTGAGAACCGGGGGTGCCTTTTTATAGCTACAAACCGTGATGCTGTGGGACATATGACTGATTTGCAAGAATGGCCTGGTATTGTTTTACATTTGCCTTGGTTAAATTGCATGAGAACAAGATGAGAGTTGTAGTAGGTTTATCTGATTTTCAAATGGTCATCTTGGGCTTCAGGTGCAAGATGTATGGTCACAGCCATTTGCGGGTCCACTCAAAGAGAACCCATTGTGGTTGGGAAGCCGTCGACCTTTATGATGAAGTTTTTGCTTAAAAAGTATGCCAACATTTCTGCTATTAATCACAAATGGATTTATTGGTCAATGTCATTTGGTTAGATGTTTGAATATGGATAAGAGGGGGGGGATCTCTAAATGCGTATACATGTTGATAGTCATTCCAAATGTCTTGTGTATAACAACCTGTTATTACCACTGTCCATTAGCCATTGCGTAAGCAGGGGTTGGGTAAATTTGTATACTGTTGCCTTTGCAGGTTCAATATCAGCACTTCAAGAATGTGCATGGTAGGTGACAGAATTGACACTGATATCTTATTTGGATAGAATGCTAGGCGTAGAACTCTGCTTGTACTTTCAGGTGGATATTTTCTAAAAATTGGGTTAAAGATTCTCAAGTTGATCATATGATCAGATTTGTTAATAGCTTACACATTGGGCAACGGCTGTGCCTTGCACAGCCGACCAGTTTCTAGTACATGCACTAAGTTATCACAATTAAGGTGGTGCTGATTTCCTTTGGGAAAATTCTAGATATGCAACTTGCAACTAGAAAAATCTAGTGAAGTCTAAACTAACAAGAAAGAAAGAGGCCTTACTCTCTCGTCACTCGCAAAAAGAATATATTAGTATATTTACTATTTTTCTCTAAAACGTCCACATAGAAGAACAAAACTTACTAAACATCTACAGACCATATACAAGAATAGAAGTATATGCTTAATCTATATTTATAAAATAAGAATAAAAATGGGTCATTAATACATTTTACCTGTTAAATTGTTCATCTGCAGGTTTAGTCCCTCCAACATTGTCAAGTTCCCAATTCCCTTAGGTATCGGTCCAGTTAAATGGTTTCGAGACAAGGCAAGATACTGAAGCAGTGAACACTGAGAATTGATTTTCCTCCTTAATAACTATCAAATCATGGCAGGCCAGCCTAGGGGTTTGGGAGAGGAGACTAGATAGGAGTCATTTCCCCAAGTTAGACACAAAAAAAATTTTATTTTCACCAGTTAAACGTTCGAAAGGTTCAAAAAAGAAATTTTTTTTGAGTTAAAATGTTTGCCCCAGTGCAAAATTTTTCAAGCATCCTTTTATTATATCATCTAGTGCATAAGAAATCAAATTTGCCCTCCCAGTTAAAGTAATATGTTCTGCCTCATGTCTATGCATCAAATCGGGATGGAGGTTGCTGTGACCAACAAGCATAGATGTTTATTATTCCGCAGGGTCATTTTCCAGCAAAGCAAGTAAATTAGAGTAAATTATGGCTCTTTAAATCATTTGTTAGTTACTTTATTAGATGAGTATGAAGTGAAAGTGGGTCGAACGTGAATGATTGAGTGATTGGTATGATTTCTTTGCTTAAGTCATTTCATAAGATCACGATTGATCGCTGTAATTTAGCACAATAGTCTGTGGAAACTGTAGAGGGGGAAATAGATGCAGCTCAACATCTTTCCTCCCGTTGTCTCTGAAGTCACCTCAAAAGTAAGCTCTAGACTTCTCCTCTTCCAATTTTGATTAATGACATTGCTCTTAACTCCTTCTGAATTTCGAGTCGTTATAGGCTGGGAACTATATAATTTTGTGGAAGGAATCAAAAAGAGTAAATTGCCTAGCTAGCCCATAAACTATTACTTGTGCACATTTTTGGCCCCTAAACTATACTATGTGCCATTTAAACTCTTGAACAAGTTAATGTGTAAGCTTTTGGCCATAAACTATACAGTTTCTGGCAAACTTGCCAATGAAACTGATAGAAGAATTAAAAAATTACACATTAACTTATTTAAGGATCTAAACAATACATAATATAGGTTAGGGATCATTTCAATGAAATTTAATTCTCAAACACTTAGAGGACAAATAGATGATATGATTGCTCAGATTTTGAAGAAAGGTAGACCATATTGTATAGAAATTAACTAGTTTACAGTTTATCATGAATAAACATTGTTTTTTTTTTTTTTGCAGTTTATGGTCAGCTACTATTTTAAAAATCTTTTCTGAATTTTTCTTTAACTCGTAATCACTCTTGTGAACATACTTTTTTCTTACCAATAATGTGTCAGAATAGTACTTCTTTAAGTACTCTCACTGAAAATGCAATTCGAGCATAAGACTAATTACACATACCTACCCTAAATGCACGATTTTCTCATTAATTTTGCTTATATGCCATTGCGTCTTAAAAGATTTCAAGCGTATTTTAAATACTTTCATGTCTAGTCTTTATCACTAAAGGTTTCACTCAATTCTTACAATCATATTCACTATTAGTCTTTTTTCCCCCCTTGAAAGAAAGAAATAAACACAAACCATCTAGCCTTATAGCAATTGGATTTTGTATTGTCGCACAAGGCATCTTGTAGTGCCATTAGATTTATTCACTTGACCGGAGTTAAGAAATTAGGTTCCTCTTTCTATCTTTTTCAACGAAGTGATGCCCATTAGATTTATTTGCTTTAAAACTATATGGAAGGAATCTTGTGGTGCCATTAGATTCCTGCGTTGATTTTGTCCAAAGCATTTTTTTCTCTCACAATTTGTCGTCAACCAACATAACCAATTGATGATTACTTTTATCATAATTGACAGATTATGCGTAAATTTGTTATGGTTGTTCTCGAGAAAAGCTACAAAATTTGATTATGGATGAAAAATGATCAAAAAACTCTCATGTACTAAATTTATGAAATTTGATTTTAAATAATTAAAATTTTAAATTTAAATGCTAGTTTATTAAAACCAAACTTGCAAATAATACTTGATAAATTTTGTTGCGGGAAATAACCTTTAATCTACATTTTCCTAATAAAATTTTCTGATATGGTGAATCGGATGTTCTTTTGATGATCATGTGACATGGAGAAAACCTAGGAGAGTTAGATACCGGAGAGAGACTTTGGATATAGAATCATGTATGGTGAATCTGATGATTTTGTGATGATCGTGTCATGTGGAGGAAGCCTAGGAGAGTTGGATACAAGAGAAAGAAATTGGATATACGATCATGTTTCATTTTAAACGTTGATATTTGTTGTAATTTCATGATATTTGAAAGGTATTTTTGTTCAGTAAAAGAATTAGAGTTTAATCAGAATCTGCTTAAGCATCCCTAAGGTAGATTCTAATTTTCAGTTTTTTCAGTGATTAAATAATCTAAAAGTTGGGTGTAAAAGCAAACGATAACATCTACAAAAGTGATTATTTAAAATCACTAATCTATAATCACCTAAATTAATGAATCGAGAACAAGGCCTATAGATAACGCAACTAATAGTTTTTAGTAGGAATTGGCAAAGACTCTAGGCGGATTGCTACCTTAGAAATTAATAGTTTTTTTCTTCCATTTTCCTTTGATATAGCTATAACCAATCAGAAGTCTTGGTCCTCGACGTACATTTGCCAAAGAATCAAGTAGTCTAGGTTGCTAGAAAATGAAACAATTGTTTGCAAGTGTAGGAAAAGGGCTCAAAGAAGATAGAAATTGAAATTTCAGCAACATGCTATCAACCATACAATGATCTAACATTGTGAGGAAAAAGAATTCCGCACTTCACTTTCAAAAGAAGACTTGGACTTGTTGCATAGAAAAATCCATTCCAGGCCTCCTCACCCTCAAAATCCCCCAACCAATTTTTGTGGGGCTCCATTTTTTGCCTGAATTTAGTATTTTGTTTAACATGAACTGGTAAACCCAAGTGCTCGATTTTGTTTGTAAATGAAACAAATTAAGCGCAAGGAAAGATTACTAAACTTCCAACATAAAGTTCAAATTCGGAAAAGAAAAATATAAAGAGTTCAAACTCTATTTCCAAAATCATGAAATATTGATAAAACTGACCTTTTAGACTTCATTACAAGTGATAAACTTTTCTAGTCTAAGATGAAATTATATGTGCATTGTTTTTCTATGAAAATCTTCATTATATTATGCATTTGCACATTAAGAAAATCTGATTCCTTGTTATTTTACAAGTTTAGCATATCTAACAATCGATATATTGCATTACAAAGAGTTATTTGTACTACTAGTTTTTCTAATGAAGGGTATAAATAACTCTTTATGACTTTCTTTCTTTTTTTTTTCAAGGTTTTTCTTTGATTAATTACGATTCTTGAAGTGTCCACGGCCATGCTCATGTATCGATTTTAGAATTCTGAACTCACCAGGGCAACTCACAAAGAAGTGCTGCTAACTTTGAGCTTATATATAGCTATAGACGAGCATGGAAGTCAATAAATGACACACTCTTAGAAAAATAACCAAATTAATGGAAAAAGCCATTAGTATTGATATTCTTGCTAAGTTCCAAAAAAGTATTATCAAGTCATGGAATGGAAGGATGGTCCATCGGAGAAGGGGCCACCATCAAGACGACTTTTAGTCTTTTTGTTCGATTAGCAGAATAGCCTGAAGGTGACAGCTTCGACCCTGTATGACAAGTCAGTGAGTGTTTATTGCTATGTACCAGGATGAAATAGTCCCTGACTTGTCTCCCATCTCAAGTCTTCCCCCAAGTCTCCTGTGAAAGTGAATGAATTGCTATTTCCTTTTAGGGTCAATGACCATTTATCTCGTCAAAGTATATACTGATTTTCATTTTACCCTATAACCTTTATTTTTTATCACTTAACCCTACAAGAGACACAAATACCCCTCTATAATTCTAAGTTTTTATTTTCAAACTCTTTGCTTCCTTTAATCATTAAACTTTAACCAGCAATTTGATTTCGACCACTCTAATTAATGGTGATAAAGTTTTACATGAGATAAGTACATGTATTAGGGATATACTAATAGTTTATTATTTTAAAATTTTGGTAAAAAGAAGATTGTGATAAGTAAAAACTCATTATAGGAAAACAACAAAAAAAATATTCAATACTGACATGTGAATCTATGATTGTAAAAATAGGTAATTGGCTATGAATAGTGTAATTATAAGAAAGTAGAGTAAAATTTTTTTCTTAATTTCTTAAATTAGAAACTAGATGAAATTGATTTGTGCAAAATATATATATTTTTTGAGTTTTGTAAATTAGAGAATGGATATCCTAAATTTTTTGTTTAAGAAATTTTTTATTTTTCTTAGAAATAAAAATTTTAAAAAAGAAAACTAATTTGGAATAAAAAAGAGAAAAGAGAAAGAAGGAAAAAAATTACACAGTGGAGGGGTATTTTTGTCTCTCAATGGATTAAATGACGTAAAATAAAGATTAGAGGGTATAGTGAGATTCAAGGCATATGTTAAGGGGATATATTAAAATTAACCCTCATAAAAAATGATAGGTGAACTAATATTTACCCATTTGGTTTTCTCGTCTCATCATACAATACTACCATTATTCAATAATACCTACATAATCTCATTATGGTTTTCTTAGTATGTGATTTAATAATAGGGTGAACTAATATTTACCCATTTGGTTTTCCCCGTTTCATTGTACGATTCTCCCATTATTCAATAATATCTAGATAATCTCATTGTGGTTTTCTTAGTATGTGATTTACTAACGAGTTAATTTTAATTTATCCCCTTAAAATATACCCTGGCTCCCACTATACCTCCTAATCTTTATTTTGTTTCATTTAATCCCCTGAGAGACAAAAATACCCCTCTACTATGTAATTTTTTTTCCTTTTTCTCTCTTCTTTTTTTAAATTTTTATTTCTGAGAAAAATAATAAATTTCTCTAACAAAAATTTGGGATATCCATTCTCTAATTTACAAAACTCAAAAAATTATATATATAGTTTTTACAAATCAATTTCATCTATTTTCTAATTTAAGAAACTAAGAAACAAATTTTACTCTACTTTCTTATAATTACACTATTTACAGTCAATTACACTATTTATAATTAGACTAAACACTATTTACAGCTTGTCCAAAACTACATGAAGTGGATGAGTAGAGACAATATTATTACCGTTAGTAGCTTGCCATGATTTTTGAAATATAGGGTTGACTATATAAATATTAAAAGGTTCAATATTTTTAAAGTTTTCTTCTTTAATAACAATATCTTTTAATTTAATAAGTATTCTCTTTTTACATCATTATCATTTATTTTATCTATTAATTCTAAAAAGAATTGCTTATCATCTCTTGAAATAACATTAATGCTCGAATAACCACAATCACATATTCCTACATATTCACAACTATTAGCTGGAGATTAATTATTTGATTTTGCTTGTATTTCATATATTTCATCTTCTTCAGACTCTGTCTCAAAATTATAATCTAATATATTTAGTATTTGATTTTTAATTTGATATTCTAATTCTATTGTATTTATCTTTTCTCTAACCTTACAGTAGCTTGCTATATGTCCGGGTTTTCCACATTTAAAACAAACTGAGGTAGAATTTTGAAAAGAGGCTTGAGTTATTAATTTTCCTTTTGAACTTGTTTTCTTAGAAGAGGTGTTCTTTGAAAAACTAACTCTTTTGTTTACTGTACTAGAACTTCTATTACTTCTATTTGGTTTTGAATAATAGGAATTTGATCGGTTTCTTGACATTGTCCTAGATTTAGTGGATTTTGATCTTTTGATTTTTTTAGTAGATGGAGTTTCTATTTTTTTCATATCCATATTGTTGCAAAATGACCCTAATTCTTTTCTTGCTTCAAGTCATTCTTTTTTAATTTTTGATTTTAATTTAACATCAGTACATAAATTTAATCCTTCAGCGTTAATATAATATATTAAATCTCCATAAGTAAGGTTTGAATAAAGAATTTCTCCATTGTGAATACCCCTGATTTTTTGCCTTACCTTTTCAGCAAATAGTTTTAGAAGTCCTGCTAAAAATCGTTCTTTCCAATAAGAATGATTACAATCTGATCTTAAAAATACTTTAGTAAGAAACATATCTTTATACCATTTAAAATCATGTTGTTTTGGACAAGTTAAATTGATTAGAATTTTTGAACTCCTTTCTTGTAATTTATTTGGATCCTCTATGAAATGTTTACAGATTACAAAAATTAAAGTTGGAACTGAATCAGGTTCTCTTGTAGTAATAGTCATATATTGATCTGTTATTTGAGTAATATTACTACTTGCAGTATCTGAAACCACTTGTTTAGTAGCTGTTAGTATATAATTTCTTTCTTTTTGACTTAGGTAATTATCCCACCAATTTTTTAACATTCCTGAAAATCCTAATATAAGTAATTGGGCACATTCTCTATCATTATGACCTTTTCCTTTAAAAGAGCTAACAGCTATACTCATATTTTGAATTATTTGAAGAATTTGATGTTCAGTTAAACTATCTATATTCCATTCATAAATTGATTCTCCTGAATAACAATAACTTTGATGTATATGAGTTTCTTCAAATTGTATGTCTGGAAAAGAGAGTATAGGATAAAAGTTTCTTCCATGATATACCCGGGGCAAAAAAGAATTTGGTCGGGAAGACCTAATTTTATTAATTGTATTTTCTTCAGGTGCTTGAAATTATTGTATTAAATCTTCTGTGTCTGATTGATCTGTTTGAGAAATTATTTGAATATGTTTATTTTCAAGACTTAATTTAGCTAATTTATCTGAAATCTGTTTAATAAGACTAGAATCAGTATTTTTGTTGAATTGAATATTTTTAGGTAAGTCAAATAGTTGAAATATAGGTTTAGAAGGTTCTACTTTTGGTAGAGTAGTCATAGATAATACTGGCTTCATATTAGATAGTTCATCTAATTGATTTGCTATTGTATTTAACGTTTGATTTGTATAATTATTTTGTTGAAAATTTTTATTTATTTTTTTGTAGTTATTAATTTTTCTTCAGTATTTGCTTTAAAGGGTGAAGTTGTGATAGTTTGACTTCTATGTTGAATCTTTATTTCTTCTAGAGATGGATGAGCAGAGACAATATTATTATCGTTAGTAGTTTGCCATAATTTTTGAAATATAGGGTTGACTATATAATTATTAAAAGGATTTTTAATATCACTTTTAGAAAAGTATAATTCAAACCATTTAAAGAAATCGATATGGGTTTTTATTCTATTAAGCTCTTTGAAATATTTTTCTTTAAGGTCAATGACTTGTTCTTTTGAAAAAGTTTTGAAATACCATTCTCTTTTTTCTTTATTTTCTTCTGAAGAAAATAATTTTTGAAGATAATTTTTATTTATTAAAAATTCTTTAGTTATAACATTTAACTGTATCCATGTTTACATTCATTTGAGATTGAGTAGGTGAATATTTTGATTCTTCATCTTCTTGCTTATATCTAGTTTTTGGAATATTTGATCTAAAGTCTACTTCTTCTAATTTAATTCAGTATTAATTGAAGAAATGAAAGGTCTAGAATTTGTAAATAATTTTTTTAAAAAAATTCTATTTCTATCGATCCATTTGGTAATTCTATAATATTATTTATATTACTGTTTTCTCTTTTAATTACTTTCGTAGTTATCATTTTTTCTAAGTTCCATTTTGTACTACTTGTAATACTATCCCAAGTTAATCGTTTTGGAATAAAAACATTTTGAATGCTCTAAATTAGCTTCTAAAAGTATAGTTTCACCTTTAACAGGCATAATTAAAGCTTTTGGATTTATTGTAGTTTTCATAACTTTATATATTATTCTATATATAATTGCCAAAGATTTTGAATCTTCTATACAATCTGTATTTTTAGTTTGAATATTTAAAGTTAGGGCTAAAAGATATTTGCATCTTTTAGGTCAACGGTGAAATTTGGATAACAATTGAAATAAACTGGTCCAGTTTCTAAATGTGATTCAATCAAGCCAAGTAAAGAATTTTGAAATAAAGTATGTCTAGCATCATATAAACAAAGTAATATAGGAGAATCTAATCCAATTCTGTGTAAAGGCTTAATGGCAGCTTGAACAATTCCTATATGTAAGTATCTATATTTATTTGCATGCTTTGTGATAGATTCTTTATTGAATAATCTAATTATCTCATGATTCTTTCTTAAAGAAATTGTCTGCTCAGTAAGTTTAATTGAGTAATTTTGAAAGAATTCTAATGTTCCTTTTTGATAAACTTTATGAACCTTTAAATCTGGAATAGTCCATTATTTAATTGTTGCTCCATTTTCTCAATATTAATCTCAATATTGTTTACTGAATCATCTTGTTTATTTAAATCTTCTAGAGATTGATTTCTAGAATCATTACCAGTTTGTCTCATTGATCCAATTTGTGGTGGCCCCACGTTTCCCAAGGCGAACCCTAGGACCCGTGGCCGCCGGCCTAGCTCTCGCCAAAACTCGGTCAATCAAATCAGTTCAACTAGGGTTTGAAATAAAGATGCATCCATAGAGTTCGATTAACTTAGCTACAGCCAATCAACCGTCAGGGTTTGATCCACAAAACCTTAATGTAACCATTCAAAGTAATTCACAAAATTATCACCAACATTGAAAACAGATAAATATTTACATCCACAAATTCAAAAGGTTCGGTCTGGTCTTGGACTTTCCTTCGCACCCAATCTAATACTCTGGAGAACCTGGGAAGGGAAATATAATGGGGTGAGCTTCTAAGCCCAATGAGAATCCCAAAACATATAATCAGTTAAGCACATTGGCATAGCATGCTTTCATATAACGGAAATTCACATATGATAAGTTTCCAGAACAGTAATTTTCCTATTTAAGGAAAGTCAGGAACAGTGAGTTTTACCAATAATTGGTTAAAGAAAACAGTAGCAGTCACAGTGGAAGGATACAGTGCTCATAGCCAATCAGTATAGGTTTTCACTGCTTCCCATTCGCCAACCCCTTACTCCCAACTTCGAGCCCAAAAACCAACAGTCGATAGGTGGTGTACATTCGAGGTAATCTTAACAGTCCCCAGGGTCTGTCGACGTAACCGACCAAGCCCTAATGCCGACTCGGAATAGGCCGACTCGCCTCTGGAGTTTGGGATCCCGGCCTTTGTCGCAATGGCATAACATTCATGCACAGTTGACATACACAGGCACAATTACAGTAGTTTAAAATTATTTTTAGAAGCGAGGGACAACTGACAATCAATTTCAACCTTCAAACCCCCTTAGAAAAGTGCAATAAAGTATACACTCGCCTTTAGGAGCGAGGGACCCTTGACGATCAGCCTCTTCACCTCAAGCCTCATTAAAAGGGAGGAACAAGTCTTATTTAACAAAACAAAACGTAATAGTTTAATAAAACATATTTAGTAATACAATACTTCTAAATCAAGATTAGTAAAGCTTACTTTGCATAAAAACCCTAGTATTATTTATTATTATTATTTTTTTAATATACGCCCATTCAAGCAATATAACAATTCACATTTAGTAAGCAAGTATCATTCAACAACAAGTAACACATAGCAAATAAGGATCATTTAGCAACAAATAGGAACCCTCACTTTAGTTAGGTCAAGGTTAAGTTGGTGAGTCGAAAGCCTCCGTATCAACGTCCTCATTTGCTTCACTGACGGATCCTGAGGTACATAATTATTATATTAACTTTTAATTATTAAAATCAATTTTGACCAATTCACTTCTTTTATGAAAAACAATGATGTATTTAGGTTTACTAACGAGCTGATATTGTGATAAATAATTTTTGAGAATTGAGGTTTTGGTTAGTTGGGTAAAATGAGTGAGTTTTGAGAATGTGGCAAAATTAGGGTTTGAAACAAGTTGAGTAGTTGATATACTAAAAGTGTTTGATAACATATTGTACCATGCTTGAATAATTTAGAAATAGTTTGTTTTGGTTTGGAAATCGTCTAACGAAGGTTTAGTTTCTTTTGCCATAGTACAAAACGAGTTTTCATGACTTTAGTTGATTTGAAAAATAATTTGATTTCGTTTTACCCGTTTTGGTCTTGCTAGTACAATACCTTTATGGAATTAAACAAGTTTTACAGGCCTAAAATTGAATTGTGAGAGTTAAGTTTTTGGTCAAATAACCAAATATTGGATACGAAAGTTCATAAGGTTTGCGTTGCTTTAAAACCATTCTGCCACAGTTTCTTTCAAAAATCGAATTGGGAGTTCTACTCGCGCGAATTGCACGATTTTAGATCTGTTAAAAACTAGATTCACAGCTCTTTATTTTCTCAGAATACATCAAAACTCAATTCGTATCAGAAATCAATCAAATTTGGCCATTAAGTTTCAGGATCATCATTTCCAGAAAATTCGCAGGTTTGGTTTTCAGTAATGTTCATCAGTTTACCACGGTGTGTAGAAAATGAGTTACGAGCGTGTGAGGTACCAAATCGAAGCTCTTTGGGTCTAGTTTCAAATGCCCTTGACGGCACTTGATTTGGACTTATAAATTGTGAGATACAAGCATTCTATTTTGGACCGATTTGTCTACTGATTTTCTGGAAAATACAAGATTTTGAGCAATTTGTGAAATTCCAGCTTCATAGCAATGTTGTTACTGGTCTAATTGATTCCCAGCATATCAATCAGGTCTCTCAACATGTGATACATCCATTTAACAAACCAAAGATTCATGCATACGACCCAAAACTAATCAAAAGTTGCAACTAAACAAATTTTAAGTTGAAAGTCACCAAGTCCGGTTCTTCCTTCTATTTTTCTTTCTTGTTGCAAGATCAACTTCCACTCAAAAGCCAAGTTTTATGTCATTATACATCCAGTTCTTAAACTGACCGAGAGGGTCTCATGCAAGGAAAATAGATATATAACTTTCAAAAGAGAAAATGAATGACTCAAGCTCGGCTCAGTTAAAACATTTGGTCCATGAGAATTTTAACCAAAGCCTCATCGGTCAAGTAAAATATAACATATGCATGTGTTGATTTCAACAAGTTATTAACATGAAAAGCTTCGGATGGAACAGGGCAAAGCCCTTCAGCCCACAATCGCTCAAAACAGCAAGGATATCAAGGTACTAAACAATAACAAAACACAAGGAAAAGTCCAACCACATTCAATCATCATGCATGAAGTAAATAAGACTAAAACTATTATTTGAAGCTTCGGGAAGCTTAGAATATCTGTGAGGGCCGTAATTAAATTCTACTTTTGTCTAGATCTTCTGTGAACGATTTTCGTAATTTCACTAATGTATGTGCATGATCATGAACATTTTAAAAACCCACGAACAGATTTCCAAACGATAGCTCAAGTAAGTATTTGAAATCATATTAATAAAATTAGAGTCCAACCGGTTATACCCCCCCCCAAGATTTAACCACCATGAACCTTCCTTGAACCGGATTTCCTTCAACCAAAATCAGACCACATCCAATCAATTGAACCACATTTTTCCCTCTAAAACTCCATTTGAAATTAGCTCAAGGAATTTCAGCAAGAACTGCCACCCATTCCCTCCATTCCATGGCTGCCAAGTGTCGAATTGTGAGTTGAAAATTCTGGCAGCAAATAAGCTTTTTCCCCTCCCTAAAACCGGCAGCAGGCTTGGCCTTGAGCATGGGAATTTCAGACCTTGATTAGCAAGCTAATGATGCTTCACCTTCTCTCATACCCAATGCATGAGAGAAAGAGAGAAGGCTGTGACATTTGTCAATCATTCAGCAAAACTTGTTCATTTGAACAAGCTAGATCACTGAAATATATCTCCTCCAATCTGGTCAACTCCTTAGCAAGACTCACTCCCATTTCACTTCCCTTTTCATTTCCATTTCACTTCCATTCTCTCAAGAAAAGAAAGAGCTTACTCTCATTTTTCACTTCAGCAAATCCCTCCAAGCTTCAACCGAAAGTTCCTCCATCACTTAACCTTTTCTTGACCTTTCAAGCATTGCACCAAGAAGATATTCTTGGCTACAAGCTGCTGGAAACCAAGTTCGAAACCTGGTATGGACTAAGCTAGCTTCTTCCTTTCAAGCTAAGCCAAGCAAGAGAGGTAGAACCGAGTCATTTGCTTTGTAAAAGAAATTCTGGTTAACTTGAAGACCTTTCCTCAACTTAGTCCGTTTTTTTTTTTAGCTGGAAAACAGAACTGATTCAACATCCAAGCAGCCTTGTTCATCCGCTTTCTTACTCAACCAAATAAAAGGTAAGTGTAGCTCCGAAAATGGTTCCATCTGCAGCTTAGTTCCATTCTCAACATTGCTTTTCTTCTTGTAGCTGGACCTCGGACTTCACTAGCTCCAAACACCGATTGTGCATTTGTTCTTGAGACCGTTGAAGGTAAGCATTCCCTCCACATCTCCTTCGAATAATGAAGCTGTTTACCTTCTAGAAATATTATCATACTTCCAGAAACTGTCAAGCATGTACTAGTGAAACCAAAATCCTACTTGCACACATATATCATCTTAAAATGATGATAGAGATTCTGGTGAACTGATAAGGGATATTACCTTGATGTCTCTAAGCTGACCGAAATTTAAAAATCATGGAAAAGTCCTACTTCCTCCATGCATGATGACCGGACCTATTCTTGCTCTTAGTTGAGACTTAATAACTATGATTGCTTGCTGTTTTGGCATGAACGTGAGCTGATGAATGTTGCCCTATTCCATCCGAAGCTGCTCCTGTCAAAATTTGTTGAAAATCAACTCATTCATGTGGTTTTGGCTGGGTGAATTTGGTTAAAATTTTATGAACTAGCTGTTTTAGCTAGACCAAGCATGAACCTTTCTTTTCTCCTTAAAATTTATATGTAGCATTTTACCCTTGCCCGATACACATTTGGCCAGCTCAAAACAAAGTAAAACTGAATGCATGTTGGCTTGAATCTTGGTCTTGAACTGGAAAAAAAAAAATTGATCGGTAGCAAATATATATATGTATATGTATATAATGAGGAGAACCGGACTTGATAAACTTTCCAAACTTGAAGATTGTTATTCGAACTTGTTGCTTAGTTTTGGCAAATGTGCATGAACTCTTGGCTGTTGTTATTGATGTTTACCTGTTCAGAGTTATAATGCGTGATATTCGGAAACCAAACCAGATCTCTAACCGTAGGTTAAACAACTGAAAATTTTGCAAAGTTGCTCAAAGTTACGTTTTCTTTTCCAGAAATCAGTGAACAAAACGGACCAGAACAGAATGGTTGTATTTCACAATTTATAACTCCAAATCATGTACCGTCAGTGGCATTCGAAACTAGATCCAAAGAGCTTCGCTTCGTATCTCACACGCTCTTAACTCAATTTCTACACACCGTATGATCCAACGAACATCGCTGAAAATCAAGACTGCGTTTTGTAACCAAAATGCTTTCAAATTTATTGTCCAACTTTGAGTAAGTTCTAAATTAAATTGGGTTCCGATGTTTTCTGAAGAAGTAAAGAACAATGAATGTAATTTCAAATGGCACCAAAACCATGCATTTCACGTGAGTAGAATTTCCAATTTAAGTTTCGGAAGAAACCGTGGCAAACTAGTTTTCACCTAAACCCGCCTTATGAACCTTATTTGTTACATTTGGTCATTTGACAAAACCTCGATTTTCAAACCTATATTCCGATTGACAAAATTGTTTTAGCCGTGAGGGTAGTACTTCAACAAGACCAAACGAGTAAAATAAAGTCACATTGTTTTGAACTAAAATCACGAAAGCACAATTTTAGTACTATTACAAATGGAATTTCACAACCATCAATAAATTTTTCCAACCAAGACAAACCTCTTTAAAATCCAACCATGATTACCTTATGTTTTCAAATTCTTTAAAATATCACTATTTAAATTTACTCAAACCCTAATTTTTGAACTTTCAAACTCTTTATCTTGACCTAATTAACCAAAATCTCGATTTCGGAATTCATACCACCAATTTTCATGCCATCAACTCGTTAGTAAACTAACTATACCCTTGTTTTCATAACAAGTGAATTGGTCAAAATTGATTTTAATAATTAAAAGTTAAATTATGTACCTCAGGATCCGTGGGTGAACCAAGCGAAGACTTTGATACCGAAGCTGTCGACTCGACTTAAACTTAACTAAGGTGAGGGTTCCTATTTGTTGCTACTTGATCCTTGTTGTTAGGAATTACTTGTTATTATATGACTGGTTTCTAAATGTGATTTATCGTTGAATAATGGAAACTAGGGTTTTATGTAAAATAAATTTATTTCTTGATTTGACTCAACGTGCTTAGGTGGTTTAGTATGCTTTGTTTTTAAAAACAATAAAACTTGTTTTCTTTTCGAGGCTTGAGGTGAAGAGGCTGGCCTTCAAGGCCCCCTCGCCCCTAAAGGCTGGTGCACCTCCCTAAGGGGCTTGAGGTTGAAATTGATTGTCGGTTGTCCCTAGCCTCTAAAGTATTAAACTAAACCACCATACCTGCTTGTGCATGTCAACCTGCATGACCTGTTGGCCGTAGGGATCCCAAACCCCAGAGGCGAGTCGGCCTATTCCGAGCCGGCAGTAGGGCTTGGTCGGGTACGTCGACGGACCCTGGGTCCCGCTTAGTTACCTCGAGTGTACACCGCCTCCTGCTTGTTTAGTTCGGATCCGAAGTTGGGTGAAAAGGAAAGGAGAAGGAAATGAAATGACCGTGAGTTCTGCACTGCTCTCCTTCCCGAGAATATTATTGTGATTGTTACTTAACGCCGTTACTATTTAAATGGCTCAATGAGCATCTTGACTGCTACAGCCACAACTGTTATGAAAAGAAAAGAAAAGAAAATATATATATATATGTATATATATACTATCTCCAACTTTCCTTAAATGGATGTCACTATATTTGAAACTAGTTTTGTAATGGATTTTAAATGTTTACAAAGCCTGTTGTGTTTATGTATTTGATTGCTATGTGTTTTGGGACACTCACTGGGTTTAGAAACTCACCCCATATATTTCCCATCCCGTGACTTCCGTGTATTGAAGAAATCAAGGAGTACAAGTCGGGTGAATCTTTTGAATATTGGTGTATTTGACCCTATTATGATGTCGAGGACAATGTATAAGAATTGTCTTTTGAATTATTGTGTAAGGTTGAGAGTTAAACTCAAAATGGATGTTGGTTAGTAAGTTGTGTCGATCTATTTGAAAATATATTGGTTTGAAAACCTTAACCAGGTAATTGCTCGCTTGAGTCCTGGCGAGTGGGCGTCATGGTCCTATGGTTCATTGGGAACGTGGGGGCCACAATTTGTGGTATCAGAGCCTAGGATAGAAAAATGAGCCTGTGAGGTTATGAGGTCCTGGTTTTGTTAGGTTAGAAACCGATAATTGAAATTACCGTACATTTGGAACTCACATAAAGTTGCTTGTGGTTGTAGGTTATGGCTGGAAATGGAGTGATGGTAACAATGCCCCACCTAGGATGCCTTTGCCTTTAGTACGATATCACCGATGATTGGAGGCCCAGACTCCATTGGAGTCCGCTTCCAAGACCAACCCATGTAGTTTAAGAGACTATGCCTACCCCAACCATGTAGTCTGGTCGTGGATAAGGAAAGGAAGACTTTGGCTCGCTCGTTGAGGGCCAATCGAGATAGAGACATTGAGGACCGAGAACCAGGTTGCGTGCTAGGGTCCGAGAACTTGAGGAGATGGCTAATCGGTTCCTCCGCCTAACACGGTGAGAGATTGCACCGGCATCATGACCGATTGTGAGACGATGATTGAGGAGATGTTGGAGATTTATCTGAGGATCGGTGGAGAGCGTTCTAGTATTGGAGAGATAGTTCCGTGAGATGTTGAGGAGATGGTTCCCAAGGAGATCGTGAGGCTTCTCCTACTTACACCCCTGAGAGTGACCCCTCAGAGGACCCTGACTTTCCTATGTCCCCTTGAGTTAGGGTTGAGACCGAATACCCAATGGGGTCCTACTTGCTTTTGTTGGATGTGCAGTTGGGGTTATGTTTTGAAATTTCGTGGCTGTTATGATTATCGTGTTGTGCTGTTTTAAGAACTTGATGTATGGTGTTTTGTTATTAATATAAGTTGTTTTATGTTCCTTAATGATTACTAGCAACTGTTTTTCCTTTCTCCTTTTTCTAATTCACAATTATAAAACGAAACCCTTGTACGTGTGTATAGAGGAAATGGAAGGAACAGGAAGAAGGAGAGAAGGCCTACTAGGCAAACACGAAACCGGTGAGGAAGAGGCATCTACCGCCCATCTCAGCCGGGAGCACGGGGAACAACCTAGAGATCAAATAGCTGAGGCCTTGAACCGAATGACAACTCTTTTAGAACGTGTGACTGATCGACAAATTCAAGGACCGACAATGGACCAAAGAGGACCGGAGTTAGGCGAAGACAGAGCCTTGGAGAGATTTCAAAGGTTCTCTCCTCCCAAGTTTTGGGAGGACACCGACCAGATGAAGCGGTGGCTAGAGAGCATGATTAATATTTTGGAACTTTAGGTTACACCGAAGTACCGGCAGTGACTTTTGTCTTTCAATTTGAAGGTGCAAGGTGGAATGTTATTAGGGAGAAATGGGCTAGGAACCAGACCCCGTGGACCTGGGTTAACTTTACTAGGGAATTTAATGAGAAATACCTGCCTCCTCTAGTCCAAGAAAGACGGGAAGACGAGTTTATAAGGTTGCGCCAAGGAACCCTGAGTGTAGCCGAGTACGAAGCACAATTTACCCGTTTATCTAAGTTTGCCCCGGAATTGATTGCCACCGAACCTCGTAGGGTACGCCGTTTTATCCAAGGTCTAAACCTAGAAATCCAAGAGGCTTTAGCAACTGCTCAGATGCTCACTTTTACTGATGCCCTAGAAAAGGCTCTAAGAGTAGAGAACACCAAGGCTCAAGTCAAAGCTTTTCAAAACAGAAAAAGAGCAGGTAGTAGTTCGGGAGACCGAGGAAATCAGCCTTAAGATTGGAAAAGGGCTGGAGGAGGCGAGCTGGACTGGAAAAGGCCAAAAGGGTGGTCCATCTCAACCAAGACAAAACCTACCAAACCGTACACCTTGTGGATATTGTGGTAAGACAGGCCATCATGAGAACGATTGTTGGAAAAAGGCCGGGAAATGTCTAGCCTGTGGAAGTACAGAGCACATGATTAGCAATTGCCCTGCCCGTCGACCCCAGGAAGCTGGAACACAACATTTAAAAGGTCCAAACCCTAAACCGCCAATAGAAAAAGGAAATCGACCTAGGGTACCTGGCAGAATTTACTCCCTTGATCAGCAGAACGTACCTGACCCAGCTGGAGTGGTGGAAGGTACCATTTCTCTATTTCATAGACTAGCTAAGATTTTAATTGATCCTGGTGCTAGTCATTCATTCAGAATCCGACTTTATGTGTGCTATTGATGTTAAGTCGATCTATTACCCTTTGATCGATAATACAAACTCCTGAAGGATCCATGCTTAGCAACGAATGAGGTCTATAGGAACCGTGAGTGTGGGTAGGAAAAGGAAAATTTTGGCAGACTTAATTTCTCTACCTATTAAAGGTTACGATGTCATACTGGATGGATAGTCCGCCCGACTTCATGCACAGGTTGGATTGTAGAATGAAAGTAGTTGAATTTCACATTCCTGTGGGAACCTATTCTAAGATTTAATGCAAGACAAGGTTTAGCACGCTCTTATTTCGTGGATTGAGCTAGAAAATTGTTGAGTAAAGGAGCTCGAGGATACTTGGCATTTTTGATAAACCCTCAAGAAGATAAGTCAAGATTGGAGGATATGACTATAGTAAACGAGTATCCGGAAGTATTCCCTGAAGAGTTAACATCCTTACCCCCTGATAGAAACATTGAATTTAAGATTGAACTCACCCCTGGGGCAGCACCTATCTCTAAGACTCCTTACAGGATGGCGCCAGCTGAGCTCAAGGAATTAAAATTGCAGTTACAAGATTTATTAGAAAAGGGATTCATCAGATTGAGTGAGTCCCCGTGGGGAGCCCCAGTGTTGTTCGTGAAAAAGAAAGATGGAGGTTTACGGCTTTGCATAGACTATCGAGGATTGAACGAGGTTACTATTAAGAATAAGTACCCCTTACCCCACATTGATGAATTGTTCGATCAACTGCAAGGTGCCGTAGTGTTTTCTAAGATTGACCTCAAACAAGGCTATTACAGGTTAAAGATCGGGAGGAAGACGCTCCAAAACAGCCTTCAATTCCGTGATATGGGCATTATGAGTTTTGGTTATGCCATTTGGACTAACTAATGCCCCGGCAGCATTTATGGATTTAATGCATCGTGTTTTCAAGACTTATTTAGATCAATTCGTGGTGATCTTCATAGATGATATTTTGATCTATTCAAAGTCCAAAGAAGAACATGATCAACATTTGAGGTTAGTTTTGCAAACCCTGAAGGAGCACCAGTTGTACGCTAAGTTTAGCAAGTGCAAGTTTTGGCTAGAAGAAGTATCATTTTTAGGTCATGTAATCTCAGGAAAGGCATTACGGTTGATCCAGCCAAAGTAAAAGCAGTGATAGAATGGAAACAACCAAGGAACCCAACGGAAGTTCGTAGTTTCCTAGGTTTGGCCGGATACTATCAAGGTTTATTCAGATTTCTCTAAACCGAGTCCCTTAACCAACCCGACTTCGAAAGAATAGCTGTTTCATATGGGATGCAAAATGTGAGGATAGTTTCCAAGAGCTCAAGAGTCGCCCACCAAAGCCCCGTGTTGGTCTTACCAAATGAAGAGGATAGCTTTACCGTGTACACTGATGCATCCAAGGAAGGTTTAGGATGTGTTTTAATGCAGGCTGGAAAAGTAGTGGCTTATGCCTCGAGAAAGTTAAAGTCTCATGAGCAAAATTATCCAACTCATGATCTAGAACTGGCAGCAATAGTGTTTGCTCTAAAGAAATGGAGGCACTATTTATATGGAGTGGTTTTTGAGGTTTATACCGATCACCAGAGTCTTAAATACTTATTTTCCCAAAAAGAACTGAACTTGAGACAACGGCGATGGATGGAATTTTTGGAAGATTATGAATGTACTATTAAGTACCATCCAGGAAAAGCCAATAAGGTAGCAGATGCTCTGAGTAGGAAAGTCCAAATTTCGGGACTAATGGTTAAAGAATGGAAGATGTTAGAAGAACTTAGTACTTGGAGCCCACAATTGGCACCGCAGAAAGTAATTTTGGGTAGTATTACTCTAAGTTCTCCTCTAACTGAGCGCATCAAGGAGTCTCAAGCCAAAAACCCACTGGTGCAAAAATGGATAAATAAGGTTGAGGAAGGAGGATTACCCAATTTTAAACTGGGAGAAGATGGAATTTTAAGATACCAAAACCGTCAGTAGTACGACCAAGAGGATTTAAAAGGGAAATTATGACAAGCACAGTGTCTAAGTATACCATCCATCCCTGGAAGAAACAAGATGTATCGATGTAAAGAAGTTGTCTTGGTTGGATAACATGAAAAGGGACATAGCTCGGTTTTGCAGGTCATGTCTTACGTGCCAACAAGTCAAATCAACACCGAGACCCTCGATTGCGCAACCATTAGAAGTACCGAATGGAAATGGGATCAAATCACAATGGATTTTGTTGTGGTTACCCCTTTCTCGTCGAGGTCATGATGCAATTTGGGTCATAGTAGATCGGTTAACTAAGTCAGCCCATTTTCTACCTGTGAACATGAAATACAAGATGGAAAAACTGGCTCAAATCTATTTGGATGAGATTGTTAGATTACACGGGGTGCCAGTAAGTATTGTATCGGATAGAGACCCACGTTTCACTTCTAGATTTTGGCAGCAGATACAAAGTGCCTTAGGGACTAAGCTAAATCTAAGTACTGCCTATCACCCTCAAACCGATGGACAATCTGAACGGACCATACAAACCTTGGAAGATATGTTGAGGGCATGTATCATGGATTTTGGAGGCGTTGGGACCAGATTTAACTTTGGTCAATTTGCTTACAACAATAGCTACCACTCCTCAATTCAAATGGTCTGTATGAGGCATTATATGGAAGGAAATGTAGATCTCAATATACCGGGATGAAATAGGTGAAAGGAAAATTTTGGGTACCGAGAGAATACCATGGGTTGAGGCGGCATATGAGAAGGTTAGATTAATTTGTCAAAGGATTCAAGTGGCCCAAAGTCGTCAGAAAAGTTACACCGATAACCGAAGGAAGGACTTAGAGTTTCAAGTTGGGGATGAAGTGTTCTTAAAAGTCACACCGTTAAGGGGAATTCTCAAATCAGGAAAAGGAAAGAAGCTGAAACCCAGGTTTATAGGACCCTTTAGAATTTCAAAAAGGATTGGAAAGGTGGCGTATCAGCTGGACTTACCAGCAAGCTTAGCCTAATCCATAATGTTTTCCATGTATCTTGGTTAAGAAAGTATTACAAGGATCCATCTCACGTCCTACCAACCCTAGAGGTTGACTTAGATGAATCGTTGACTTATCAAGAGAAACCTTTGAAAATTTTGGACAGAAAGGTTAAAGTCTTAAGAAAGAGACAAATCCCACTGGTGAAAGTTCTTTGGCGACATCATGGATTAGAAGAAGCCACGTGGGAGCTGGAGGAAGAGATAAACCAGAAATACCCAGAGCTTCAAATGACAAAAGGTAATAATTTCGAGGACGAAATTTCTTAAGTGGGGGAGGTTGTGAGGGCCGTAATTAAATTCTACTTTTGTCTAGATCTTCTGTGAACGATTTTCGTAATTTCACTAATGTATGTGCATGATCATGAACATTTTAAAAACCCACGAACAGATTTCCAAACGATAGCTCAAGTAAGTATTTGAAATCATATTAATAAAATTAGAGTCCAACCGGTTATACCCCCCCCCAAGATTTAACCACCATGAACCTTCCTTGAACCGGATTTCCTTCAACCAAAATCAGACCACATCCAATCAATTGAACCACATTTTTCCCTCTAAAACTCCATTTGAATTTAGCTCAAGGAATTTCAGCAAGAACTGCCACCCATTCCCTCCATTCCATGGCTGCCAAGTGTCGAATTGTGAGTTGAAAATTCTGGCAGCAAATAAGCTTTTTCCCCTCCCTAAAACCGGCAGCAGGCTTGGCCTTGAGCATGGGAATTTCAGACCTTGATTAGCAAGCTAATGATGCTTCACCTTCTCTCATACCCAATGCATGAGAGAAAGAGAGAAGGCTGTGACATTTGTCAATCAATTCAGCAAAACTTGTTCATTTGAACAAGCTAGATCAGCTGAAATATATCTCCTCCAATCTGGTCAACTCCTTAGCAAGACTCACTCCCATTTCACTTCCTTTTCATTTCCATTTCACTTCCATTCTCTCAAGAAAAGAAAGAGCTTACTCTCATTTTTCACTTCAGAAATCCTCCAAGCTTCAACCAAAGTTCCTCCATCACTTAACCTTTTCTTGACCTTTCAAGCATTGCACCAAGAAGATATTCTTGGCTACAAGCTGCTGGAAACCAAGTTCGAAACCTGGTATGGACTAAGCTAGCTTCTTCCTTTCAAGCTAAGCCAAGCAAGAGAGGTAGAACCGAGTCATTTGCTTTGTAAAAGAAATTCTGGTTAACTTGAAGACCTTTCCTCAACTTAGTCCGTTTTTTTTTTTAGCTGGAAAACAGAACTGATTCAACATCCAAGCAGCCTTGTTCATCCGTTTCTTACTCAACCAAATAAAAGGTAAGCTGTAGCTCCGAAAATGGTTCCATCTGCAGCTTAGTTCCATTCTCAACATTGCTTTTCTTCTTGTAGCTGGACCTCGGACTTCACTAGCTCCAAACACCGATTGTGCATTTGTTCTTGAGACCGTTGAAGGTAAGCATTCCCTCCACATCTCCTTCGAATAATGAAGCTGTTTACCTTCTAGAAATATTATCATACTTCCAAAACTGTCAAGCATGTACTAGTGAAACCAAAATCCTACTTGCACACATATATCATCTTAAAATGATGATAGAGATTCTGGTGAACTGATAAGGGATATTACCTTGATGTCTCTAAGCTGACCGAAATTTAAAAATCATGGAAAAGTCCTACTTCCTCCATGCATGATGACCGACCTATTCTTGCTCTTAGTTGAGACTTAATAACTATGATTGCTTGCTGTTTTGGCATGAACGTGAGCTGATGAATGTTGCCCTATTCCATCCGAAGCTGCTCCTGTCAAAATTTGTTGAAAATCAACTCATTCATGTGGTTTTGGCTGGGTGAATTTGGTTAAAATTTTATGAACTAGCTGTTTTAGCTAGACCAAGCATGAACCTTTCTTTTCTCCTTAAAAATTTATATGTAGCATTTTACCCTTGCCTGATACACATTTGGCCAGCTCAAAACAAAGTAAAAACTGAATGCATGTTGGCTTGAATCTTGGTCTTGAACTGGAAAAAAAAAAATTGATCGTAGCAAATATATATATGTATATGTATATAATGAGGAGAACCGGACTTGATAAACTTTCCAAACTTGAAGATTGTTATTCGAACTTGTTGCTTAGTTTTGGCAAATGTGCATGAACTCTTGGCTGTTGTTATTGATGTTTACCTGTTCAGAGTTATACGTGATATTCTGGAAACCAAACCAGATCTCTAACCGTGGGGTTAAACAACTGAAAATTTTGCAAAGTTGCTCAAAGTTACGTTTTCTTTTCCAGAAATCAGTGAACAAAACGGACCAGAACAGAATGGTTGTATTTCACAATTTATAACTCCAAATCATGTACCGTCAGTGGCATTCGAAACTAGATCCAAAGAGCTTCGTTTCGGTATCTCACACGCCCCTTAACTCAATTTCTACACACCGTGGCGATCCGACGAACATCGCTGAAAATCAAGACTGCGTTTTTGTAACCAAAATGCTTTCGAAATTTATTGTCCAACTTTGAGTAAGTTCTAAATTAAATTGGGTTCCGATGTTTTCTGAAGAAGTAAAGAACAATGAATGTAATTTCAAATGGCACCAAAACCATGCATTTCACGTGAGTAGAATTTCCAATTTAAGTTTCGGAAGAAACCGTGGCAAACTAGTTTTCACCTAAACCCGCCTTATGAACCTTATTTGTTACATTTGGTCATTTGACAAAACCTCGATTTTCAAACCTATATTCCGATTGACAAAATTGTTTTAGCCGTGAGGGTAGTACTTCAACAAGACCAAACGAGTAAAATAAAGTCACATTGTTTTGAACTAAAATCACGAAAGCACAATTTTAGTACTATTACAAATGGAATTTCACAACCATCAATAAATTTTTCCAACCAAGACAAACCTCTTTAAAATCCAACCATGATTACCTTATGTTTTCAAATTCTTTAAAATATCACTATTTAAATTTACTCAAACCCTAATTTTGCAGAACTTTCAAACTCTTTATCTTGACCTAATTAACCAAAATCTCGATTTCGGAATTCATACCACCAATTTTCATGCCATCAACTCGTTAGTAAACTAACTATACCCTTGTTTTCATAACAGAAGTGAATTGGTCAAAAATTGATTTTAATAATTAAAAGTTAAATTATGTACCTCAGGATCCGTGGGTGAACCAAGCGAAGACTTTGATACCGAAGCTGTCGACTCGACTTAAACTTAACTAAGGTGAGGGTTCCTATTTGTTGCTACTTGATCCTTGTTGTTAGGAATTACTTGTTATTATATGACTGGTTTCTAAATGTGATTTATCGTTGAATAATGGAAACTAGGGTTTTATGTAAAATAAATTTATTTCTTGATTTGACTCAAGCGTGCTTAGGTGGTTTAGTATGCTTTGTTTTTTTAAAACAATAAAACTTGTTTTCTTTTCGAGGCTTGAGGTGAAGAGGCTGGCCTTCAAGGCCCCTCGCCCCTAAAGGCTGGTGCACTCTCTAAGGGGCTTGAGGTTGAAATTGATTGTCAGTTGTCCCTAGCCTCTAAAGTATTAAACTAAACCACCATACCTGTGCTTGTGCATGTCAACTGTGCATGACCTGTTGGCCGTAGGGATCCCAAACCCCAGAGGCGAGTCGGCCTATTCCGAGCCGGCAGTAGGGCTTGGTCGGGTACGTCGACGGACCCTGGGTCCTGTTTACAGGTTACCTCGAGTGTACACCGCCTCCTGCTTGTTTAGTTCGATCGGTTGGGTGAAAAGGAAAGGAGAAGGAAATGAAATGACCAGAGTTCTGCAGACTCTGTTCTCCTTCCTGAGAATATTATTGTGATTGTTACTTAACGCTCGTTACTATTTAAATGGCTCAATGAGCATCTTGACTGTTACAGTTTCACAACCTGTTATGAAAAGAAAAGAAAAGAAAATATATATATATATGTATATATATACTATCTCCCAACTTTCCTTAAATGGATGTCACTATATTTGAAACTAGTTTTGTACGGATTTTAAATGTTTACAAAGCCTGTTGTGTTTATGTATTTGATTGCTATGTGTTTTGGGACACTCACTGGGTTTAGAAACTCACCCCATATATTTCCCATCCCAGGACTTCCAGGTATTGAAGAAAGTACTGAAGGAGTACAAGCTGGGTGAATCTTTTGAATATTGGTGTATTTGACCCTATTATGATGTCGAGGACAATGTATAAGAATTGTCTTTTGAATTATTGTGTAAGGTTGAGAGTTAAACTCAAAATGGATGTTGGTTAGTAAGTTGTGTCGATCTATTTGAAAATATATTGGTTTGAAAACCTTAACCGAGGTAATTGCCTGCTTGAGTCCTGGCGAGAGCTGGGCCGGCGGCCGCGGGTCCTATGGTTCGCCTTGGGAAACGTGGGGCCGCCACAATATCAAGAGCAGTGTTTCTTCCTTGAGTTAATCAGATTTCCAGAAAATCTAAGAGGAAATAAACGTATCATATCAAGATTTCAAGTCCTTAAGAACATGCATGGCCATTTCGTTCTTTAAGACGATATTTTGCGAGGAGAAACTATTTCTTTTAAGCTAAAGAGGATGAAAAATAACTCTTACCTCCAACCAGTTTCAAGAAACAGATGAACAAGTGATATGTTTGGGCTAATCAAGTCCGGTTTCTAGCTACAAGAAAAGAAGCAAGCTAAGGATGGAAAACTCTAAGCTGTCAAGGAAGTTGGACAAGGAGTTTCTAGTGTTTACCTTTTCTTGCTCAAGGAACGGATGGTGTGAAAATAGCCTTGCTTCTTTCCAGATTTCCAGTTTCGTTCCAGCAACTTGCAGCCAAGGTTTACTCTTGGTGTAAGGTTGAATCGGTCAAGAAAAGGGCAAGAAATGGAGAGTGAGATGGAGAGCTCTCGGTTGAGAGCTTTGAGATAAAATAGCTGAAGTGAAATGTGAGAGTGAGGAGTGAATTGAAATGGATTGGAAGTGTTTAAAGCTGATGGAAATCGGATGGCCTTGAAGAAAGAAATTCAGAGTTGCCTTGCTCAAGTGAGCATAAATTGGGTGAAATAAAATGCCAAATGGCAACAGCCCTTCTTCCATTGGATATGAAGGCCGGTGATCATCATCAAGTTTGGCTAAGATAATCTGAAAATTTTCTTAATCTCAATCCAATAAGCTGCTGGTTGGGAGGAAGAACTCAATGGCTTGTTCAAGTTATCAACTTCTTCCTAACAAGAAATCGACAAATGGTGGTCATGTAGGGGTGAAGAGGGGCGGTAGATTTTCCTAACTGGAAATGCAAGGCTAATCTGAAATTTGATTGGAAATGTTTCAGCTTAACCCTAATTTGATTTAAAGAGTTTTTTATTGAACCAATTGAAGAACAAAAATGTTTAAGGCATTGTATAAATAATGGTAGGGGTTTCAAAGCAATTTGTCTAGGTATTTTGAAATGATATATAACTCACTAGAAGATTGAATTGCTCACTAATTATTGGAGTGAAATTCAAATGTTTATTTAAGTTTCCTGAACTATCGTTTTGCAATAATTTTGAAAACAAAAATTTTTTTTTTTAATCAAGCACATGCTCAAGCAAAATTATAAGAACCATTCATGAAAAATCTAAACAAGATTTAGGGTAAAGTTCACAGCCCTCACACAATTCTTGATAAGAAATTAGCCATAATAAATTCTTAATTTTTTTAATGTTACAGGGACCACCCACGGGACCACGGGCTTACTTTTTCAGACTACCGCTGACCAACGTTAACTAGGGTTGACCAACTATAACACTTCAAGATAGCTAAGTTTTATTATGAATAATTCTTATCTTGAATAAGAACAATAAGCAAAATCGGCTCTGATACCAGAACCGTTCCCAGGAGTAAATTGAGTAGAAATTTAAACAGAACTAAGAGTTTGTAATTCACCTATGATTTCATTTTTACTGTTCATCTCTCTTTCTAATAATTCTAAAAATTCAAATCTTATAATTGGATGAAGATCATTTTGAGCAAGAACAGAAATAATTCTTTGTATTATACGATTAGTTATTTTTAATGCTAAAACAAGATTATACTTTCTAATCATGAAGATGTATGATACTTGAATAACAAATTCTGAAGGTATTATAAAATTGAAACTTACAATATTTGTGTAGACGATAGTCTTCACTTGATATTACAAACTTGTAATTTGAAACTTGAACACACCTTTCATACAAGATGGAAAGAAATTTTAAAAATTGGGAGAACAAACAAGAGAAAGTTTTTGCAGAGTTAACAACTTCGATGCCCTCTTCTGTCTTGAACTTCTTCCATTTATAGCTGAATTCTTGCAACTGTGCTTCATTGGATGCTCTTGTGGATGGCCAACAATTTTCTTTTGCTTTTTGAATCTCTTGGTAAGTTATGATGCATTATTTGAATAGTGTGGTGTGGCTAACACACTTATTTTTACTTTTGACTTCTTTGCACATGAAGTTTAAAACCTTTAAAGGCACGGTTGCTTTGAATCATATTGCCGACAATCTTGATTGTACTTTTGAATAATAGCTATCTTGACGAAATCTTGAATTACTACACTAGACAGTATATGTCATAACAGTCATCTTTATTTTCTTGTGTTGAATCTGGATTCTATACTTCTTTGTCATCAATTTGAGATCAGACTTCTAATAAATTTTTCTTGAAATCAGCTTTGCTTGAGCTCTCTGCCATAAGGCATTGAAATCTATTTTTTGTTGCTAAAAACTCATGAATTTTTTCCACGTCTTTTGGAGTCAATTCTTTTCCATTGGGAATTTTATTTCTTTAACAGAATCCCACCATTTAACTTTGAATTGTCTAGTAAAGGTATAAATTCCTTGGGAATAATTTTTATTAAAATTCCAACAGAAAATCCACGAAATTCTATTTTTGATATAATAATGGAGTAGGACCTGTTCTTTAGTGTAATCTTTGAAAGTCTCTTCTTTTGCGAATATCTTGAAGTCTTCTTGAAAGTTGACTGGCATAATATCAAAGTTTCCTCCGAAATCATGCCACCAGTTATGGAACCACATTGGAATGTCATGAGTAATTGATGGTAATAATTAAACAAACCAAGAATGAGAGAATGGCTTAAAATAAAAGATTGCACCAATGGCTTTGATATAGTCATGGTAAGTGTAAACAGAGGGTTTAAAAGGAGTCTTGAATTGGACTTGAGTTTGATATCCAGAGACTGGGCATTTGGTAGGTTTAAGAATGCGTTTGAACTTGATTTTGTGATGATTGGCATGTTATTCAGGAACATTATCAGGAGACCATTTGGGAATCTCTATTGAGTCAATTTCTATGAGAACTTTTTCATAGAATTTTCTAGTTTTGAAAGGGGTTTCAAAAAAGTGAAATAGATTAGGATGGAAGAAAATTTGAATAAGTTTTGAATAAGATTTGTTGTAAAATGTTGGTTCTATTTCCCCAAGAATAGACTCATCTATCTTAGAAAAATAATTTTGATAATTGACCGATTTATTTGCTTGTATGGGTTGACTGCTTGAAGATGGGGACAAAATATTGGGCTTAAGAATAGGTTTATTTAGTACTTCAAGTCTAAGATTATTTTTTGGAATAAGAGGGGAAGATGTTTTTGTGACGACCCTACCTTCCCCTAAGGCAAACCAAAGGGTTCGGCGGCACTACAAAAAATAGACCCTTTTGTGACGACAAACAATTGTCACAATAAATGGAATATTCGTCAGTAGAACTTTGTGTGACGATAGATTCATCACCAAATCTCCGTCCAAGATAGCCCGTGGCTAGAAGGTTTTTGTGACGAAGAAAGGTATCGTCACAATTATTTTGTGACGACACATTCGCTCGTCACCTGTGTCATATCGTAGTGATGACTGTGCGTCACAATAAGTGGTTTTTTGTCATCACGAAATTGTGATGCAATCACAAGAAATACAATATTTATGATTTTATGTCTAGTTTTTGTGGCAAGATTTCCGTCACAAAAAGTCCATATTTTCGTCACAAAAAGTTCGACGATTTTTTTTTTAAAACTGGTCTGGCAACAACCCCATCATCACAACTACTAGTTATTGCCACTTCCCCAATTGCTACTAGCTATGACATTTCCCAGTTGCGTCGAGGGAAAAGGTATGAGAAGATCTCATACATATGACAATATCTAGCTTAACATAGACCAAGCATAGACCATTAACATGTTAAATTTAAAAATCCTGCAAGTTATAATATATATGGTCACCAGCCAATGTCATGTATTGGACAAGCAATACATGCCCAATACTTCAGTACATTGATACAAAAATACAAGAAGAATACATGCCCAATACAAAAATACAAACTGAAGCAGTACATGCCCAATACATACACTTGAGTACATGCCCCAATACAAACACTTCAGTACATGCCCACATGCCCCAACACAAACACTTTAGTACATGCCCAAAACAAAAAATACAGACTGAAGCAGTACATGCCCAATGCCTACTGAAGCAGTACATGCCCACCACAAAAACTGGAGCTTCTATACTTTCCAATAATTTCAAGTACATTTACTCCTAACCATGTACGTTAAGATAAATACTGCAAGTTAGAAGAGAAGTCCATGTAAAAATCGATCCAAAATGTTGGACAAAAGCATTGACTTGAACCTGAAATTACTGGAGCTTCTAGGCAGGCCATACTTTCAACAGGACATTTACTCCTAACCATGTACATTACGATAGATACTGCAAGTCAAAAGAGAAGTCCATGCAAAAATTGATCCAAAATGCTAGACAAAAGCATTGACTTGAACCTGAAATAGAAACAGAGATTGAATTTATTATCCAAGAAGATCACAAGGTATTGGGGGAAAAAAGAGCATAAAGATCATGCTTGTTATTTAACGATAATCTCATACATCAAATTGCCTGCAGCATCCGAATTAGTATTAATTAACTGATATTTACATTTGAATACCAAAAAAGAAGTTGCATTAGTAACCATGACCATGAAAGTGTAAATATTTTATATAAAGTTAGAAAGCACAGTAATTATGAAAGTCATTTTAGCATAAATAAAATAAGCATTTAGTTAAAGTAGTATATGCCAAGTGCAACACCTATAGCTGAATTTACTATCTAATCCAAGCATGTCACATGGATAATTTTGACACTACTAATAAGTTATTTGTTTATATTCTTATGAATCTACCATGCTAATCTAACTCCATGTGATGCTAGGGGCTTAAAACACCAAGGAAGAGTCAAATCATGCAAGTGACAAAACTAAAAATGTAAACTTACATTAATTCAAACCATGGCCTTTGTGCTTGCTTTACATATGTTATTGTCCCCAAAATATTCACCACTTATTCCTTTGACTTGCGGATGTAATGCTACATAGCATGTTGTTGATGCTCCTTGCGGAACGCTTTTAAGCACATATTTTCCAAGATTATTCACAATACCTTCAAAAATGCCAAGATGGCAGAAAAGTTTGGTTGTAATTGCTCCAGGATGAAGTGAATTGGTAGTTATTTCTGCCTCATCTTTCTCTAACTGTTTGGCAAGCTCATTAGCATGCAGCACATTAGAAAGCTTTGATTGACCATAAGCAAAGAAGCTGCTGTACCCTTCTTGATCATTGATTTTATCAAAATGCACGCCTTCAGGATAAGTATCGTTGTGAGCTTCTGATGAAACATTCACGATCCTTCCCTCTCTCTTATTTTGATGATATGTTTTCTTCATTGTTTCCAACAACAAGCTAGTCAAAAGAAAATGACCTAAGTGATTTGTGGCAAATTGCGATTCCGTGTTGTCCCTAGATAGCTGGAACGGGGTCACCATGATTCCTGCATTATTAATTAGGATATTCAATGGAGACTAGATGAATTAAACTCCTCTGCAAAATTTCTCATAGATGCAAGTGAACTGAGGTCTAACTCCAGGGCATCAACTTTAGCTTCAGGGGTTTCCTTAACGATAGCATCTTTAACCTTTTGGCTAGCAGCCATGTTTTTGACCCCTATTATAACATTGACACCATGCAGTGCAAGAACATGAGTTGTTTCAGCACCAATACCACTTGATGCTCCTGTGACAATGGCGGTGAGACCAAAGCCATTAATCCCCTGCATGACTTCCTCAGCAGTAGAAGAGGATGAGAACCCAGATGGCCCTTTTCTTTTGAAAAGCCACATCTTTGATCAACTGTGACAAATTGGCGAGAAGCTACAGAGTTTCTAAGAAGAAACAGAGGAGGAGGTGAAGGCTAGACGGGCCTATCACAGATTAGTCTTTAAGAGAAGTTTTTTGGGGCATTTTGTCAAATGGGATTTTGGCAAAAAAAATAGGTAAATTCTTTTCTGTTGTACTTAAATGTAATTAGGTCCATAGCAGTTTATTATGCAATCACATTCAGTTCATACCCATTCAGACAACATTCATCTCCCAATCGAAATCAAAAAGCCAAAAATGTAAATATACTATATGAAAACAAATAATACTTAGATAAACCAAACAAGAAGCAGAATTTTAGGAACCAGTGTAATGAAACTCCTATACATTACAAAAATGGCAAAATACCCAAAATGCTTTGACAGGATAATGATAGTTGAGTAGAAATTTACCTAATGAAAACTCCAAAATTGGTCTTCAAGCCTTAAAGCAGATAGGGTATTACAATGGGGATTCAAAAATTGGGACTTTACTTCTTCAAATCAGGCCGTGTGGTTGATTGAAACAAGGTAGAATTTTAATTGGTATTAAAAGAAAAAAGAAGGAGAAAATTAGGTTTGATGGTGCATCAGTGGATTGAGCAAAGAAGAGAAAGCTCCGTTTGTGTCCATTGGTGAGAGTGTTAGTGGGGTGTTCAAAAATGAAACTAAGTGTTTCACTAAGTGCTATATCTGATGGTACCAAACGACATCGTTTAATTTGGTGATTTCTTCTTTCATTTTTTTCTCTCTTTTTTTCATCTTCCAAGGTTTAATGAAAATCAAAAAATTTTGTGGGAAAATTAGGCGGGAGCTGAATTTCTTTTTGTGATGAAAATTAATCTTATTTTTGACAGAATCATCGTCACCATAATAAATTTTCATTCTTGAACTACATAATAAAAAAATAACATAAACTACTTGTCCACCAATATTTCCCGCTATTTAGCTCCAAATGGAGTGTGTAAAATTTTAACTTTTTGTGACGAAGTAGTGAAATTTTTGTGATGATAGCTTCAAATTAGAATATACAATCTACTTTGGGTGATGAAAATGTGAAATTCATCATAAAAATTCTAGTTTTTGTGACGACTAAATGTCTTGTCAAAAAAAGTTTGTCATAAAAAATATCTTTTTTTGTAGTGCGGACCGCCTGCCCAACTCTCGTCGAGACTCACTACAATACTCTTAAGAAACAATCACGAAACCCAAAATATCAATTTAAAGACCACAGAGTTATTAAGATCAACCTCCAATACAGGCCAAAGATTGATTACTCTAGAAAGATAAACTTGACCACAATAGGTCAGTTCTCAATCTATAGACTATTACAATTTATTCCCTTAGTACAGTTAATTATACTACAAGTGCAAGCATTTTCTCATACAGCCCTTTCCTATCTTCACTCATTTTACACTCAGACCTTGTTAAGGAAAACAAATGAAGGAGTGAGTTAAAAGCCCAGTGAGGTTCCAAAATATCACATGCAACGAGTCACTAAATAATAAACAACTTATCAAGTCAATAAGCAAGTTGATATATTGCAAGTATCATTTCGTGAAACAAATAATATAATCATATGCTCGCTAGAAGAACAAAGCTCTCTAGGAGAATGTTACTCGGGCCTCTCGACTGGGAGATCAATGCTCACTAGGAGGACATGCACCCGAGCCTCTCAACTAGGAAAGCCGTGCTCCCTAGGAATTATTCCATTGGCACGTTACATCAAATAATAAAGAACAGATCAAATGTAAAAGGATATAAGTGGCTCTTAGGGGCCAAATTCCACAACAAATTTTCCAGTAGCTTGATCGTATCTGACCTGTTGACACTCCATCAACGTTTGAAATTCAATAATCATTAAAGTCCGTAGAACACCATTTCACGCCATTCTCCGTCCACCTTAAAACCCCCTGCCGAGCCCGAACGCCAAACACTACAAGAGGTAGTAATACTACTCGAGTATACCCAAGTAAGTTTAAGTATGGTCGATGAGATAACTCTCCAATCGACGTAATCAAGATCAAGGTACTAAGACGGGATGAGAGGTGCCTCCCACTCTAATTGAGCGTGACACATACTACCGTTCAGTATATAAATCAGATATAGGACTGAAACGGGATGAGAGGTACCTCCCACTCGGTTTGAGTGTGGTACATACTACCGCTCAGCACTTATTAGTCAAGCACTTATACAAGTTCAAAGTACTGGGACGGGATGAGAGGTGACTCCCACTCTAATCGAGTGTGACACATGCTGCCGCCCAACACTTACAAGTCAAGTATAGGCCATAGTCACACCACAAGTTTCATAATTCAAAGATACAAAATTTCAAGTAAAAGAGATTGAGTGTGATAAAGTACGCACTCGTCTCAATCACATTTTCTTATGAGAGCATTTAATGTTCACAATTCACAAGTAATAAAAATGATCATGTAAATCACATATTCAAATAATCCAACTCATTAAGTTAATCCAGTAAACAAGCAATGGAACACTCACCAACCACAGCTTACTTCACTTGTCCGTAATAGATATCTCCATTTCAAACCAAGTCCTAGAATCACAAGTTTCATACCAAACATTTCATCAAACACTTGATGTGCATAACGACTAGTTTCATACAAACATTTTATCAAACACTTGGTAGGCATCAAACTATCAAGTTCCTGTCAGCTTCTAGTGTTTTGGTCATAACCAGAGATTCACTCATCGGATTGAGATGAATTTTATACCGTTTTGAAACTAAGACATAGAGCTACAACTTTCATGAAGAGGTCAAATCTCAAATCAGACTTAATCAGAGTCAAAATTGGCAAAAACAGAGACACCAGAATCGGGTCAAAACAGACTGACTGAATAGTCTCGAAAGAATGGCTATAACTCGGTGTAGAAAAATCAAAATCGAGCTCCGTCAGCGGCATTTAAAACTATACTCATAGATCTTTCCAACGGTATAAATATTAGACTCTAGTTCAATTCCTATAATCAACAGAAAGTTCAAGAAGTTGGCTGAATATGAAGACTGTTAGCTGAAACATGGTAATGGGGCAGTCAGGGGTATTTTGATCATTTCACATGCTACAGTACTTTGATTGATCTGAAAATTTGTGAGTAGAAAGTTAACTCAATCCACTACAACTTTTATGTTTTGTGCAAGAGCCAATTCAGCCTTTATCATAGAGGAATTTGTAGTTCAATTTAACAAAATATGAAACAATATATCAAACACTTGATATGCAATCTAACAAACCTACCTCTCAAGATGCTACTACTAGAAACCTTTCCAAGCAATCTTTCTTTTAAGCTTCTAAAAACCTCAAACACCAATTAAACATTCATTAACTTTCATTCCAACATCATCAAGCTAGGGTTTAAAAGAGTTTACCTTGCATCAAGCTAGCAAAGAAGTTCTCCCAAGTTGGCTAAAATTCCTTCCACCAATCTTGAAGTATGGTTGATGATTAACTAGGTGATCTCTCTTTTGTTTTCTCATTAGCTAAGCATGAAATCAAAGCTAAAGTTTTTGGAGTTTCTCTCTCTTTTTTTCCTCTCTTGAAGTCGGCTAAGTGAAGAATGAAGATGAGGATTTTTGTTAGAACTAAAGCTTTAAAAGTTGGAAGGAATTGGTCAAGTTTTGCTATTGGAACAAGTGGCCATTTTTCATTCCATTTCATCTCATGACTCACTACTAGATTTTTCTCCTAAAATCTATTTTACAAAAAGCTCTCTTTTTGTTCTATCAAAATGCCCTACAACCCCACAACTTATTAAAATTATGGTAACCTACTAGGAAATTTTAACCTATCAACTTGTAGAGAATTACTTGTGAAAGAAATAAACCAACAATGCATGCAAGTTAATTTGCATGGTAGGAAACAATTAAAATTTTGGGGTGTTACATTTTTAATAGCACCAATATAAGTAACTGGAGAAAGGCTTCTTGGAATAAAAGTTTGGGTGGTATTAAAGTTTGAGGAGAATGAGGAGGACTAGGCACACTTGAATAAGTTAATTGGGGCCGTAAGTGCTTAAATTCTGGTCTATATTATGGTTTTTTCAACATTTTCCTGCAAAAATTCTCTAGTTAAGAAATTTGGAAGAGAATTTTGTTCTCCGTTGATATATTCTATATTGAAATCAAAATTGGATAATATAGTTTGCCATCTAGCAAAAATTTGTTTCGAAACTATATTTTTAACATTTTTTTGTAAAACATCTTTTGCTGCTTTCAAATCTATTCGTAATAAAAAAACTTTTATTTATCAAATCATCTTGAAATTTTGAAATACATAAAACTATAGGTAAAATCTCCTTTTTTATTGTTGAATAATTCTTTTGAACTCTAATCCAAATAACAGAATGATATTGAACTTGTGACAGCCCCACTTCCCCTTAAGGCTAACCAAAGGGTTGGCGGGCTGCCTACCTGGCTCTCTCCATGACTCGAGCATTCAAAAATACTAACTCTAAAGGATAAATTCTAAGTTCCACATTAGCACAGAGAATGAAAACTGTAAAATGACTTTCAAGCTTAGAGTACAAATCTTAACTCAAAAGCATCTAAAATTTCAATTCAAAACTTAATACATTCCCACGAGTCAATATTTACAAAACCAAAAGATTATACAATTCATTCTTCCACACTCGGGACAAAAAGACCAAAAGCAAGTACTAGACCTATCTAGGTCTCTGGATTCTCGTCACCTGTTAAGGAAAAACAAAATGGGGACGAGGTAAGTTAAAAGCTCGTGAATTTCCAAAAGAACATGCACATGCATAAACCGGAATAAATAACATTTTAAAAACAAGTAAAGTAAACACAAAACACACAAGTAGGATACGGGAGCTCTCAGGAGCTCAGGTACACTTTGCACGTTCAATTCACGTAGTCGACACTCCGTCGACTTTCCAATCCATGTACACAACTCTTTACAACCATTTCCTTCCACCGAACATCCCCTTTTACCGGGCCCGCAATCCTAACACTTAACACTTACTACTCAAGGGACGCGACCAAGAGTAGTTTTGTATACATTTTATACACACTTTCCCCACTAGTGTGTATATATTCATGCAAAACAACTAGGTCACCTACTCTACTTAAAAGAGAGCAATAAAGTATACCCTCCTTAAGTGAGTGGTTCAACAATTTCAAATTTCACGCATTTAACACGTTCACACAAATCATACAATTAAAGTAAATAACATGCATTGGAAACTCACCACCAAGGTAGGGTTCGGAATCCAAGTTTTGATCATTCCACAATTCAGCACCACTTCCTAAACTAATTAAAGAACAACGGAAATAAGTTTTCTAGTTTACCGACCAAAATTAGTTTGAGAAAAAGCAAGTTCAATAAACTTCCAATTTAAGCAAAAATTTTTGAAAAATCGTAACTTGACTTGTATAAGTCTAAGTTTCACAAGGTTGGTACCATTGGAAACCTCATTTAAAGATCTAAAACTTTTTAGAAGACACCATGATGAAATTCCAGACAAAAATTGCCCAGAATTTCGTTTAAGAATCAGCTACAGTGAAAAACAGAACATAACAGGTTGGTTTTCCAGCAAATTTTGAAAATTCACTAAAAATTGTAGGAAATGAATTGGCCTCTAAAATTTACATAGTTTAAAGACCTATGTATCAAGTTTTAAACGCCACCAATGGGACTCAATTCTGACTCTCGAGCAATAAATTATAACTGTCCAAACAGGGCAGGTTCGAAATTCTGTTCTTTCTGAAATCCAGATTTACAGGGCAGTTTTTGGAGCCTCAATTGAGTGACGAATTCTTACTCAAAAATCACCAAATTTGGTACACTAACTCTACCATATATAGATTATGTCCACACCAAAATTTAGCCAAAAAATCTCACGGGAAGATAGTGTTTTTAACACTCAAAGTGTACTCAGTAATCTTGCTTCAAATTTGCAAAGTTTTGATCTTCTTCTTTTACACACCTCTAACCTATCTAAAACACCATCAATTGCCCTAATCTTTGGAACTGATATAGTATTAACCTTTCTAAGCCTAATGGTGGTAAAAAATGATGAAAGATTTTATCAAAACCTAGCACCAAAATAGTCCAAAATTCAGACAGCATGTAAGCCAATTTTCCAGCTTTTCTTGTTCCAACTTAATAACCATTCTTGCTATAACTTTTGAAGGGCTTTTTGTGGGGAACATTAACAACTTAAACCTCAACATTTAAGCATTGAAATTCAGCCCCTAAACCTACAAAAATGCAGCCACAAAATTAAGGAAAAAACAGCAAATTTCACCCTCCATTTCCTCTTCCCCTTTCTCGGTTTTCCTCTTGAGGTTTCTCCTCCAATTTCCAACCACAAATTCCAACATATGCACACACATTTCATCATTTAGCAATTCTAGTAAACAAATTCACATATTTTGTGGGAATTCCAAGAGCCCACATATCAACCATAATCATCAAATGCAAATTAAAGAAGCTTAACAACTCGAAATTCCAAAACTAACACAAGTCAAGGTTCTAATAACCCATCAACATCCCAATCCTAATTTCATGCTTGGAATTTAAAGATTGAACAAAGATGAAGCTTTTAGGGTTTTACCTCCTCCAAGTAGTTAGCAAGAAAACCCCAAAGAACTTAGCTTCAACCACCCACAAGCTTCGCCTCAAAGTTCTACACCAAAGCTTCAAGCTTGAGCTAAGATTAATGCTAGATTGTGGTTGATTTTGGGAGGAAAATGGAAGTAGAAAATGCTGAAATTTCAAGGGAAGAGAGAAGGGTGAGAGTCGGCCAAGGAGAGAGAGAAGAGTGGTGTGTTTGAGTGGTAATTTGGTGAATAAATGAAAGAAATTCAAGACAAGACTTAAAGCCCAATTTTAAGGGTCAAAAAGTCCAAATTGAAATAGTAGTTTTGCTAGCAATTTCGGAGGAAAAAATAATTAGCTCTCTTGGCTGCAAATTAAGGGATAATCTCGGCTAAGAGGGAGAGAAGAAAAGGAAAAATTAAAATGAGTTGGAGGAAATTAAATGGATAAACAATCGCAAGATTAAAATCCTAATTTTCGGGAAATTTGTCCAACTAGGTTTTAAGATTTCAAAACCCTACTTAATCTCATCTTTAATAGTTCACTTCTAGTCCCTTGATTGTATTCTTAACCTACGAATGATCATCTTTACACTGCATCGCTACTTTACTCACTGCTCGAATTTTTACCTCGAAAAACGTGTTTTCTCATTTTCTTTTTAATTGATACCAAAAGGGCAAATTTTAAAAAGGTAAACATGATGGCAAAAATCAATAAGAGAATATGTGTGAAATAAAATTGAGTTACTTGAAAAATAAAATAAAATACAATAAAATGGATTTTCATTTAAATTTTCTGAAAAATATGATTGAGTACAGCATTTAAAAATAATCAAACGGATTAACGATAATAATAACAATATTTAAAATAATAAATTTTTCGAGGCCCTCACAGAACTAATTGCTCTTTATGTCTGGAATAGTTCTTGGAATCATGCATATGCTCGTATGATATGATATGCTTGTTTTGTTTAAGAATGCCTCCATATCCTAATTCAGATGCATCAGTTTCTACAATCATAAATGCATTCGGATGCGGAATGCCTAAAAATGGCAATTTTTGAATGATTTGTTTTATTGTTTGAACAACTTTCGTATGTTCTTGAGTTCAAGGTTTAGGATTTTTTTCTCAGTCTTAAATATAATGGCTCACATATTATTCTTAAATCTTTTATAAAATCAAAAACACAATTAAGACATCCTATAAATCTTTGTAATTGAGTTTTATCTTTTATCTCATCTAGAAATTTATTGGCAAATTCTAGAGATCTTCCTATTGGTTTGAAATGTCCTTCATAAATGTTATGTCCTAAAAATCTAATTTTTGTTTGGAATAGACTCGTTTTTGACTCAGATACCACCAATCCATTTTGCTTAATTATTTTATAAAAAATTTCCAAATGTTTGAAATGCTTATCAATTGAATCTGAGAATATTAACACATCATCTATATAAACTATAATAAATGTTGAGTAAGGATTAAAAATATCATTTATAATTTTTTGAAACTCCGAAGGAGCATTTTTTAATCCAAAAGGCATGACCTTCCACTAATATTGCCCAAATGGAACATTGAAAGCTGTTTTATATCGATTTTCTATAGCAATTTGTATCTGCCAAAATCCTGATTTCATATCAAATTTTGAATAGATAATTGATCCATAAATTCTTTTTAACAATCACTTTTATTTGGAATAGGATATCTAATCCATCATAAAACTTTGTTTAAAGGTTTATAATGTATAACTAATTTAGGTGCTCCTCTTTCTATTTCAACTCTCTTATTTACATAAAAAGCTGAGTAACTCCAATGAGATTTTGAGGGTTCTATTAAGTCTTTTTTAAGTAGTGTATGTATTTATTTTTTACAATATTCTAATAAATCAAGATTCATTTGAATAGGTCTAGTTTTAGTAGGAATATTATTTTTATTAAAATCTGGAATATATGGTAATTTTACCACATGTCTTTTCCTATTCCAAAAGGCATTAGATAGATTTGAACAAATTTTCCTTTTAAATCTCTCTTGTATTTCTATTATTTTATTTTTAATATTTTTATCTTGTTGTTTTTCTTCAATTTTATTTATTTTTATTTCTTCCTTTAGGAATTCTATTTGTTTAGAAATGTTGCATATAATTTTTTCTTTTATTTTAAAAGCATTTTGGCAAATATTGACTTCCTTTATTAAAGGTTGTTCTACAAATGAAAAAGAAACTTCTTGATCAAGTACTTTTGTAGTAATTCCTTCTTCACTTATAATTATTGGGAATAATTAAATTATAAATGGTGTTCCTAGTATAATCTCTTGACGTAAATCTTTAACCAATATAAAAGTATTTTGAAAATAAATTTTATTCCTACAAACATGTACATTTGATATTTTGTAATTAACATTCAATCTTTGTCCATTAGCTCCCAAATGGTCTCCTGATAATGTCCCTAAAGAACAAGCCAATTATCACAAATTCAAATTCAAACGCATTTTTAAACCTATAGAATGGCCAGTTTCTAGATATCAAATCCAAATCCAATTCAAGACTCCGTTTAAGCTCTCGGTTTACACCTCTTATGACTACATCAAGGCAGTCGGTGCAATCTTTTACTTTAAACCATTTTCTCATTTCTGGTTTGTCCAATTATTACCATCAATTAATCATGATATTCCTATGTGGTTCTATAATTAATGGCATGATTTCGGAGGAAACATTGATATTATGCCAATCAACTTTCAAGAAGATTTCAAGATATTTGCAAAGGATGAAACTTTCAAGGACTATACTGAAGAACGAGTTCTACTTCATTATTACATCAAAAATAGAATTTCGTGGATTTTCTTGTCGAATTTCAACCAAAATTATTCCCACGGAATTAATACCTTTACTAGACAATTCAAAGTTAAATGGTGGGATTCTGTTAAACAAATAAAATTCCCAATGGAAAAGAATTCGACTCCAAAAGAAGCGGAAAAAATTCATGAGTTTTTAGTAACAAAAAATAGATTCCAGTCTCTTATAGCGAAAAGCTCAAGCAAAGCAGATTTCAAGAGAAATTTATTAGAAATCTGGCTCAAATTGATGATGAAGAAGTACAGAATCAAGATTCAACTCAAGAAATGAAGACGATTGTTATGGCATATACAACCCAATTCAATAATTCAAATTCTCGTGACTAGTGGGATCAGATTACCCATGACTCTATCAGCCTCATTATTCAAAGCACCTGCAATTCAAAAAGTAAAAATCAAGTTTGTCGGCCACATGATTCAAAGCAATGCATCCGTGATTCCAGGAGGATAATTGTCAAAAGAATTCAAAAGCTAGATAAAGATTGTCGGCCATCTATCTGAGTATTCATGGAAGCACAGTTTCAAAATTCAACTATAAATAAGAAGTGTTCAAAACAAAAGAAGGCATTGAACAGACTCTGCAATAAACTCTCTCTATTTAGTTCTCTCTCAATTTTAAAATCTTTGTGATTCATTTTGATGTTTTATCAAGCTCTTGTTCTCAACAAGTGAAGATTGTATTCTGCAAATGTAATATTGTAAGTAATTATCTTTTATAATATTTCCAGAATTTGTTATTCAATGTACTTCATCTTTATGATTAGAAAGCATAATCTTCTTCTAGTATTAAAAATAACTAATCGTTTAATATAGAGAATTACTTCTATCCTATCTCAAAATGATCTTCATCCAATCATAAGATTTGAATTTGTAGGACTATTAGAAAGAGAAACTAACGAGAAAGAAGAAATCCTATAAGAACTTAAAACTCTTAGTTCTGTCTAAATTAATAGCTACCCTGGGATCGGTTCTTATATCAGAGTTGGTTTTGCTTGTTGTTCCTTTTCAATAGAGAAACTATTCTTATTAAAACTTGGTTATCTTGAAATGTTATAGTTGGTCAGCCTGTGTTAACGTTAGTCAACGGCATTTGTATGTTATAAGTCCGTAGTCCCATTGGTGATCCCCGTAACATTAAAGAAAATCAAGATTTTATTATGACTAGTTTCTTATCAAGAATCGAATCAATGAGACAAACTGGTAATTAAGCTAGAAATCAATCTTTAAAAGTTCAGATAAACAAGACGATTCAATAAATAATATTGAGATTAATATAGAAAAAACAGAGCAACAATTAAGTAATAGGACTATTCTAAATTTAAAGGTTCATAAAGTTTATCAAAAAAGAATATTAGAATTCTTTCAAGATTACTCAATTAAACTTACTGAACAGACAATTTCTTTAAGAAAGAATCATGAGATAATTAGATTATTCAATAAAGAATCTATCACAAAGCATGCAAATAATATAGATACTACATATAGAAATTGTTCAAGTTGCCGTTAAACCTTTACACAGACTTGGATTAGATTCTCCTCTATTACTTTGTTTACATGATACTAGACATACATCATTTGACAATTCTTTATTTGGATTGATTGAATCAAATTTAGAAATAGGACCAGTTTATTTCAATTATTATCCAAATTTTACTGTTGACTTAAAAGATGTAAGCATTCTTTCAGCCCTAACTTTAAATATTCAAACTAAAAATACAGAATTTATAGAAGATTCAAAATCTTTAGCAATTATATATAGAATAGCGTATAAAGTTATGACTACAATAAATCTAAAAGTTTTAATTATGCCTATTAACAATGAAACTATGTTATTAGAAACCAATCTAGAACATTCAAATGTTTTTATTCCAAAACGACTGACTTGGGATAGTATTACAAATAGTTCAAAATAGAAATTAGAGAAAATAACAACTCCTAAAATAATTAAAAGAGAAAATAGTAATATAAATAATATTATAGAATTACCAAATGGATCAATAGAAATAGAGTTTTCAAAACAAAAATCATTTACAACTTCCAGACCTTCAATTTCTTCAATTAATACCAAATTAAATTTAGAAGAAGTAGATTTTAGACCACATATTCCAAAAACTAAATATAAGCAAGAAGATGAATAATCAAAATATTCACCTATTCAATCTCAAATGAATGTAAAAATAGATAATTAGTTAAATGTTATAATCAAAGAAGAATTTTTAATAAATAAAAATTACCTTCAAAAACTATTTTCTTCAGAAGAAAATGAAGAAAAAAGAGAATGGTACTTCAAAACCTTTTCAAAAAATCAACTCATTGACTTTAAAGAAAAATATTTCAGAGAGTTTAGAAGAATAGAAGCTCATATCGATTTTTTTAAATGGTTTGAACTATATTGTTCTAAAAATAATATTCAAAATCCTTTTAATAACTATATAGTTAGCCCCATATTTCAAAAATCTTGGCAAACTACTAATGGTAATAATGTTATCTCTATTTATCCATCTTTAGAAGAAATAAGAATTCAACATAGAAATCAAACCACTATTGCTTCTCCCTTTAAAGCAATACTGAAGAAAAATTAATAACCACAAAAGAGATAAACAAAATTCTTCAACAAAACAATTATACAAATCAAACATTAAATACAATAGCAAATCAATTGGATAAAAAATTCTCTAATATGAAACCAGTATTATCTATGACTACTTCACCAAGAGTAGAACCTTCTAAACCTATATTTCAACTATTTGACTTACCTAAAAATATTCAATTAAACAAAAATACTGATTCTAGTCTTATTAAACATATTTCAGATAAATTAGTTAAACTAAGTCTTGAAAATAAACATATTCAAGTAATTTCTTAAACAGATCAATCAGACACAGAAGATTTATTACAACAATTTCAAACATCTGAAGAAAATACAATTAATAAAATTAGGTCTTCCCGACCAAATTCTTTTTTGCCCCGGATATATCATGGAAGAAACTTTTATCCCAGACCCTCTTTTCCAGACATGCAATTTGAAGAAACTCATTTATATCAAAGTTATTATTATTCAGGAGAATCAATTTATGAGTGGAACATAGATGGTCTGACTAACCATCAAATTCTTCAAATAATTCAAAATATGAGTATGGCTGTTAGCTCTTTCAAAGGAAAAGGTCATAATGATAGAGAATTTGCCCAACTACTTATATCAAAATTTTCAGGAATGTTATAAAATTGGTGGGATAATTACTTAAGTCAAGATGAGAGAAATTATATACTAATTGCTACCAAACAAATGGTATCAGATACTGCAAGTAGTAGTATTACTCAAATAACGGATCAAGATATGACTATTACTACAAGAGAACTTGATTTAGTTCCAACTCTAATTTTTGCAATTTGTAAACATTTTATTGGAGATCCAAATAAGTTGCAAGAAAGAAGTTCAGAGATTTTAATTAATTGAACTTGTCCAAAATTACATGACTTTAGATGGTATAAAGATATGTTTCTTACTAAAGTATTCTTAAGAACCAATTGCAATCACTCTTATTGGAAAGAAAGATTTTTAGCAAGACTTCCAAAGTTATTTGCTGAAAAGGTTAGACAGAAAATTAGGATTATTCACAATGGTGAAATTCCTTATTCAAACCTTACTTATGGAGATTTAGTAAATTATATCAATTCTGAAGGATTAAGTTTATGTACTGATCTTAAACTAAAATCAAAGATTAAAAAGGAAGAACTTGAAGTAAGAAAAGAATTAGGGTCATTCTGTCAACAATATGGATATGAAAGGATAAAACCCCATCTACTAAAAATATAGAGAGGTCAAAATCATCTAGACTTAAAACAATTTCATGAAGTCAAAGAAGTGTTTTATTTTTTTTAGGGGTTTCTCGCAGGGAGTGGACCCCGTAGACTAATCCCCTACCCCTTGCAACTTGCGGGCAGCGAGATTCGAACCAGAGACAACGCCCCATTTTCAGTAGCCCTATACCACCAGACCAAACCCTAGGGGGCGTCAAAGAAGTGCTTATTATTGAAGACCAAGTAGAAGTTCTAGCACGATAAATAAAAGAGTTAGTGTTCCTTTTTGATAGATTTTATGAACTTTTAAATCTGGAATAGTTCAATTATTTAATTGTTACTCAATTTTTTCTATATTAATTTTAATATTATTTATTGAATCATCCTGCTTATTGAGATCTTCTAAGGATTGATTTCTAGATTCATTACCTGTTTGTATTATTGATCCGATTCTTGATAAAAAACTAGCCATAATAAATCTTTGATTTCTTTTATGTTATAAGGACCATCAACAGGACCACGGTCTTACAATACAGACTGCCACTCACCAACGTTACTACAGACTGACCAACTACAACACTTCAAGATATCCAAGTTTATTAACGATAAATTTTTATCTTTAATCAAAACAATAAGCAAAATTGACTCTAATACCAAAACCGAGTTCAGAAGTAATATCTTGGAATAAAATCTTAAATTGAACTAAGAGTTTTTATAGTAATATTTTGGAATAAAATCTTAAATTGAACTAAGAGTTTTTGGTTCGTCTAAGATTTATTGTTTAATAATCTATTCTTGTTTTTGCAATTCTATATAACCTTCTCTTAAAGCTGGATGGAGGTCGGATTGTGCAAGAATAGAAGCAATTCTGTGTGATAATCTAATATTTATTTTAAGTGCTAGAACAAGATTATGCTTTCTAATCATGAAGATATATGAAATTTGAGTAATAAATTCTTGGAATATTATAAAAGATAATGACTTACAATATTGAATTTGCAGAAGATATTCTTCAGTTGTTGAGAGCAAGAACTTGATAAATCATCCAGAAATATAAATTAGAAAAGTTTAAAAACTGGGAGAAAGATTAGAAAAGATTGAGAGAATTTGCTGCATAGTCTCTTTGATGCCTTCTTCTTTCCTGAATCCTCTATTTATAGTTGCATTTGAAACTATGCTTCTTTGGATTCTTTGATAGATGGCCAACAATCTTCATTCAGCTTTTTGACAATTTGCTTTCTTGAATCACAGATGCATTGCTTTTGAATCAGATGGCTGACAAATTTGATTTTTACTTTTTGAATTGCTGGTACTTGAATAATGAAGTTGATAGACTCGTCTTTGGCTTTTGAGTCATAGGTACTCAGTGACAAGGTCCCTCTAGTCATGGGGCTTTAAATCATTGTATTGGATTGTATATGCCATAACAAGTGTCTTCATTCTCTTGAGTTGAATCCGGATTTTGCACTTCTTCATCATCAATCTGGGATAAAACATCCAATGTGAAATCAGTCTTGCTCGAGCTTTCTGTCATAAGACACTGGAATCTATTTTTTGTTGCTAGGATCTCATGAATCCTTTTTGTTTCTTTTGGAGTCCTATCTCTTTTCATTGGGAATTTTATTTCTTTAATAGAATCGCACCACTTGACTTTGTATTGTTTGGTAAAAGTGTAAATTCCTTGCGAATAAATTTTGTTAAAATTCCAACAAAAGATTCATGGAATTCTATTCTTGATATGATAACGAAGTAGGACTTGTTCTTCAATATAGTCTTTAAAAGTCTCATCTTTTGCAAAGATTTTGAAATCTTCTTGGAAGTTGACTAGCATAATATCAAAGTTTCTTCCGAAGTTATGCCACCAATTATGCAACACCAAAAGTAGAGCCTTCTAAACCTATATTTCAACCATTTGATTTACCTAAGAATATTCAATTAAACAAAAATACTGATTCCAGTCTTATTAAATAAATTTCAGATAAATTAGCTAGGCTAAATCTTAAAAATAAGCATATTCAAGTAGTATCTCAAACAGACCAATCTGATACCGAAGAGTTGGTACAACAATTTCAAGCACCTGAAGAAAATAATACAATCAATAAAATTAGGTTCTCTAGACCAAATTCTTTTTTGCCCTGGGTATATCATGGTAGAAATTTATTTTGAAATAGAATATATTAAATGAGAACAAAATTCACATCCAGATTTCTTAACCAGAGAATTCTTGCAGGGAAGTGTCGAAAAGACTAGAATATAAGCCCTCACGGCCTAAATTAACCTATCCCTTTACCTAGTCCTCCTCTTTCTCCTTAAACTTTAGTACAAACTCAAACTCTTATCCCAAGAAACTCTTCTCCAACTAACTATATTGGTGCTATTAAAACACCATCCCCTCCTATTCCAAAAAATAATCTCAGACCTGAAATATCAAGCAAACCTATTCCAAGACCTAAAATTTCTTCTCCTTCTTCAAGCAGTTAGCCTATACAAAACAAATAAATCAGCCTATTGTCAAAACTATTTCTGTAAGGTAGATGAATCTATTCTCAGAGAAATAGAATATGCATTCTTTAAATGCATATTCTATTGTCAAATGCTTTTTATAACATTTCAAAGCTATTGCATAACAATTTCAAATATTTGAAAAATAGAACCAACCTTTTATAACAAATCCTATTCCGAGCTTATTCAAACTTTTTTCCATCCTAATTTATTTCACTTTTCCGAAACTCCTTTCAAAACTCGAAAGTTCTTTGAGAAAATCCTAATATCAATTAGTAAAAGAAAAATAGAAATAAACACATTGAAAAAAGTTAGAAACTTTAGCCTTGTTTAGCAGTTGAGTTTTTTGCCAAATTTGTATGCTGCTAGTTTTTTACCTACATTTGCTACATGAATCTTAAAAAACTTCCAAAGTTTTAATGCAAATTTTTAACAAGTTTGTATAAAACTTGTTTGTTTCCTATATTATCTGTAAGAATTCCCAAAAAACTCCCAAAGTTTTTAATATAACAACCCCAAAACATATAAAAAACTTCACTTCCAATAATGTTTTCTATAATTTCTGCAGTAAGTTACAATAGAGTTTTATACAAACTTCGAAAAAACTTAACTGCCAAACAAGGCTTTTATTATTTAAAAGACAAATTTTTTAATTTGAAGTTTTGTTTCATGTTAAACTTACTCTTTATAATCTATATATAATTCTCACTTCTCTTCCATGGTAATTAGAGAAAAAATAACAATAATAATAAGAACACAACAGAATCTACAGATACACTTCCTTGTTCAATCTTACTTAAGAACTAACATATATATTTGAGCTTTCTTTGTAATAATATGGCAATAACACATACAAAATGTACGTTGTAAATTTTCTCTAATCCAAAAGTCATCACGTAAAGTTATTCTTTCAATCATACCTAAATTAAAATATCGAACGAGTTCAAACTATAACCCTTACAATCAGGTGCCCAAGTTCTTTTGACTCCTGGTGATTAGCACAATGGCTCGAATGATCTTAATATATCTTCCCATTCTTAAGATGACACATCCTTTCCACTTCATGCGTTTTTTTTTTTTGGTGGCAATTTCTTAATCTAAGAATTGGTGTTTCTCAAAGGAAAATGTTATTCACACTTCATACTTTTATTATTTGTATTCCCATCACTTGTTTTATTATATAGTCTATTAAATGAAAATTATATGATTAAAATGATTGAGGGAGGGTGACTAATAAAAATAGAAGTACAAATAACAACATTTTCCTACTGAAATAGTTACAAGCTTTATTAAATTCTCTTATTCATATAACTTGACTAATTTCCCAATTCTGAGCAAACAATTTATGATTTTAATTTAATTTGTCCATAAATTCAGGTGGAAGTGTTCCATACGCTATTCACATTGCTCACAACAGTCCAAAAGCAGCAGATAGCTGTAGCCAACCATTTCCCAAGTAGGTCCCCACTATAGATAAAGATTAAAAAAGTTCCAAGAAAATGCAACAAAAAGCGGAAAAAAAAAAAGACACTTCAGAAAAGATGGAGAAAAAAGATAAAGAATTTGGTGGAAATAAAAAAAAAGAGAGGAAAAAGTGGTCTAGAAACCGACAATCATCCCATGTTTCTCATGTTTCCATCCTAGTACTTTTAAAACTAGTTTAATGTCGTAATTACCCCACCTAATACTAATTTATCCTTACCTAATTACATTGCCCAACGGTAAAAAGATAAAAATTTAGTACTAGTAGTGGTAATTAGTCAGTCGTGAAGACAAATTAAATTTTGAAAAGGGCCAATCAGAGAAGGTTAGATTTGAGAAAACAGGCGCGTTGGAATCCGTGCGGTAAAAAATATGACCCTGATTTTGACGAGAATGTCGGAAAAGTTAAAAGAAATGGCCGCAATCAATTAACTATGTTGAGGGTAAAATGGTCTTTCAGTACTTTTTGAAACGGCTAGGAAATTTACGGTTTCGCTGCCTTTGGGCTTTACGGAATCTACTTTTTTGAATCCCTCGCAGTTCAGGGAAGTGCCCACGGTTTCATCGGTTTTTACCTGAGTAGCCACTGATTGGTACTTGAGCTAAATTCACCATATTACCCCCGATTTGACACTAGCAGTAATGTATAGCTTTCTTTCCTTTTTTTTTTTTTCAATTTTTAATTGTCTCACCATCAAATCAATTAAATCAGCTTTTATTAATTCTTGGATGACTTTCTAAAGTACATCGCAGGTGAGATGTTATTTTGTATTTAATGCAATGTTATTAAGTTAGACAAGAAATTAAATCGTTTCAACAAATATTATTAAATATTTAGATATGAGAAATATGTCATTTGATAGTGTAAAAAAAATAATTGTATGTTAAATTATCAAGAAAATTTTAAATTCTTGCTTGACATAATTTTGAATTGCTCATGATGCCCTTGATAAAACAAAGTAAATACTATTAAATTAAAATTTTAATTTTATATATTTACAATTCCAAATCTTGGTATTTTACTTTTTTTCCCTACATGTTCTTGAGTTCAGTCTCATTAATACATCTATGTCTTCATGTGCTAATACTTCATAAATGTGATATTATTAAATATCTAAGATACCAAACCGTATAATAGTTGTACCAGTTTAAAGAATAATTTGACTTTTGCTGCAATCAAATATTTACAAAATACTATATAACTAGTCGATAATACATTGATAACATGGACTAAATAATATTGGACATCCAAAAATGGATTATTTATCGAAAATAGTATGCAACATTTTTTTAACTCTTTAAATTACTTTATTACTAATTACTCTCATACCTTTTATTTTTCTACAACAAATTTGCTTCCCTCTTCCTCATCAATTGGGATATGTTTCAATTGAAGTTTATTCAAAAAAGTGAGCATAAGATGCAAAATAATTAAAAATATTTCAAAAATAAAATAGTGAATACATAAAAATAGCTAGTGCTGGAAAAGCATACTAGTGCATAGAAATTAGAACGCTACACATCCTTTTCCGGTAGAATGGCAAATTTTGTAGTTCCAACAAATCTCAGGGTCACTCTCCTACCCAAACCCCGACACAGGTACGCAAAACTCCAAGATTTACTTCACCCTTTCCTTGTTGCCGTTGGCTCCGTCTTCGCTCTCTGTCTCTCTCTCCCTCATTTTGCTTCCTTTCCTGCTAAGTAGCTTAAAGTAGCAGCACCACCCACCCACTCACCACTCCCCCACAGCTATCACTCCTCCACCTTTCCCCATTCCTCTTCATCTCTCTCTCGCATTCTCCCTTTTCTAGGGTTTCTACTCCCCCACATTCCTCCCTTCCTCCTCCTCTCAACTGCAAATGCATCTTTTCTGTGAAGAAAAAGAGGTAACTCAAAAAACAGTACAAAAAAAAAAAAGAAATGTCAAGCCATTTTTCCAGACATCTGAAGTCATTTTTCCAGTTCTGATCTCATTTACTTTCGGCATTTTGAATTTTAGCTAAATCACATCATTCAGCAGAGTATACACTAGTTAATATCTACTCCTCCTTTTTTATATTTTTCCTACTTTTTGCTAAATGCTGATGAGCTTATAATTTTGTTTTCCTCTCTTTGAAAAAAATATGTTCTGTTTATTTCGTTTCATTTTATTTTCTGGTAAGGTTGTTCTGGTTTTCTCTGCAGGTTTGCTTGGATATTTGTTGAGGAACGGAGTTAAGGCAGTGTTTTTGGGTTGCTTTTTTTTTTTTTTTAATAAATTTTTGGTTGAGGCTTGCTCAAGCTGCTGAAAAATTAGTAGAGTTGCAGTAGTAGTACCGGGTGAGTAAGGAGGAAACGATGTCGTCGAGAGGGGGCTCGTCGACGCAGCAGCCGTCGTTGCAACGGCGGATAACGCGGACTCAAACGGTGGGGAATCACGGAGAATCTATATTTGATAGTGAGGTGGTGCCGTCGTCGTTGGTGGAGATCGCTCCCATTCTTCGTGTTGCAAATGAGGTCGAGCCTAGCAACCCCCGTGTGGCTTATCTTTGTAAGCCTTTCAACTACTGATGCAAGTTCACATTTTTTTTCCATTTTTTTTACACATTTTTCTGCTCCTAAAGCAAAGGTTAAAAACTGCCTTTTCATGCTTTGTTTTTGCTTCTGGAAATGTAAATCTTTAATTAATGCTTATAAGTTAATACTTGGACTGCCTCATTATTGAATTTTTCATTATGAAATATGGATTAATTAGTTAGCAAAATGAAGCCAAAATGTTGATATTTGAGAGAATTGAAGTCGTGTTGCTTGGTTTTATGTTAACAAATTTGATATATTTTTATGGTAGCGAATGGTTGTGTAATTGTGTTTGGGATTCCTTTATTGGTTAATCAACCGAAGTGATTCTTCTGGTGAAGGAAGTTGATTAGTTTACAGTTTATGTTCCAATTTGATTTTAGTTTTCTACTGGTGTTAGGTGGACGTGTAAGATTTTTCTTTAAGGGACATTACTTTAGTTAGGGCGAGTATGAGGTCGTGCCAATGAACTGTAGTGCTGAGGTAAGAGAAGAATGTTAGTGTAATGAGAGGTTTGTGCTTGTGTTGGGAGGTAGAATGGTGCACCTCAAGCGTAAATGAAGCTTCTGAATGACTAACTTTGGTAAAGCAAAAGACACATAGCTATGTGCAAGACCATGTACAGTGAAGGTTAATTTTGAAGGCTGACATTGAATACTAGGTGAACTAGATCGGTTTGTTCCATGCATAGAGAAGTAACTGTGTTAAGAACTTGATGAAATTTTGCAGCTTAATCAGGACTCCTACAAAGTTGTTAGACAACAATTGCACATAGAAAACAGCCAATAGAAGCGGATTTTTTTTTTTATTACAAAAATTCATCTTTTAAATGAGATCATGTTTCCCAAGTGTGGCTGTAACTTGATTTTGAAAATTTATGTGTGCACCAGTAAGCTTTCAAAGGATATGACATCATGAACTAATTCCTTGTGAACTTTTGAGATTATTCATCCATTTGTAGTTAGCTATCTTCTTAAGATGAAACTGAGCCAACCTGGATTGGAGTCAACTCTGTTGATCATTGAGGAGCCTTACTTGAAGGATAGTCTACTGCCATCTTGAGTATGAGTTGAGGATCAGAGAATGTATGAGCTTTAGATGATCTACTGCCGGTTGAGTATATCTTTGTATGCTGAACCAAATTGAAAGCTTTGATCCAAAAATAATTCCAACTTCTCATGTGAAATCTGAAACAAAATGTTCAAAATGTCAGGTTTTGTTCCCTGGGTTCATTTTTAAACAAAGTATTTAATGTTTGTAATTGAGCAACAAAACTTGGGATTTGCTGAATTTCTAACCCATGGAAAGAAGTCAACCGAACCACCTTTTACTTACTAAAAGGAGTTCAAACATCAAATTGCAGATAGGATCTCAACATTTGCTAAACTAGTTGGACTATAAAAATGAAGGAGCAGTAAGCTTTTTCCTCATGATTTCTTTTGTCTTAGTTTACGAATACTTTTACTCTTTGCAATAATGTGCTTCCTGATACAATTCAATATTCATATGTTGTGAATCAAAATGTAGGCCGGTTTTATGCTTTTGAGAAAGCTCACAGGTTGGATCCCACTTCAAGTGGACGTGGTGTTCGTCAATTTAAAACTGCACTTTTGCAACGGCTTGAGAGAGTAAGAACCAATAAACCAGCTTCTGGGTGTTTTATTCTCAATTTGGAAGGTTTTGCCTGCTTAATTGCAATATGAGGTTTCTCATTCTTGGGCTATAATTTTTTCTTAATTTCGTTTCGGCTTTACATGAATTAATTTCAATGATGCAAAAGCGTTATTTTGGCTTTCTTAGTTGATATGGATGTACCATAATACCTAGTTGATGCATATTCAGTTTATACCATAATACCTAGTTAATGCATCTTCAGTTTTTCTGCTGCTTGCCTGCTCAAGATGAAATGTTTTAGGCTCATCCATATTCTTTATTGACTAAAATCCTATGCAGTAGCGAAGTCTAGGTTGTTTTCTTGTATCTTGAGCTTTTAATGTCAGTGTGCTTTTGGAGTTGGATATGCAGTATATGTGTTCTAAAAGTGCTTATATTCTGTAACTAGACTGTACACGTGATTATGATTGCGTATGTTTGCTAATGTCACTTGGACTTGTAAGATGATTTGTTGTATCTTGAGCTTTTAATGTCATTGCTCTTCTGGAGTTGGATATGCAGTATATGTGTTCTAAAGGTGCTTATATTCTGTAACTAGACTGTTCATGTGATTATGATTGCGTATGTTTGCTAATGTCACTTGGACTTGTAAGATGATTTGTTTATGCTGAATAAAGCTTAGCTTGGGTCTGTTTTCTCGATTTGCCTTTTATTTTTCAGTAAAAGCCATGTAGAGTTAATTTGTTGCCAAAAATGATACCGGCCTTATCTATTCTCTCTGCAGTTCTGAATTTTCAATATGAGATGGCATGGCTATTTTGCATGTGTGATGTAGATTATTTAGTTTCCATGTTTTTGCTTAGAAACGTATTCAGTATTTTGTCTTACTTTACTGGTTAATTAGTTCATGCAGGTTTCCATCTGGAAATAGCAGCCCCTTCTTCTCCACATATAACTTACACACTTGATTTGCATTTTCTCATGAAATGGCTAACATTTAAGCTGACTGAGTTAAACGACTTACATTTGTACTTGCACGTAATAGGTGTACTCAACTGCTTGTCTAGTACAGCTGCATATGCTCGGAAATTGTTTACAAGCTAAATTTAACTGGTGACCTGTATTCCTTTCTCTGCATGTATTATTTACTCTTGCATGGTTTCTCTTTTTATCCTTTCAGGAGAATGATCCAACCTTAATGGGAAGAGTGAAAAAAAGCGATGCAAGGGAAATGCAGAGCTTTTATCAGCATTACTACAAAAAGTATATCCAGGCTTTGCAGAATGCTGCAGACAAGGCTGATCGGTGAGCGGTTTATCCTTTAAATTCATCAAGACTGGAGGTTCCTTTAGTCCTTCATTTTGCTTTTGCATTTGTGAGAATTCAATGACCAAACTTCTGAAAATTCTCAGTGCACAGCTCACAAAAGCATACCAAACAGCTAATGTTCTCTTTGAGGTTTTGAAAGCTGTTAATCAGACACAAGCTGTGGAAGTGGATCGTGAGGTAAACATGATACCTTTTCTTCATTTGTTACGTGAAATACATGTTGTGTTTGTTTATGACTGCCTATTTTAAGGATATTAAAATACTGTTTAGTTGTGACTGATGTGATAACATTTATTTATCCACAGATATTGGAAGCACATGATAAGGTTACAGAGAAGACTGAAATTTATGTCCCTTATAATATTCTTCCTCTTGATCCTGATAGTGCTAATCAGGCAATTATGAAATATCCAGAGGTTTGCCTATTAACGACTACTATTCTCTGTATTGCCTTTCTTTTGTTCATTGTGATCACAATTTTAACTTTGCCATTTTGCAGATCCAAGCTGCGGTCTATGCACTTAGGAATACTAGGGGGCTTCCATGGCCCAAGGACTACAAAAAGAAGAAAGATGAGGATATCCTTGACTGGCTTCAAGCTATGTTTGGCTTTCAGGTGGAATAGTTTCTTTAGCTACGTATTTTTTTTAAAAATGTTTTAAGTGCACTCCTCAATTTTACTTGTGGTAAAATGGAAATTTTTGAATAGTTGAACTTAATGCCTTGGGGTTGCCAATAATGTGTTATTGCTTTTGGCTGTTATTTGATTTGCAGAAAGATAATGTTGCCAATCAAAGGGAGCATCTGATTATGCTACTTGCAAATGTACATATACGACAATTTCCAAAGCCAGATCAACAACCTAAGGTTGGCCTGTTTCAGCTGTTCTCTCACAAAATGGCTTCACTTAGCTTATTTTCTATTTGGAAGTATTCTAAGAGGCAGTGGCCTAATTCTTTAGTTGTGTCAGATGACTAATGCACTTGTGTAACTTATATTTTTTAATATGTTGTAAGGTGTCTAAAAGTAGTCTAATTATCTTAAAAGCTCTTTATTTTCACCTTCGCTACATCCATGGGAAGAAACAAGGAAAAGCTTTAGGCCCTGTTTGGAATTGCGGTGCTGTTTACCCAAAAAAAAGGCACTTTTAAGCATTGAAAATCCTTTTAAGGTGTTTGGGAAGTAATTTCCTGTAACTCATGGAGCTTAATTTTTGGTAATTTACAAGTAGTTTTGTTAAAAGCACTTGTATTAGAAATGCTTCTTTATAAGCCACCGCAACCCCAAAGGGGGCCTTAGTATTTCATTGTGAATGTGAAAGTTATTGTTTTTTGAGAGGATCTTTGTGGACCTATAGTCAAACACACTAGAATCTCAATCAGGGGAAAGAAAAAAAATTCTAGCCCAAACTGACTGCTTCTTTGGGCTCTGTTCTGTTGTAAGAAAGTTCCTTTTGTCTTTGTTCTATTATAAGAAAGCTCCTATTTGCATTTGTTCTATAATAGGAAAGCTCCTTTAGGCTTTGTTCTGTCGTAAGAAATGCTTAGTGGGAAACAGAACTGCTGAAAAGTGAGTCAAACTAAAAATCACTTTTGCATGCTTGTTTGACAAGTAAAGGATTGACATTAGAAAATGGTAGTGGTAATTATTGAAATTGTGATTTCTGTTGAAGTTCAGTAAGTAGCCATTTGACCCGAAAAAGAAAAGTAGACATTATGGTTCTTTCCTCATGGATGTAACTAAAAATAATCCTGTCTCTATCGTTGTATTATTTGCAGTTGGATGAGCGTGCTTTGAATGAGGTGATGAAAAAGTTATTCAAGAACTACAAAAAATGGTGCAAGTATTTGGATCGAAAAAGTAGTCTCTGGTAAGGCTCCTAAAGAGATATCTAGAGTTGTTGGATCTTTTTTGATATCCTTGATTATCATCAAAGCTGCAGATAGATACTGAAGTAAATATTGTAAAGAGGCAATGCTTAATTGTTGATGCCTCATGACTTGACTGTTATTATATCAATATTTTCAATTTCAAAGGTTTTCACATGTATAGAGTGACGTGGAGGGGTTAGATTAGCAACTTCAAACTATTTGCCTATAATTTGGTGTCATATTTCACTGTTTACAGTTGACAACTTAGGCTTGTAACTGTTGTTTCTTTGAGCTTATTCATGTCCTCCAAATCATGCTTCAACTTTGCAGGTTGCCAACTATACAGCAGGAAGTGCAACAGCGTAAATTATTATACATGGGACTTTACCTTCTTATCTGGGGGGAAGCTGCAAACTTAAGATTCATGCCAGAGTGCCTTTGCTACATATATCACCACGTATGCTTTTAGATGCTTATGTCTTTGGTATCATTGGAGATAGACTGATATATTAACTTCAATTAATGCTGTGTTCTCAGATACTTCTTCATGCCTTGTCTTTCTCTTATGGATTATACATTGCTTGCTTCTTGATTGTTGTTAAGCCTGTTGAAGTGATTATTCACTCGGTTTTTTATTAATGTGTTTTCTTTAAGTTTTGCTTCATTTAAGAAACACTCAATATTGTAATATATGGCTATCACCAATACCTAGTCCACTTAAAACTTCTTCTTATTTGGGGGGAAGCTGCAAACTTAAGATTCATGCCAGAGTGCCTTTGCTATATATATCACCACGTATGCTTTTAGATGCTTACGTCTTTGGTATCATTGGAGATAGAGTGATATATTAACTTCAATTAATGCTGTGTTCTTGGATACTTCTTCATGCCTTGTCTTTCTCTTATGGATTATACATTGCTTACTTCTTGATTGTTGTTAAGCCTGTTGAAGTGATTATTCACTCAGTTTTTTATTAATGTGTTTTCTTTAAGTTTTGCTTCATTTAAGAAACACTCAATATTCTAATATATGGCTATCACCAATACCTAGTCCACTTAAAACTTTCTCTTATTGCTGTGCTACCTTTTTGAGTTCAACTGTGTGCACTATTTCCTTGGATACATGTTGTATTTGTTAATGGGTGCTTTAATTTGTACAAAACTGCGTGCTTACCACCAATCACATCTTATATAAGTGGTTACTTGAACTTCATCTACTGCTGCAACCAATTTATGCTTTGCCACCGTGCTGCAGCTATTTTACATGACACACATGCAATTATTTGGTGGCTGCAGTTATTATTATTTTTTGACTATGGTACTTTTTAGACCTGATTGTGTCTATCTTCACTGGTTCCCCTTTGCTAGATGGCCTTTGAGCTCTACGGTATGCTGGCTGGTAACGTCAGTCCAATGACAGGCGAAAATGTGAAGCCTGCTTATGGAGGAGAGGAGGAAGCTTTTTTGACTAAAGTTGTAACTCCTATTTATGAAGTGATAGCACGGGTATTTCATGAATTTATCTTTTTCAGTAATCTGTTTCAGTTTTTCCTTTGCTTTTTATATCAAGTTGATTTCATCTTCAGGAGGCTGCAAGGAGCAAAAGAGTAAAGTCAAAACATTCTCAATGGAGGAATTATGATGATTTAAATGAATACTTTTGGTACTAGACAATTCCCTTTCTGCATTCATAAATCTCATCACTGTGTGACAAGTGAGTTTCTCTCATTGTAGGTCGGTAGATTGTTTCCGATTGGGTTGGCCAATGCGTGCTGATGCTGATTTCTTTTGCATGCCTATAGAACAGCTTCGATTTGAGAAAAATGGGGTATGCCTATGCCAAATTTATTTTCAAATTGTAGTACTAACTGAGTTCTGTCTAATCCAAGTAGAATGCTAGCTAATGTTGTTTGATATATATTAGAAAAATACCTAAATCCCGTATTAAACATCATGTTTCTTTTGATATCTATCAGTCCTCTGGTTCTCAACAATGATCATCAGTTAATTAAAGGGCCATTTGAGTTTTTCTAATTATGTTTATTTGCCACCAGTGACGGTTTGATGCTGTGTTTTTTGTTGCTTTAACTGGAATGAAGCAATTGTTGTGCAGGATAACAGGCCTAGCAGGGATCGGTGGGTGGGGAAGGTCAATTTCGTTGAGATACGATCATTCTGGCATATTTTTAGAAGCTTTGACAGAATGTGGAGTTTCTTCATACTGTGCTTACAGGTATATTTGCCTTTTTTGTTGTATAGACTCTTTTTGTGGGCCGTTACTGATATTAAAAATTTTGCTTTCTGACCATTAAAATCCTTTGTGAAGGCCATGATTATCGTCGCTTGGAATGGCTCGGGACAACCAAGCTCGATTTTTGATCCTCATGTTTTTAAAAAAGTTTTGAGTGTCTTTATAACTGCTGCAATACTGAAACTTGGGCAAGGTACATTAAACTAGTTAATGTTGCCACGTGAGTGGTATCATATAACAGCTTCTACTCATCTAAGTTCCTTATTTTACTTTACTGAAATTTGCAACTTTTGTTCACTTCCAAATTCTGATTAATGAAACACTATTCCAGTCTTCATTTCTCTGTTATCATTGTTTTGTGATATCTTATGAATTCTTGAAAAATAAATAAATGTTTGGTCTTTTATTCTTTTCTTTACCAGTTGCATCTCCAATACAAACATCAACGAATTTTACATGTCCTTTAGTGTTTTATTGAGGTACCACAATTTCTTTGTATCTGCTGCTCCAAATAGATTGTTGTCTCACAGTTTTATAAGAACCTTTTGATTTTTCTGATTTGCTTTTCCAAAAGAAAGAATGCTTCAGGTGACAACAGCTGAAATATAGCTAGGCCTAATGGTTGCTACTGATCTTGTTGAATATGGTGATATTGTGAATGTGGTTAAAGATGATGGGGATTGCATGGACTGCATGCATTTTGCTGTATGTACTCCAATAAAAGGATTGCCAACTTCATTGTTATAGAAGAACATGTGGCAATTAATTTATAATATTTCTTACTATTTTCAAGTTCCTGACTCTTACTAGGTGTTAAGATCTCTTTGGCACGCATTTTCTTGCATTTGCTTCACAAATATGGAAAAACTGTGCTTATTGCTGAATATGAAGTTTTATTGATTGCCAAATACTTGATCTTTTAACCCCAAAAATTTGTTACTCATATTTTCATGGATAAACTGTTTCATTGCTGCAGCTGTACTTGATGTGATTCTGAGTTGGAAATCGAGGAACAGCATGTCACTCTATGTTAAACTACGTTATATTCTGAAGGTTTTGTCTGCTGCAGCATGGGTGGTTATTCTGCCAGTTACTTATGCTTACACATGGGAGAATCCTCCTGGATTTGCCCAAACCATCAAAAATTGGTTTGGCAACAATTCAAATTCACCTACCCTCTTTGTCTTAGCTGTAGTTGTCTACTTGTCCCCAAATATGCTTGCTGCTTTGCTATTTCTTTTCCCGTTCATTCGACGATTTCTTGAGAGATCAAATTACAGAATTGTGATGCTAATGATGTGGTGGTCACAGGTATGGCTGACATTTTTGCTTGGATCTTTTATCTTTCCAGATTAGTTATGGACATGATAATTATAACAGGCTCTAAAGAATTATTTGCTTTTGCAGCCTCGGCTTTATGTTGGCAGGGGAATGCATGAGAGCGCGTTCTCTCTCTTCAAGTAAGACTATAAATAATAGAATTGTATGAATTTCTAGTGCTATGATAATTTGATATCTTACATAAGTAACAAACAATTTCAGGTATACCATGTTCTGGGTTCTTTTAATAGCAACTAAGTTGGCTTTCAGTTACTACATTGAGGTGCTTTCCTTTACATTCCCAGATCTTTTTTTTTTTTTTTTGTATTTTTATTTACTATATATGCAACATGTACAAAACGCCTTGTGGTAATTTCTCATGTTCAACTTTTTATTTATCTGGGACAGTGAGATAAATATTTCTTGTCATTTGAGGAGATCTATTTTATAGAATAGCTCGAACTACGAACTCGATTTGCTGTGAGTTCTACAGAACATGGACCCCGCTCTAAATTTACAAGTAGCCATGAGTAATAAGTGCTCAATTGGCAACTTATGGTTTCCTTTCTTGGTGAGTCTGAATTAAACTAGACTGACCAAAATGTCCCTGATAAGATAGAGCAGCTTCTTATGTACATGTACAAATTGAACAACGGATTAACATTAGAAATCATAGATCATAAAGTACGAAACATGCAAATCTGTTAACTAAATTCATTTCTGATTAATCATTCTTCCTATCCATTTCTTCAAAGGAAGTTCAATGGCATCTGATTTTTTTTCAGAATCGATGAAGATCATTAATGTCTCTTTAACAGATTTGATGTTGTCTATCATTTGATTTTCATTTTCCCATAGGAGATCAAGGAAAAACAGTAAAGTTCTTTTCGGATTTGTACATTGTACTTCTTTGTATTCTTTGGATTATGATATATTGTTAGGTCTTAACAATTCTTCTTATTCTCTAGAAGTAGCAAAAGAATCTGAAATTGAGCTTTTACTGTCTAATGGTGTTTAGTTAATCGGTCTGTGTGAATGGATTAACATTTGTTAGATTTGGTAGTTTGTGGAAATATTTTGGTTATTTTGTCTTATTCATATGGTAGTTGAAAAGTATCAGCTATATGGTACAGAAAGAACTATTAGAATCTCCAAGTTACAATTTGTTCTCTTTCAAAACAAGAAAGGGAAAAAAAAAAACTGTTTGATAGCTTTAAGCTTTGCCTGCAGATAAAGCCACTGGTGGGTCCAACACAAGCAATCATGGGTGTTCACATAAATACTTATCAATGGCATGAATTTTTTCCCCGTGGTAAACCTTAAAGTCTTATTTGGGGTCTAACTGCTCTACATTTATCATGCCTTCGTATGTGATTGAATTTTTCCTCTCTGCAGCAAGGAGCAACATTGGTGTTGTTATTGCACTTTGGGCTCCAATTATTTTGGTACCAATATCCTTCTCTTGATTCTCAATCATCTCTTAGGTTGGGGAGGAGGTCCCATAATTTTGGCCTTTCATGATGACATGCTGTCTTTCTTCTGTGTTCTCTGTCCTATTTTGTCTTTTCTAGGTGTATTTCATGGATACACAAATTTGGTATGCCATTTTCTCAACATTGTTTGGAGGCATTTATGGTGCATTTCGTCGTCTTGGAGAGGTCAGTGGATAGTGGTCTCTGTTAAATTTCAGCTGTTAAAATTATTCTATGTGCTCATGCTTGAAGTTTGGTTTTTGAATTAGATGTATGTGATTTTAGTCTGGAAAGAAGCTATTGAAACTTAAACAGGATAAGCTTACATCAGAACTAAGAATAAAAAAAGGATACTTCTGTACTTAGTTTTTCTGATTTTAGTGTCAATGCCCTTTTCTTTTGGGAGCGGCTGTTGTGTATAAGGCTGCATCTGCTCTATGTGCATAGGCTTGCAGATGCCACGAGCCTGATCCTTTTAGTTTGAGAAGCTGTCGTTTATTTGTGTTTTTGACTTTACTTCAAGATTCAAGTGCTATTCGTTGATGAAATATTTGGTGAAAATGGTTTTTAGTCGTGACCTGGAGTTCCCCTGGTCGTGTAAGGCTTGCCTCAGCCTTTGGCAAATAATGGAAGCATACAAATTTAGTAGAGGAGTAAAAGAAAGAAAGTGCTTCTTCAGAAATCTCAAGAAAACAATTTTGTAATTTTGTTGCTATAATATGCTCGCAGCACTAATGCATTGTCTTGCTTGCAGATTAGGACTTTAGGAATGCTGAGATCCCGGTTTCAGTCACTTCCTGGTGCATTTAATGCCTGTTTAATACCAGAAGAAAAGAATGAGCCAACAAAAAAGAAAGGACTAAAGGCTACCTTGTCCCGCAATTTTGCTGAGGTTCACAATTTGCTTCTTTGCTTTCTTCGGCAGTGTTGTCAATATCTTGAATTTATGGATTATTCGCTGGTTGGAGCTTTGCATAACTTGAAACTTCACATGCATGAATGTCATGCTGCAGATTCCACCCAGTCTAGAGAAAGAAGCTGCAAGATTTGCTCAGTTATGGAATAAAATAATTACTAGCTTCAGGGAGGAAGATCTTATTAGCAATAGGTAATATTTAGATATTTTTGACAAAATTTTTAAGGGTTGCAGTTTGATGAAGAGAGACATCAATCAAGACAGACATAGGAATAAAGAAAATTCTTCCCATATTGTAAGTGCCGTTGGGGCCCATATTTTCTTGCTAATAGTTGTGACTCTTTGTTTAATTTCAGGGAAATGGACCTTCTGCTCGTCCCATATTGGGCTGACCGTGAATTAGATGTCATTCAGTGGCCCCCATTTTTGCTTGCTAGCAAGGTTTTGGTTTTAACTTTTGCCATTTAATTGGACACCATCTCATTTGACTAGTTGCTGGCTGCTTCATTATTCAAAATTTTGCAGCTCGAATTACTTCGATTCATATATATTTAGTTATTAGCCTGAGTCGAGAAAGAAAATAGTCTTTGAGCTTGTAGATATTATTGAGGGAGGCTGAGAGATGTTGACCTGTGTCAGATCGTGAGTTCTAGTTTGCTAAATTATTTTTGTAGTCATGAGCTTCTACTGCTAAACCAGTTTAGTACTGCCTCGCATAATGTGTTAATATATGTTGTCAAGTTTAGCCAAATTGGTAATTGACCATATCTCCAAACTGTAGTGAATTCCACATCCCAGAACTGCAGCAAATATAAAGTTGACAAGTTGTTGAGATATGGTATGAACTGATGTTCCTACTACACAACCAGGATTTGTTTGATTATTTTCAAGATGCCATTCATCTTTCCATTACTTGCAACCTTCCATTTTCTTCCTGTTACTTGCGGCATTTCATTCTATAGACTTAGATTAGAGATTTCGTTCTTGGGGATCTGATCATCAGAAGGAAAGTAGAAGATGGTTTAGGTTTCTTGGAATACTGTCATAATACTCTGACATGATTCAGCATGGACCATGTTGGATGGTGCCTGATTAAGAGTAAATAGTGTTCCGAGCTTTTGTATTAAAGTGGAAGAAAATACATTTCCTGCAGTAATAGGCTAATAGAGATAGTTGCGTTTCCTGAAATACATACTCTGACATGATTCAGCTGATGGACCATATTGGACAGTGCCTGATTAGGAGTAAATAGTGTACCTAGCTTTTGTATTAAAGTAGAAGAAATTAGTTTTCCTGCAATACTAGGCTAATAGAGATGGTCGCGTTTCCAAGTGCAGAAGTGGACTTTGTTGGGTCAAGTCCTTTGTGTGATCCTATTCATGCCTATGAGTTTTTCCTTTGAATTACCTCTTTTTCATTGGATTCAACGAGTTTCTAAATGCTATATTGTTATCATTTTGTCTGGAATGGTTAGATTCCAATATTGAATTACCTCTTTTTCATTGGATTTAATGAGTTTCTAAATGCTATGTTGTTATCATTTTGTCTGGAATGGTTAGATTCCAATAGCAGTTGATATGGCTAAAGACAGCAATGGCAAGGACCGTGAGTTGAAAAAAAGGATTGAGGCTGACAATTATATGTCTTGTGCTGTTAGTGAGTGCTATAAGTCATTCAGGAATGTCATCATGTTTCTCGTTCAAGGTCGTCGAGAAAAGGAGTAAGTGACACTATTTTTTATCAATAAAAAGGAATTTCTGCCTTTTCCTGTCTGAGTCTTTTAATGTTTTTCCTTTATTCAAATTTCTGTGCAGGGTTATCGAGTATATCTTTGGGGAAGTTGAAAGGCATGTAGAAGCTGGTGATCTGATAAATGAATATAACCTAAGTGCTCTTCCAAGCCTATATGACCTTTTTGTCAAGCTTATCAAGTTCTTGGTGAGTATTGAGAAGTTTAAATATGGCACCCTGTTGACAAACCATTGAATTACTTCTTTAATGTTAAAGTTAGAAGATGATAGGGTCTGAACTAAATCAATTTCCTACATGCAGCTTGAGAATAAACAGGAGGACAGGGATCAAGTTGTGATTCTTTTCCAGGATATGCTAGAAGTTGTGACACGAGACATTATGATGGAGGATCAAATATCAAGGTCAGGCACTTTTTAACTTTTGTAGCTACACTGTTGGTACCGTTTGATGTTGCTATTCAAGATTTGACATCATCACTTGAACAGCCTGGTAGATTCCATCCATGGGGGTTCAGGGCATGAAGGAATGGTTCCTCTTGATCAACAGTATCAGTTATTTGCATCTGCTGGAGCCATCAAGTTTCCCATTCCTGAATCAGAGGCTTGGAAAGAGAAGGTGTGTATTACATTGAACAATAGAAATTGAAAAGGGAGATTATATGTCATGTTTATATGTGGTGATTTGCTTGCATATTTTCCCTTTTAACAGATCAAGAGGTTATATTTGTTACTTACGGTTAAGGAGTCAGCGATGGATGTGCCGTCTAATTTAGAAGCTCGAAGGCGTATATCTTTTTTCTCCAACTCATTATTTATGGACATGCCTACGGCACCTAAAGTCCGCAATATGCTTTCCTTCTCGTAAGTTTGCCTGGGTCTAATATTTTTTATATAATTTAAGTTTGATGATTTTGCATTGTATATCTGTGTTTACTGGAACTACTCAGTAGAGTTGTCAAAGCATTTTCAACAAACTATCAAGTAAAGTATCAAAACTGAATTGTAAAATCCAACTGCATATAATTCAAGTTTGATGATTTTTCAATTGTATGTCCTGTGTTTACTGGTACTTCTCAGTAGAGTGGTCCAAGCATTTTCAACAATCTATCAAGTAAAGCATCAAAACTGAAGTGTAACATCCAAATGGATTATGTCTCTTTTTAACCGTAAAGACTCACATTACCTATTCATGGATATTTAACTACATATACCAGCCAAACAAGGTGTCTATTAACTAGGTATGTATATCTGCCAAATCCTTGAGAAAGTAACTTCCATATGAAATTTACCAGACTTCTTAAAGTTTGATTATAAATAATATCAAGCGGGACACTGAATTAACTTCATCATTTTTCTAACCTCAACTTTTTAACAACACAAGGTCCCAAGGTGTTGTTTGAGGAATGTAGCCCTAAGCAAATGTCTTTCTTTGGAGAACTTGTCTTGTTGCTGTATTTAACACTAATAAAGTTTGTCCTGATAAGCCTATTAGTGCAATTATTGGTGTTTTTCCATGTCTGCATGTTTGCGAATTTAGCAAGTATATCTTTCTGTTTTCCCTTATTTGTTTGCCCATGCTGACAACCTTATTTTAGTGTTTTAACTCCATACTATACGGAGGAGGTGCTGTTCTCATTGCATGAGCTGGAAGTGCCAAATGAAGATGGGGTTTCAATCCTTTTTTACTTGCAAAAGATTTTTCCAGGTCGGTTTTAAGTAGTCTGTTGCTCCATGCATGTGTTTTGCATTCATATTAACTTTGTCAAGTAATATACAGATGAATGGACCAATTTCCTTGAGCGAGTGAAATGCAACAATGAAGAAGAACTTAGAGGATCGGATGAATTGGAGGAACATATGCGTCTTTGGGCTTCATACAGAGGCCAAACATTGACCAGAACTGGTATGAGATATAGTTTTTTTCCCCGCCTGGTCCATGCCTTGATTTTTGTTTTATTAGTTTGGGAGTCCGGATTCAGAGCTAATGTTAGCACAACATTGCTTCCCATAATTTTGGGGATTCCATGAGTATTTTATTATTCCCTTTGCTTGTAGGACCCTGTTGCTTTTGTAAGAAATAAGTGTCTGAAATTGTTTGTACTAATTCATCATTGTTCTCCAGTACGAGGCATGATGTACTACCGGAAAGCTCTAGAGCTTCAAGCCTTCCTTGATATGGCCAAGGATGAAGGTATTTAATCTCCTGACTGAAACTCTTTTTATTTTTTTAAACATATTCCTTTGCTTGTATCCATAATCATGATTGAAGGGCATGTTCTAAACTGCTACCTCACAGATTTGATGGAGGGATACAAGGCTATTGAGTTAAATGAGGATCAGATGAAGGGGGAGCGTTCACTATGGACACAATGCCAAGCAGTGGCTGACATGAAGTTCACGTATGTTGTGTCCTGCCAGCTATATGGGATTCACAAACGATCTGGCGACCCTCGAGCACAAGATATTTTAAGACTTATGACAACGTCAGTGTCACAAAGCTTTTCTGCGTAAATTTTAAGGGTTACAACTTATAACCTGCATGGATTTTCCTTTTAACAGGTACCCATCTCTTCGGGTAGCTTATATTGATGAAGTTGAAGAACCAAGCAAAGATAGGACCAAGAAAGTCAATCAAAAAGTATATTACTCCACTCTTGTGAAGGCTGCTATGCCAAAATCAAATTCTAAAGAGCCAGGGCAAAACTTGGACCAGGTAATGGACAAAATCATAAGTGTCTTTTTGTCAAGGTAAAACTGAAAGTTCAGTTGCTCAAAATTATCATAAAAACCTTTATTATTGTTGTGACAATGATTTCTTTAGAGCAATGCACAGACAAAAGTTATGTTTTGAATTTGATGTAGCCATTTCTAATCTAATAAATCATGTTAGTACTGCTGATGGAATAGTTCTTTTTATGAACCAAAATGATGTTGCAATTGAAGAGGGTTCATCTCTATAACAAAATCATGGTTTTATTATCAATTTCTTCCTCTACAATTCTCTTGTAAGGTGACTTAATCACTATATCAGATTAATAGTGCACCTTCACTTGCAGATAATATATAGGATAAAACTCCCAGGATATGCTATTTTGGGTGAAGGAAAGCCAGAAAATCAGAATCATGCCATTATCTTCACTCGTGGAGAAGGTTTACAAACAATAGACATGAATCAGGTATAGTTTTGTGGTGTGGACTAATTGAATTTTCTATTCAATCTTCCATTGCTTGACATAAAGCATTATCCATAGGATAACTACATGGAAGAAGCATTGAAAATGAGGAATCTGCTTCAAGAATTCCTTAAGAGGCATGATGGAGTTCGGTATCCTTCTATTCTTGGCTTGAGGGAACATATATTTACTGGAAGGTAGCTACTTTATACTTGATTAAGTTAATAGAATTGGATGATCCTAAAGTGTTACTGCTACGAATATGCTTATGATCATTCTCTTGTCATCTGCTGCAGTGTTTCTTCACTTGCTTGGTTTATGTCAAACCAGGAGACTAGTTTTGTGACAATAGGTCAAAGATTGTTGGCCAACCCTCTGAAGTAATGTTTCTCTCTCTCTCTCTCTCTCTCTCTGCTTGCACACTTTCAGAAAAGGTGTAAATCATTTATTGGTAGTGTTATGGAGGAATTTTGCTGCATTGACAATATTGTGAGCCGTTGTTTTTTTAGTTTCCCTTATGAAGGCATGCTTTTTGCTTAGTACCTCAAATTCATCTCCAAATTCATCCTTTAGCTGTCCTTTCTTTAGGGAGACAACATCTCATATGCTATTCATATCTCTGCTGCCTATAAATCATGGAGATATAGCATAGTCACTATATTCTTGTAGTCAATTTTTTGCGTGTCTTTTAGTTTTAGTTCTGTTTTCTACTTGAATCCAAGTTGAAATTTAGTATTGAACTCTCGACTCATGACAGAGCTTCTTGGTCAAGAGGATCAGTAATTAATTAACAACCCTGCGGTGTGTGGTTTAGTAACATTAACAAAGTTCTAAATTTGGATATGTAATATAGCTTTGGACACAGATAATTTAAAAAGAAAAAGAAAAAGAAAAAGAGATTCATGAAAGAAAAAGCTTTGATATTTTGATATTCAAAATTAATATCTGAGTGCATATATTGGTAAATTCTTTAGAAATGGTTCTAAATTTGAGTGCACAAAACAAGGTTCATACCTCCAAGGGAAGCAGGTTTGCTGTATTCCAGTTTTTTTGTGTTCTGCGCATCTCTCTATCTTTTGTCTTTAATAGATTCATATGATTTGGCTCTGTACGAAATATGTGTTTATCTCACACTAAGTTTGGTAATTTCCTGTATCCAGTTTTGTCTCACAATCCTCTTTTTATTAGTGTCACTTACCACTTTCATTGGTGTTCTAACTTCTTCCTTGTATACTTAATTGCTTGGTTAGGGTTCGATTCCATTATGGTCATCCAGATGTGTTTGACAGACTATTTCATCTCACTAGAGGTGGAGTTAGTAAAGCCTCCAAAATTATTAACTTGAGTGAAGACATATTTGCTGGTATGCTTCTATATTAAATGGCACAATCAATTGCAGGGTTTAAAATTTGTTGTTCTATGACCCTTCTTACGACATTACCCTCAAATCAATTGCAGGGTTTAATTCCACTCTGCGTGAAGGCAATGTAACACACCATGAGTACATACAAGTTGGGAAAGGAAGAGATGTGGGACTTAATCAAATCTCTCTTTTTGAAGCAAAAATTGCCAATGGTAATGGAGAGCAAACATTGAGCCGAGATATATATAGGCTTGGACATCGTTTTGACTTTTTCAGAATGCTGTCTTGTTACTTCACAACCATTGGTTTCTACCTCAGCACGCTGGTATTCAATCAAAGTTACTCTTTTTTTGAACTTGATAGTTCAAGAGGACGCTTGGTGTACTGACACTGTGCATTTCTTTTTTTGGCAGATAACTGTGCTCACGGTGTATGTATTCCTCTATGGCCGCCTTTATCTGGTTCTTAGTGGACTTGAAGAAGGACTTAGTAAACAACCAGCAATTAGGGACAACAAACCTCTTCAAGTGGCTCTTGCTTCTCAATCTTTTGTTCAGATAGGGTTCTTGATGGCCTTACCTATGATGATGGAAATTGGGCTTGAAAGGGGTTTCCGTACTGCACTTAGTGAGTTTATACTGATGCAGCTGCAACTGGCACCAGTTTTCTTCACTTTTTCACTTGGAACTAAGACTCACTATTATGGGAGGACGCTGCTTCATGGTGGTGCAAAATACAGGCCAACAGGTCGAGGATTCGTGGTGTTTCATGCCAAGTTTGCTGACAATTATCGGTTTTATTCTCGTAGCCATTTCGTCAAGGGGCTTGAGCTCATGATCCTGCTGCTTGTTTATCAAATTTTTGGTCAATCTTACAGAAGTCCAGTTGCATATATCTTAATTACAGTATCTATGTGGTTCATGGTTGGAACTTGGCTTTTTGCACCATTCCTTTTCAACCCTTCTGGGTTTGAGTGGCAAAAGATAGTTGATGATTGGACCGACTGGAACAAATGGATTAGCAATAGAGGAGGTATTGGTGTACTTCCTGAGAAAAGTTGGGAATCATGGTGGGAAGAAGAGCAAGAACATCTTCGTCATACAGGCATACGTGGTACCATAGCAGAGATCTTACTATCGTTAAGATTTTTCATCTACCAGTATGGGCTTGTCTATCACCTCAACATGACAAAGAATACTAAGAGTTTTCTGGTATGTCGTAGCTTGAGCTGTAATGCTCTTTAACTTTTGCAGATGATGGCATGCTTTTTATTGACCACATTTATCACTTGGGTCACAGGTTTATGGCATATCTTGGCTGGTGATCATGCTAATACTTTTTGTGATGAAGGTGAGATGTTTTCCATATTGTGTTAATCCCATGGCCTAAGTGAAGTTTGTTCCTGGATTAACTGCAATTAGTTTCATAGCTTTCCTGTATCTGTATGGTAAGTGACGTTATTCTGTTGTGAAGTCAGTTGACAGTATGTCGTTTGGTTCCAAAGAAATAGAAAACTAAGTTCATGTCCATTATTGGTGTGTGTGGTTGAAACCATGTACATGCTAATTGAAGCCATTCTCCGGTTCTGGTGTCTGAGTAGTAGAAAAATTCTCTAGAACTCCCTAGTAATTCTTACAGTCATTGAGATTATCATATATTTGGTATGTTTCCATGTTTGCTACAGACAATTTCTGTTGGACGGCGAAAGTTTAGTGCCAATTTTCAGCTCATGTTCCGGCTCATCAAGGGATTGATCTTCCTGACATTTGTCTCTATTTTGGTAACCTTAATTGCACTACCCCATATGACTGCACAAGACATTGTTGTCTGCATTCTAGCCTTCATGCCCACAGGGTGGGGTTTGCTTCTGGTGAGTTATGCTTTTCTTCCTTTCACTTCGTATCTTTTATTTTATTTTATTTTATTTCTGGTAGAATGTGTTATTTATTGTTTGCCTGTAAGTAAACTTTGTGAGACCTCCTGGTTGTCACACACAGTTCAGTTTTACAACTATGCCAGCCTTGCGTTATACTGATCTTATCTGAATGATTCTACTGTATCTCTAAAATGAGGAAAAGGTTTAAAAGTGAAAAGGGAAAAAAATAAAGCAGATGATGTCCTTTTTTTCTGAATGGTTCTAATATATCTCCGAAGTATGAAAAGAAGGGTTTAGAAGTAAAGAGGGGAAAAAACAATGTCAGATGAAATATCTTTTGTCCTTAATGAAGCAAGTTCTGCCTTGGCCTGTCATTGGTAAGTGGTAACTATCAAAAGCTAATTATATTACTTTTATGAGCTTCGCATATAATGCTTTCCGTCATCATATTTTGTGCTTGAACGTTATGTAGAGAGCGCTTAAATTTATGTTTTATTCTCACCTTCTCTTGCTAGATTGCACAAGCCTGCAAGCCTCTTATTCGCAGAGCAGGATTCTGGGGGTCAGTCAGGACGCTTGCTCGTGGTTATGAGATTGTAATGGGTCTACTTCTGTTCACTCCTGTTGCTTTTCTGGCATGGTTCCCATTTGTTTCAGAATTCCAAACCCGAATGTTGTTCAACCAAGCATTCAGCAGAGGTCTTCAGATTTCTCGTATTCTTGGTGGACACAGGAAGGATCGCTCTTCCAGGAATAAGGAGTAATCTAAGAATTAGAGAAACTGCTGTCTTGAAGGCCATGGTATTTTGGCTCATTCATTTTGTAAAGCTGCCTCAACAGTGTATAGCAGCATTTTGGGTAGTATTGATGCGTCTGTAGGTCTATGTAATTAGTAAATTTATATATGTCCAGGTCCTGAAATCAACCCATTGAATCAAATACAGTTCCCTCTAGTGAGCGTGAATCAATGCCGCCTCTCAACATCGTCCATGTTTCCTTTCCTCTTATATTGACTTGTTTTTAAGAGCGTTGGCACTGAATATGTCAATCTACCTTGGCATTATCAGTATAGTGCTGGTTGTGAGAACCAAAGGGTATGAAATGTGTTTGGACTTGTCTGAACAGGGTCCTAAAAGGTAACTTAAGTGGGAAATTCTTAAGAGTCCAGCTGAACACGTCTTATAGTACTTGTGTTTCAATTAGGTGAATTTTTTTGGAACTTGGATAGGGATACGTAGTAAATTCTGCACTCAAGACTCTTTTGGAGTATCTGCGCTAGACATGTCAATGGATAAAATTTGAGTTGGATCCCTTTGATTCAAATCCAAACTGGTTACATTCAGTTAGATCCAGAGGTCCAAACTTTTATGGGTTGAAAAAGTAAGTTTAGAGTCAGGCTCTCATGGATTTGAATATCCAATGGATATTTATAAATATTTTTTCTATACATATAAAAGTAAAAATATATTAAAAATATATGGAGTTCAAAACTCACATAAATACCATACAATTTTTATTTTTAAATAATAAAGTTAACATTTAAGAAGTTCAAATGCGACATTATGAATTCATAGAAATAATTATTATCGATTGCTTCTACTTATTTTTAAAACTTCAATTGCATCACATAACGTCCAATCTTTCATTTGTTTACTTTTGTTTATTTTCCTTCTATTGAAAAAGGTTGTACTAATTACAATGAGAGTTAGGATTATTTAATTATATATGCATGAGTTTGGATAGAGTCTGATTTGAATCTGAATTTCGGTATAGATTATAGAAAATTAGACCCTATCCAGACCCATAACTCTTTTATAAGGTTTGGGTTGAGTTTGGAATTAAGAAAATTAAATCCAAGGATAACTTTTTTATACACTGTCAGTGTATAAGTTTTCATACACTAGCAGGTTTGGATTATACCACATAATACTAATTTAAATTTGAAATTTAAATCATGTACATGTGGCATGCATCCAAAGCTGCTAGTGTAAAAAAAATACTACACTGACGGTGTATAAAAAGTTAATCCTTTTATGTATCATGCTTTCAAATTGTTGAAGTTGAATCCATGAGTGATAATGGAAAGACATTCTTGATAGCTTATGTTTCTTGGTCAAATTTTACCTTACTTAAACCATATGCAAAATTGAACATGACATATAAAATGGAACAAAGGGAGTAATAATAATAAAACTTGAATCTCAGGTTTATTGTCGAAATTTGGACTTCGAATTATGCTAAAAGCTTTACACATTGAATTACGATTAGTGCACCCTAACGAAGTTCCTAACCCCATGGACATCAAACGTCTCTTGTTGGACATATAGTGGATCAAGCTTGTTCTTTGTTCAGCGCCCTCTTTTTCCTTTCAGTTCTTGGGGAGAAAATCACAAATACAAAATCAAGAATGGATTTGGGTTTACCAGCACTTCATTCCCGGCAATTTTGCACCCATTCATGTCTACAAACATTACAAAGGAAAGAACTAATTGACTACAATAAGTTCCACGTCGTAGCTACAAAACCAACCATGCATTTGTGCAGAAGAATATAAACAAAGGCAAAATTTGTTCACCACCAAAAAGAAGTATAACCGCAAATGTACAGCTCAAAAGATCCAAATCAAAGAAATAAAAACAACAAAATCAGTACTAGCACATCATTTCCTCTAAAAGACTAGGGCATGAGGTTTCATGCCTGCCTTGAGAGAAAACCTTGCAGCCAAGTAGGTCTTCAACTCTGCAACTCCTTCGATGGCTTTTATCAACTCTGCGTCTACAGCTTTCTGGTCATCCTTCTTATCCTGAGGGAGCACATTCTTCACCTAAAGTGCAAACACATGACATAAAAACAGTAAGGGAATGGCACATCAACAAAATCGGATGCAAAGTGGAAGAGGCTAACTGTAATACTAATTGCAAGTTTATGAGAAGACCTCTTTTTCAGCCTCAAAGAACTCTCCCTCTCCTTTCTTCTTCTTCTTCTCAGCTTGCTTGGCAAAATACTTATCATCAAACTTGTCCACACTTACACCAGATATGTCAATCTTAGTTGAAGTAGCAATGACATATGACTGATTGACCCTCCTCAATGGAACACCATTAATCTTGTACGGCCCTACAGACATAATGCAATAAATTAGTAAATGATCAGTTAACGAAAGGGAAAGAGAATCCAATAGCTGCTTCAGCACAATATTCCATGCTCATAAGGCGAAATTGAACAACGAAACCATGCAACATAGCAAACAAACTTTGCTAGTGTAAAAAGTGTGCTCACAAAGTTATTTGGTTGCTAGAAATATAGCAAACTAAGTAAGATTAATGTAATCAAGACTGTGATAAAAGGATAAAGTTCAAATGCAGTAACAACCCAGAGAATTCCAATTAGCAACTGAGCTGAAAAACTAAGAGAACTTGATAAATGCAATGCAAAACAACTTTCCCAATAATTTCCGTCAGAAGCAAACCAAACCTAGAAAATGAAAATTCATTTTTTAATGTTGCACATTGAAATCACCACAGTAGAGGAATAACACTATCTTTTGTAATCCTCATGTTTTGTCAAAATCTAAAACACAGATCAATAACTGAAATTCATGAATCACCAATTTCCCTCCAAATGTCTGTAACAAGCAAATCCTCCTTTCCAAGATCAGTTAATTGCTCAGTGTTTCAGCCCACAAGCCACTCTTGTCTATCCCATTTCGTGAACCGCAGCTGAAAACTAATATACATTTGCTAGCTCTCCATTTCAATATTGACTTACCTTAGCAAATCGAATCAGAAATAAATAAACTAACCTACTTTCCTCAATTTTCAACCAATTTTCACCCCCACATAAAAGATTAGACACAATTTGTCAAAACGCCGATAAACAGAAAAATAGATTCCATTAATAGAAGAAAGCTCACCAGTAACAAAAAGCAATCCAGAAGAAAGCTGCTTTAAGAAGACAACTCTTTTACCCTTAAACCTCCCAGCCAAAATTATCAACACGGTCCCAGGTGTAATACTTGCCCTAACAATTAGTCCCAAAAAAAAAAATCATAAATCAATCAATCTTAACTTCCTCAATTAACCAAAATCATCTCAATTAATTCAATTGATCAATTCACTTAGCTTACCTCAGCTTCGTGGGCTTGGGCTTGCGCTTGTTGGCTAGGGCCTTTTTCACGTCATCGGCGGGGTAAAACTTTACCGGCTTCACGGCGGCCGGTGCAGGCTCCTCCGGCTTCTTCTCATGGCGGGGAAAAGTGCCGCCATTTTTGGCCTTAATAGCCCAAAGCCCTCTCTTGTGGTACATCTTAGAGCGTGAGAACTTGCCCACTCCCCTGATCAAGTCAGGGTTTCTGCTCACCTTCGCCGTCCTCTCCTTCGCCGGCGCCATTGTTAGTGTGTGAGTGTGTGTGTGAAAATGAGAGAAACCCTGAGCCGATATCTTATGGCAACTGTACAAAAACCCTCGTAAATTTTGAAAGAGGAATTGTGAGAATTTTGGAGTTTGGGCGGAAATGGGTTTCTACGTATTGGGCTTTCTTGTTTTTGGGCTTTAGCTGCGTTGGACTGGTGGTCGTTCATCCCGGAAAGGGGCAGAAAAGACTTTGCAAGAAGTCAGGCGTCAAATTCCGGCACACGGGTTTGCTATGAACAAATTTTACTGCGCTGAATTTCATATGTATTTTTCTTGGTTAATTGGTTGGCTCAAATAGCAAGAATGGGTGGCCTTTTCTAAAATTTATAAGAATTAACTTGCTAGTCGCTTGAATATATGTTGGTAATGTTTAACCTAACATTATATTAGGAGTTGATTCAGTTAGTAACACCTCTCCACCTTAAATGAATTTGGTCTATTTGTTACAAAGCTTAGCATATCAAGCAACATTGATATTAGACGGTCAATAGAATGAGGTTAAAATTCACGTCTTGTGGTATTGTCATGTGGAATCATCAAAAGCTAGTAAATTCCCCTATTGTTTAAAAATATGTTAAAAAAAAAAAAACTTTCATGAATCAAATTGATTTGAAAATTACCCTATTGCCAATTGACTGACTTGCAAGTATTGTACTTGAGATTAAAAATCAAACTTTTGTTCAAATAAGATTTTTTGTTATTCCATATATTTTATTTTCTTTTTTCACTATTCGTTCTTACTTTTTTATTTTTCTTTATTTCTTTTTGGGTGTTTTTAAAATTTTTAAAAGTTATCCTTTTTCCCCTATAATTTTTCAAAAACTATCCTTTTCCCCCACTCTTCTCCTTCCCTCCACCATCCACCCTCCTCCACCAACATCCCCTAGACTCTTGCCACCACCCCTCTCATCCCCCTTCTCTTCCCTCCCCCCTTCCTCTCACATTCCTCAATATGCCCTTTCCTCTCCCTACCTCTCTATCTTTCCTTCACTGATCTCCTTCTTTTTCCGGTGACCAAATTTGGTAGAAGAGATGGTGGTAGAGAGAGAGAGAAGGAGAAAGGGAGAGGGAGAGGGAGAGTAGCAAGAATAGGGGATAGAGGGGAGAGTGGTGGGGGTGGTGATGAAGAAAGGAAGGGTGGTAGAGGAAAGAAAAGAGAAAAAGGTAAAAATGAAATAATAAAAAAGATTAAAATGGTTTTTGAATACAAAAAATACAAAGAGAGAGATGGTTTTTATGGATAAAAAAAAAAGCAAAGAAAATATAATCTAGAAAACAAAGGAGGGTATGACCTAACCTATGACATAGCAAGTCATAGATCATCATTTCATATGAGTTTTAAACATAAGGGATTTTACTAGATATTTTTAAACTATAACCCCTCGTTTGGTATATTGGAAAATTTTTCTATCTAGAATTCTTTTCTTACAAGAATGGGTAGAAAATTATTTACCATTCCAGTGTCAGATAATCAAGTCAGAATGGAATGTGAATTTCTTTTCTAATGTCTGGTATAATCATATTGAGAAATTAAAATAGAATAAAAATATTACTATATTAACTTAATTGCCCATATATATAGCATACAACATTCTATAGATATCTTGATTTAGAGAAAAATGACTTATTACTTAAAAATATAACTTTTGAATAGTATAAAATTACGATAACATTAATTAAAAAATTATAATTTTATAATAGTAAAAATTATAACAACTTATTAATTAAAAATAATTTTTTAATATATAAAATTACAATGACTTATAAAGAGATAAATAAGATAAATTTTGAAAAAAAAAGGAAGAGTTTTATGATATATACGAAAGATAAATGCATACACAGGAGATAGAAATATAGAACATAGAAGACTAATCTTAACTCCTATAATTTTGGTCCTTCTTGGATAAAGTGGGAATGAACTTTTCCTAGATTTTTATGAGAAATGAGATTCCGAGAAAAAATTGAAATGAGCTATCCTATGGGAAAAAGACTTTCCAACAAAAAAGGTCCATATAAAACACTGGAATGGAATGAAAAAGTTGAAAAAGTCTTTTCAATGTACCAAACGAGGAGTAAAGGAATTTATTGACCTTAGGATTTTACCTTTGGAATTAATAGTTTTGAATAGATCTATCAATTGGGCGGGATTTGGGAGGGTTATGTTGGGTTTTCACTTAAGTAGGTTATACCTGACCTACCCAACCATATATTGGGTTGATTTTGGATTAGATCGTATTAGGTCATTTCAAACCCATTAAAACATATATGAACCAACATATAATTTTATGCATTTTGATATGTAACTCTCTTGCACACATTTACACACACAAAATGATTTTTTTTTGCACGCAAAAACATATTTTCATATACATGAACGTATTTGCACATACTAAAATATTTCCACACATATAAACACCCTTCATGTTCTTAGTACACATGTGTAATAAGCTCATGATATTCCTCTGTAAACACTTTATTTCCAAAGAGAAAAAAATCCCTATCATCCATAACAAGGTCAAATGTTCTTGATGGCTACAATATGTTTAAGAATAATGTGGCTTCCTAAAATCTCATCATCCACAACATGGTCAAATATTCTAAGTCTATGTCTAGTAGGGGTGGGTACGGGTTGGGTACCCGCCCCTAATGGAATTTGGTTGACCCGACCCTAACCTATCGGGTCAGCAAATTTTTGACCCTGACCCGCCCCGCATGCTCTCGGGTACCCTCAAAAACCGGGTTGAGATATAGGGTACCCGCCCCTAAATTTCAATTTTCTAAATGACCACATTTTATTAAAGATTTAACCGTCTAAAATCAATCCATTTCAACAATTCAAGATCCAACATATTTCGTCAAAGATTTAACAATCCAAAATCAACACATTTCAAAGTTCACACATCAATATTCTATCACACATTTCATCCAACAATCAAACCAGTCTCTCAACTTTCAAATATCCAATACAAATTATTATGTAATAGACAAAATAAAGTTTCATTATACTTTTGAATACAATTTAAGTTGAAAAGTTTTGATTGTAGGTGTTCAATTACAGAGAAAAGTCAAACAACCACACCAACCCAATATATACTACCACTACTACTAGTCTATAAAAATGAATCGCTAATATGATAATTTAAAAAATAAAAATGTCCCTGAAACTAATAGTAATAACAAAATTCTGATCTAAACCCCAACAAATTCCAATATAAAAATGGCCACTTCGGAGCATTAGGTTGAATCAAAAGTTTGAAAATAAATGAGAGATAATAGAGGATAAATTACCTTAAAGTAGTCTTTTCATGTTACACTTGATAAGAAAGTTGAAGAAAGAGGAGGACATTAGGTTGAACTTTTGTTAGAATTTCAATGGTGGTCGTCGGTCATAATTTGGAGAGAAAAAGGTTGAGATTTGGAGTTGGAGGCAGAGTGAAAATAAGAATCGAATGTACTATTACTGTTTGGATTCTCAATTAGGGTTAAAAGTTAGGGATAATTTCAGAAACCTCCCCTGAGTTTTATAGTAATATCACTTGGTACCCCTCAACTTTGAAAAATCTCATCTACCTCCCTTATTTTCAACTTTTTGTAACATTACTAACCCATTTCAAAAAATATTATTAAAAAACTCATATTTGGAGAGGGCAAATGTTTTCATGTCAAAATTACCCTTATGTTATCCTATTGTTTTTCTAAAAGTGAAGATCTATTTTAAAAACTTGAAAATAAAGACAAACAGAGTGAAAATATAATTATAATAGAATAAATTATACCAGTAAGTGTTTTTAAGTTATAAAAGATTATTACTTAAAAGTATGTTTAAGATGCTTCAAGTTGGAAAAAATATTTCATTCCCTGTAAAGTGCTTTGATTAATTTAAGGAGTTTAAAAATTAAGAAATTTAAACTTTCTGCATTTTTTGTATAGACTGATGAATTGAATATTAGAAAACAATGTCTAGATTATGTTTATAAACTCAATTGAGGTATTTTCAAAAACATAAAGTAATTTTCTTTATTATAGAATATTTTTGGATGAATTTAGAAATTTGTAAATTGTTTAGAATTTTTTTAATGTCCTAACATTCTGTCTAAATTGATGACGTAGAAAAAGAGAGAGATAAATTATTAACAATGCATTTAGGAATTTATTTGAGGTATTTTCAAAGTGTAAAATGTTCTAATTATAACTTTTTTTTCAATTTCTTGAATCATTCAAAAATTATAAAAGACCTTTCAACCTAATTACTGTATTGTAATTTTTAAGGATTTAACTTGGTTTGTTATGAAAACTAAAGGTTCACAAGTAAAGGGTACTTTGGGAATAGAAATATTTTATCTCACCCAAAATGAATTTTTAAATGATATTTTCTGAAATGGGGTGATAAAGTTACAAAAAGTTAAAAATAAGGGAGGCATGTGAGATTTTTCAAAGTTTAAGAGAACCAAGTGATATTACTACAAAGCTCAAGGGAGGTTTCTGAAATTATCCCTAAAACTTAAAACATATTAAATTATATATTGACCCCTAATTTTTTTAAATATTTATACAATATACCCTGAGAGTCGGGTACCCGCGAGTTTTTATTTTTTGACCCGTATCCGTACCCGATATTTGCGGTTACCCGACCCCAATATGATCCGATGAGAGAAATCGAATCGGGTATCCTAAATTTCGGATCGGGTCGGATCGGGTCGACCGGATTTTCGGGTCAGCGGATTTTTTTGCTCTCCCCTAATGTCTAGTATATGTAAAGCATGATTATGAAGTATATCAAAGGTTGAAAATTTTAGTGAAATAAATTATAATGCTGGCTTGTGAACTAAAATAAATTGACTGCAAAATTTTTTTCCCACCAATCTAATTAATTTAACTGCAACATAGACAGCAGAGAGAACTCTATGAGCTCTATTTTCCAACTAGAAAAAACTTCTTCGAAAGTACCATTAACAATCGTTGAATGAACAAAAACCATCCACCTTGAGGTTTAATTTCCTTCAATTGCTCGAGAGCATCTCATTCATTGCCTTTGTGAAAAAGTATGTTTTTTTTCTAATTGAACCTCATTCATTTCTCATCTCTCTCTTTTTGAAAAAAAAAATTAAAAATAAAACAACCTCATTTTTTATGAGGAAAGAATGAAACTTTGATTTCTTTTAATTCTTTATTCTTTTGTCATCTTAATCAAAAGTATATCAATCACTCAGTGACATTTAGAGTTAAAGACCTTATATTCTTTAAATTTTACATGAACACAGAGATTCATACGAAATGCGAACAATTGACGATGAGTTGAGTGTCACATGTATCCCATAAAAAAAAAAAAGAGGAATGGCTTCCAAAGGAACAGAATAAAACCATTTATTAAAAAAAAAAGCCCATGGATTATGACCATTTCATATATGTGCAAAGCTCACATATGCATGAAGTAACATTATCTACTTTTATTTTTATTATGCTCTCTTAGAATATTTAGAACACAAAAAAATCTCATGTATAGACTAAAGAGAGGGTCAAGAAAACAAAATGATTTTCAAATGATAGGTGGAAATTGGAATCAAATGTTATCTAAGCATCTTGGATTAGTGGGTACCCAACTTAAAATCCAAACAATTCAAAAATTATTGGGTTTCTTTCACCCAACCTAAAGCTAACACACTACCTAACTGATCCAATCCAACCTTTCAAATTTGTGTGCAGGTTGGATGAGTTATTGGTTTTGGTATTTTTACCAGCCATAACTTTAAATAAAAAATCATGCATCTGAGATTGTCATATGAGAGTGAAAGGGATATCCTTAAGGGAGAATTCATGGGAAGCATGTGAGAAAAGGATGGAGTTAATTTGCATTAGCTATGTAAGTAGGCATCTATAAGCATAAGTCACTTGTAGACAAAGAAAATTTATTTAATTTATTTAATCAATATAAAAAAATTAAGTTGATCTTGAGTAAATTGAATTAAATTAAATTATGGACGTTTATGTTTTGGAACAAAGAATTGGGTTAATATTATGTGGGCAATTAAATCAAATTAAATTTGTGATATGTATTTGAACTAAAGTAGATTAATTGCTTATTAATTCATGATGGACTATTTGGGCCAGACCATTATTAAATTCCAAGATAAATAGCTTTCTTGAGTTACAAATTATCCAAATACGAGAAAAACTGGAGGGTTTTCTTCAAGATCAAATCCACATATTTTGTCTATAAATAGATGTCTTCCCTCAAATCAAAACACACATTGAAATCCCTAAATTTCCAAAAACTCTATCAAACTCCCCCAAGAGTTTTTTTTTTTCCCCTCAAATTCAAATCGAAGTCAAGTCAAACAAATCCTTCCATCATTGTTGAAGATTTGAAGATTGAAATTCAAATATTCAATGTCACCATCAAATCAATCGTTTTCCACACCCAAATTGTAGGAAACATCCTTTTTAATTGGAGAACAAACCTTTTCTAGCCTTTAATTAAAGTCCTTTGAAGAGAATATTCAGGGGATTAATTTAAGAATTTTTAGAGATCGTAATCCTTTTATTCTTTAATTTAATATGTTTGATATTTGTACAAGTTTTCTTATCTTTTATCTTACGCAATGAAATTTGTGCTACAAATTTTTGGCACGTCTAGTGTGGCCATCTCTACCTCTTATCTCTTTTCTTCTTACAACTACCTAATTCAAGAATACAACCACGATGAACTCCAAGAAGGTAAGTTTCACTTTTGAAAATTCAACCTTTGTTTCTTTTACAAATCATGAGGCGTAAGAACTTGGGTCTTATGACAAGAAGCAAGATGAAGGCATTAGGAAAGACGTTGCTACCACCCATGAGAAGAATCTTGAAGTATTACCAAGCGATGAGGATGACCACGGCTCAAGCCTCAATAACTTGAGTGATTCAACAAGTTTTATGGTGATGCCTATGATAATGACCAACACTACAACTGTTGGAGATCAAATTTCTAATTTAACTAAGATTGTTGAAAGGCTTGTGATTCATGTGCAAAACCAAGACGCCAAATTTGTCAAGTTGATAGATATGCTGGAGTGCCTAATTGAGAATTCCTTGAACATGCCTAAGCAGCAATTTAAGATGTATGATGAGGCTGAAACATCTTCAAATCCTAGGAAAAAGACGTTTCAAATTCGAACTTAATGAATGAGCTTTTAGTCTCTCTTGATGGTACAATTCATGTTGACAATCTTAAAGAATTCATTGAAGGCGTGATCAAGGACAAGATTGGTGGAAGTAATAAGACATTCAATACTTACGCCAAACCATACAGTATAAGAATTTATGATTTGAAATTGCCTGAAAGTTATCAGCCTCCAAAGTTCCAATAGTTTGACGGCAAGGGCAATCTAAACAACAAATTGCACACTTTATAAAGATTTGTAACGGTGCTGGCATTGATAGTGATTTGCTTGTCAAGCAATTGCTTCGTTCAAGAAAGTCAATGGTTTTGATTGGTACGCTAATCTTGAACCTGGCTCTACTGATAATAGGGAACGGTTATAACAAGAATGTTTGAATTGATTTTATAGTGCGAAATGGACTATAAGTAGAATTGAGCTCCCGAATGCACACCAATAGAAGGATGAACCACTTGTCAATTTCATTGAACATTAGAGGATTCTAAGTCTAAATTACATAACATTTCTTTTTTTATTTTATTTGACACTAGCATCCAAATATAAATGGTTTAATTTTCTTATGTCTGGTTTACAATTAGGTTACTAGGCATAAACACATTCTATAGTTATCTTGAGAGACAAATGATTTATTAATTAAAAAATAACTTTTTAATTGCATAAAATTACAATAACTTATTAATTGAAAAATAACTTTTTAATAGCATAAACTAATAATAGCCGAATACTAGCTGTGATAAAAAATTACAATAGGTGTCTAATTATTGTAACCAAATTAAAATTTTAAACTATATGCACGTTGAATCCCATGCGTCCTCCATGCATGTTAAATCCCATGCCCTTGATTTGCCCTCTGAATGGTTTTCAAAACTATTTGTAAATAGAAAAATGTAACTGTGCTTTAACAGATGGTCTAGTGGGTTTTTTTTCTTTTTTTTTTTAATTTTTAAAACTCCATATGAACGTATTCTAGCATGTTATTATTTGTTTGAGTTAACAAATATTATCATATAATCTAATTTTATTAATAAAAGAATGCTAAAAATGTTGCCTTATAAAGGATAAAAAAGATAAACAATGAAAAAAAAAAGAAGAGTTATTATATGTTATATATGAAAGATAAATACATACACAAGAGATAGAGATATAAAATATAAAAGGGTAATCTTGACCCTATAATTTAGTTGTTTCGTAGATAGAGTGGGGATGAGTTTTTCTTAGATTTTTGCGAGAAATGAAATTCCAAGAAAAAGTTGGAATAGGGCTTTCTAAGGGGTAAAGGTTATCCAACAAAAAATGTTACTGCCAAACATTGGAATGAATGAAAAAGTTAGAAAGGCCTTTCTATTCCAGAACTTTCCAACATATCAAACGAGGGGATAATATTATCCTTCTCCTTCATCATCATCATCATCATTACTAGGATTTTTCTAATGGATGCCCTGAGAGCACCATTACTACACTTAAAATTCACATAATTTACCATGTATGTGCATATAGTAACAATTATTATCTTCCTTTACATTTATATACTTTTTCTATTTAATCTTACTTACTCTCCCATGTATTTATTAAACTTTCCTTAATTAATTTTATATTTTCAAAAATCTGACATTTGAAATATATCTTAATGAATGCCCTATGCACATCCATTAGATAGACCCTTATTATTATTATAAGTGCATAAATTTTCTCTTAATTTTGTTTGGGTGGGACTTCAGAAGTATGGCAAAGACAGAGGATTAATGTTTAGGACCTCTAATTTTTTATAGGCATATTTATTGAATATATAACAACGTGATAATGATACTTGACGACCCGATTTAGTAGTATACATCTATGACGGTAAATTCCTCCAATTATTGCTACATTGGAAAAAGTTCATCATGTGTGACTTAATTTTTTTTTTTCTTAATTCATGGGTGCCGCACATGTGACGTGCGGCACCTGAAATATTTTTTTTTTTCTGCTACAAATTAGGCGAGGACCAAACATGCAATTTGTTTGATTCTTTTCTAAAAAAGCAGACTTGTCTGCTCTCCGCACATGGCCATGAGCCAACTTCCGCACATGCAGGTACATTCTACTTAATATATATGCATGTGTATTTAAATTCCGAAAATGGAAGACTATTGTATTAAAATTATAGTTATGTAATTATATGTATATTTGATGAAGTAATGTTTATTTAAATATTCCACATAATATTTTATAAATTAGATGAAATTACAAATAACATAGTATATTTAAAAAATTGTATTATAATTAGAAAATGGTCGTTAGAGAGTAGAAAATATATACCAGGTGTTTTAGTTACGTGCGACTAAAGACGTAGTAAAATTAAATATTCCACATTTAATTTAATATAATACCTGAAATAAAAAAAATGTATTATATTTAAAAAATTGTATTATAATTAGGAGATGGTTGTTAGAGTGTATAAAATAGAAACCGAGGGTTTTAGTTAGTTGCGACTATTTAAATTATAAGATACGCAAATAAAAAAATTAAAAAGATGGTGTGGCGGTGCAAGAAAAGTAAATAACTGTAATATGGTTTCCTAATTAATTGCAAAAAATTGTATTGTATTTTTACGGACAATAAATAAGTCAAATATATGAAGTCGAACGATGTAGTAATTAATGATTTTTAAATTGCATTAAATTATTGTTTAGATATGATTGTTAGAGATTTGAAAATATATGTTACGATATTTATATAGGGTTTCGACAATTTAAATTATACTGTACGTAAATAAATATGCGAAAATTTGTAAGCTTTGTTTTGTAAGTATTTCTTGAAAATTAATATTGTACTTTTATAAGGGATTACAATTAAATTTAAAATTTGGTAATTGATAGTTAAATTTTTTGAACTAATGTGAAACAGTTAGGAACATTATTCAAATGCCGGACACCCACTGCCTATTAATTCAGTTATATTGGGGTGAAACCATAGTACACTCTGGAGGATCAATGTCATATGAACCTTAAACCCAAAACACCCTAAACCCTAAACCTAAACACGTAAAACGCTAAAACCCTAAAACCCTAAAACCCTAAACCCGTAAAATGCTAAAACCCTAAACCCTAAAACCCTAAACCCTAGAAACCCTAAACCCTTAAAGCCTAAACCCGCAAAACGCTAAAATCCTAAACCCTGGACCCTAAACCCCTAAAACCTAATCGATATAACCCTAACCCTTAAACCCTAAAACCGTAAAACGCTAAAGCCCTAAACCCTAAACCCTCAATCCTTAACCCTAAACCTTAAACCCTATAACCCCAAGCCCTAAAACCTAAAACCCATGTGTCAACTTTTTTTAACCATTAATTATAACTCCCACAGTAAACCCAATACTCACAAGCGCCTATTATTTAAATTCTCTCATTGATGTATATATTTTACAACTTTTATATGTTCTTAATATCATCAACCTTTTTCCTAATATAACTCTTCTTTTTTTATACTGCATTTTAACACATTGGATTCTCAATTTTTATCAAATCAATAAAATTTTCTCTGTTTAAATTTTATTTATTACTATGAAATATTTTTTTCCCTTCAACCCCGGATTTATTTTTATATACTATGCCTTGCAACCCTAAACCCTAAAACCCTAAAACCCTAAACTCTAAGAACCCTTACAACCCTCAATCCTAAAACTCTAAACTCTAAAAACCCTTAAAACCCTCAACCCTAAACTCTAAAAACCCTTAAAACTCTAAACCCTTAACCCTAAAAACCCCCCAAATCATCGCATTTGTTTGTTTTAACCATAACCCATAACTTCCACATTTATCCCAATATTCACAAGTGATCGTTAAGTAAGTTGTCTCATTGATGTATATATATTAGAACTTCTCTACTTTCATAATAAAAAAAACATTTTTCATAATATAACTGAAAACTAAAAGCCTTGTGTTTACTTTTTTTAACCATAAACCATAACTCCCACCTTAATCTCAATATTCACCAACCATAAATCCCGGCTTAACCTCAATATTCACAAGCACCTGTTTATTAAATTCTCAAACTTGATGTAATATATTACATCTTTTATATTTTTAGAATACACAATACTTTTCCCTTAAAAAATTGAGCCACACATGATGGACTTTTTTCCAATGCAGCAATACTTGGAGGAATTTGCAACATTTCTTCTTCTTCTTCTTCTTCTTTTTTTTAATAAAGTCAGTTGATCTGGATGCACGACTCTTTATTTTAATTCGAGTTTTACATTTATTTTCCAAAAAAAAGAAACTGCTACAAGTCACAGAAAATGTTATGTGCACTCCATTTTTTTGTTATTTACACTTCTACTATTTGTTTTATCATATAGTTTAATAAATGAAAACTATATTATTAAAATGGTAGTAGAAGTGTGATTAACAAAAATGGAAGTGAAAATAATATTTCCCGAAGTCTGATAAATGAAGATTATTATCATTAGATTATACATGCATGAATATGGAAGATTCATATATTTACTTGAATAAGGCGCCAACAGTGCAAGTCTATAACTTAAGGAATAAGTTCATGTACCAAAATTTACTAAATGGGGGGAGGAATGCCATACTGTTATTAATCCATGCATGAAAAGCAGACAAGTTAGTCAAATGATTATCATTCACGCTCCTACTCCTACGGTATAATTGATGGCACACCACCTTCTAGGCCATACAAACTCGTGGTCTTTGAATTATTTTTTCCTTTTTTTTTATTACTTTTGACTGGTGCCACACATTACATGTGCGGCACCAGATACATAGAAATTGTTGTGCCAAGTCAGATTTTATATAAATTGCAAGTTTGGTCCTTTGGAAATTGTTTGCAATGGATTTTTCTCCAATGCAGCAATAATTGGAGGAATTTGCCCATCTATGACTTGGAAAAATCCAACATTTGTGATTGGGTTTGTCTAGTATACTTATTAAGTTGTCTTTATAAATTATTTTTAGGATTTAGTTTTCAATTCATTCTCTTCATGCATCTTTTGAACCAGCCTAAACTGAGGATCTGGAATTCCATTTTTTTCCCCTCACACATTTGATGTGGAAGATACTAACACTAGAATGTACATGATCTTTTCCAAGCATAATTTGGTTCAATTGAAGTTCCCCTGCCACCATATTATGTCATCGTTTATTTATTGGTTTTGATTTGGTTGATATCTCTAATTGAGTTGTCAAAACGTGCAGGAATAATTTGATTCCAACTACAATTTTCTCCCCTATTAATTTCATAAACATCATATATGTAAAAACTAACATTGGAATGAAAAAAAATAAAACTGTTTTGTTGCACCTTTACTAGCTAGGATGCTATGTTTTATGGTAATTGATCTTCGTGTTGTCCGTCTATTTTATTGAGCTATGGAAAGGAGATTTATTATGTTTAATTACCTTCGTAGAATCATCGGACAAATTATCAGGATTTCCAACTCCAATCCGCAGGGGAAGACAAGATTAGTCAACTGTCGGATGATGTAGTTGTATCCATTTTTTTCTTGGTTGGCACCAAGAGAAGCAGCGATCACTAGCGTGCTTGCAACTAGGTGAAGATATTTTTTATAGGCGTCAAAATGGGTCATTTGAGTAGATTTGGATAAATCATAATTGGGTAATGGGTATAATTTAATCAACCCATTTACACCCATTTAAATAAATGGGTATAAATGGGTACCTATTTATACCTATTTAATAAATGGATATGGGTATACCCAACCACCCATTTATGACTCATTTGAAATATTATTTATTTTTTAAAGATTTTTTGCATGGTGTTTGATAATAAATAATGGCATTTTATTGTTATTACATTGGTAAAAAAATTCAAATTTATCTCCTTATCACTCACTAAAATTTTGAATAAAATGTGTATTTATTTTTAAATGGGTTAAATGGGTGAGTTAAATCAACCACTACCCATCAATTAAATGGGTATAAATGGGTACCCATTTATACCCATTTAAAATTAATAGGTTGATTTGGATAAATTATTAATGGGTTGGGTTTAGGTAAGCCAATATAAATGGATTGTGATTGACACCTCTAATATTTTTGGACGCAAATCACCCGTCTCAGCCTTGTAACTCCAGAAAGACAAATGAAGATTCAAATTTACGAAAGGGATCTAAGCTGCAAGGAAAAGCAAGATCATATCGACTACGTTAATTGAGCCTTGATAGTCTACACAGGTCATGTGGTTTAGAACCTGACAAGTTCCGAATTGCATTGCCTCTTGATCACTATTGTCGTCAAAGAATCGATAAGTGGATCGAGTTTGCTCTGTCGAGGCGAGTCCAGAACCTTAGAATGCATCTTAAGGAATAGAAAATAGTACAGTTTGAACTCTTCCCTGAGCTATCATCAACCTAATTTGAGGGATTGGTTATAGTGTAATTTTCAGCAACTTGGGGGGTCCTTTGTTTTGTTAGGTGTAGTTCCTGGATGCACGTGAATTTCATGGGGGATTGGTGGTGTTTGATTAGTTAACTTTTTGGAGAGTCACTGTTACAGGTTTTTGCCACCCATATAATTATCTTATCGGTTGGTAACCCAATTCAACACTTAAATTTAATAGATTTAGATTTTGATACGTTCAGATTATTTGATAACCGAAAATAGAATATATGAATTAATTAAGTGGCACTCAATTTTCTAGGCAAAACTTGCTTTCAAAATCAAGTGATAAACTATTCACTTATCACTTAATGTGATATACATTAAAATATATCAGATTTAGTACTAAACAATTCAATCATTTAATAGATTCAGACTTTAAATTTCAAATTTCAGATTTCAATTTTCAAACTTCAGTTTTATCAGACGCATCCTTGGTACTTAAACACGGAATTGGTATCCTTTAAAAGTTGGTGGGTGTCCAGTTAGTTGTCGTGTCCTTTTACCGTGAAATTATATAACTATCTTGCTTATATAAAGAAATTGGTGTCCTTTTAAAGTTGCAAGTTGACAACTTTATATTGGCAGCCCCATAGAATGACAATTGACGTCCTTTTTACCACAAAGTGTTACCACCATGCAAAGAAATTGGTGGTGTTCAATTAATTAACCTTCGGAAGTTGCAAATTGACAAGTTGTCCTGTTTATACAGCTAGTTATTTTGTTTTACCATGAAATTATTATCCTTTCCTTTATTTCAAGACTTTATAAATTAGATGTTCATGAATGATGAGCAGTCATGGGGTAGGTAGGTGTCACATTAATTGATATAAGTGAGTACATTCCAATTTGTTTGGGCACCAAATTATTTACCAAAATTTACTTGTTTGCATCATCTACACATTTTTCAACCACCTTTTTATCTTACATACATTACATCCAAAGTGCTACAGTATTTTTTTAAAAAAAAAATTATCTCAAATAATCTATATCCAAACACACGTGTCACTGCGATGTACTAGAAGTAATAGCTACATAGTCATTTGATTGTGGGCCAACTTATTTATATTTGCTTGTCTTTCTCATCAGCACGATGGCAATACATTGAAAGCAATAACTGGGAAAAGACCAGCTAAGTATTTTCACTTTACCATTCGCTAACGAGTGTGGTAGTTCAAATTCACTAATATATACCTTTTACTTTCAGTCCATGTCCTAGCTGTTAGGAAAATATTCATTTTCTTGAATAAAATAGCAGCAATTCTCATACTATTAATAATACTTAACAATCATTACCTTTTCCTTTTCAAATTCAGAAAAGGTTTTAACATGTTATACACACACACACATACATATATATACATACATAAATACATATAAATATATATATATATATGTGTGTGTGTGTGTGTGTATATAACGCTGTGTTTTTATTATAATATGTATGATTTAGAATCATACCCTTTACATTTTGTGGTTCGAAGAAAGATATGGCAGTCCTGAACCATATTTTGAACAAAAGCTGCTCTGCTCTCTAACATACTCCCTTATAGTTTTGCTGGAAAATCATTAAGTCTTTGCCTAAGGTTTCAGCAACAAAGAAAGAATATAAGGTTGTCCTTCTCTTTCATCTTCATCGTTATTATTGTTATTGTTATTATTGTTGTTATTATTATTATTATTATTATTATTAGGATTTTTCTAATGGGCGCCCATAAGGCACTCATTAAGACATTTAAAATTTATCTGACCTACCATATATATATATATATATATATATACAAACTAACAATTATTACCCTCCCTTGCATTTATATACTTTCCCTATTTAATCTTACTTACCCTCCCTTGCAGTTATTTACTTTCCCTAATTAATTTTACATTTTTAAAAATATGACACCTGAAATATATTTTAACAAGAGCCCTAAGGGCATCCTTTAGATAGACCTTTATTATTATTATAGGTGCATATATGTTCTTTTGATTTTGTTTGAGTGGGACTTAAGAAGTATGCGGCGCAGAGGATTAATATTCAGGACCTCTAATTTTTTATAGGTATATTTTCTAGAATACATAACGTGAAAACGATACCTGAAGACCCCGTTTAGTAGTGTATATTTGTGACTTGAAAAAATCCAACATTTGTGATTGGATACATGCAACATCCGGCTTCTGAGTACTCAATCTAGAGATTAAACCCTTCTAGAAGGGCGACTAATGGGTTTCATGATTACCAATTGGTCACATGACATGACATGAGTCAATCGGCCGGGCTTTATACCGAATTGCCATGACTAGGTCAATCGGCCAGGCTCTACATCGAACTGCCATGACCCCTTACATGATTAGAACTATAGTCCCTACCATCTATTTCATGACCGTTCAGAGCTCATTTCATACATCACATGCATTTTCTTTCACAAAATTATGCCACTCAATTCATAACACGGTGAATAGTAAAATATTTCAAAATAAGCATACATGATCCAGTTTTCATATACTAAAGTAAAGCATTCACTTGTGAAAATTCATATTTTGCATTTCGAAAATACAGAGGGGTAAGAACCACCTACCTCAAACCACTGACTTGGAGCTATTATTAACTCGTCCTTAACTTGCGTCAAACCTATACTCAATGACATGTATATATTCATTAAATTACATGTATATATTCATTAAATTATTCAACTTATTTTTCGGATAATCGATCCTAGCTTAAACAATCCTAGAAAAGGTGTTTAGACGTTCATTAAAGTGCACTTAAATAGTTTCTAAAGGTAAAAATATTTCTCTTTTGGAAAGTTTCCTAATTTAGAAAGTTTCTATTTTTAGAGAGTTTCTCTTTTTAGAAAATTTCCATATTTAGGAATTTCTATATTTTATTTTAATCAAAAGTGATATAATTTTATGATATATGAATAAATGTTATTTATTTGCTTACTTATTCATCTAATTACATTTATTTATCTTATCTATAATGTATTTATTTATTTACGTATATTCATGCGTTTATGTATTTGAAATACTCACTTGTTAGTTTATAATAAGTATTTAACCTATTTATCCAGTTAATATTTATAAGTATATCTCATTCATTTATTCACATATTTAACTTATTTACATATATTTACTTATTTGTCTATTTAGTAATTATTCATTAGTTCAATCATTGGTTCGTAGAATATTTATGAGTCGTGTTTACTCAATTACTTATTTTAGTAATTGTTATCTATTCATTATTCTTGAGTATGCACTTATTTGTTCAATATTTACTCATTGTTTCTCTAGTCTATTGTCATTTAAATAATTAATCATTATAAATTAATTGATCAATTAACTAAGTGTGATAATAAATTACTATTAATAGCTCATTTAATTAATCACCCATGATTAATTAAGAATTTTCCCTAATTAATATAAATTAATTAATCATTTAATTAATTATTATTAATTGACCATTTAATTATTTACCTTTAATTAACTAAGAATTTAAATAATTACTATTAAGTAATTAGTCATTTAGTTTAATTGCTATTAGTTACTTATTTAATTAATTCTCCTTAATTAATTAGAAATTTGACTAATTACTATTTATTATTTGGTCCTTTAACTATTTGCTACCAATTAATAAATTAATTAATTATTATCAGTTAATTAATCATTTAACCAATTAATCTTAGTTAGTTAATCATTTAGCTATTTATTGTTAATTAACTAATAGCTTAGCTAATTATATTGGTGTATCATGTATTTAACTATGTATTACTAATTAATCGTATATTTAACTATTTCCTATTAACTAATTAATAATCTACTTAATTACTATTAATCAATTATTCTCCAATCATTTATTAACAATTAATAATTTAATTAATCCATTGATTAGTTATGAAATTATGATTAAGATTGTCAATACTACTTTTATTTCCTATTGGGCTCTATAATTTTATTGTTGTTGGATTAATAAGTTTGGGCCTTTCCTAACTAATCTTGGACCATACAAGTGAAGTTGTAGTTTTGGTATCTTATAAAAGTATTTTTTCCCAAACCCAACGAAACCAGATTCCCTTTAAATTTCTTTGGGTCTAATTAGCCAGCCCAAATCATTTTTCTTTCATTTGACCCAACCCAAAATTTAGCCCAATTTATTTTCTTGACCCGATCCAAGTCCCTCAACCCTACCCGGTTTTTCCTTGGATCCGACCCGATCCTAGACCCGAAATGCAAAATGGGTCATCTTCTTCTTCCTTCCAATTTTTCTAGATTTTTTTTTCCAAAACTAAAAACCCTAATTTCCATTACCACAAATACCACCCAACATCACACTCTCCTCTGCCGTCCTAGTTGCCATCCTCACTGCCGGCGGTCCTAGCCACCGGTAACCACCACACAGCAGCGGTGATGCAGAGACAGTTGAAGTCTCAATTCCCTACTCAGGAATTGCTATGAATTGAAGAAAGCAAATCGAGAGTTAGGGAAGATGATGATATTGACAATCAGAAAGAATGACAAGGAAAGAATGATTTACAAAGCTTAATTCAGCTCTGCCCCCAGCTGGCTATTTAAAGACAGCTGAGGCGGTTAACTTCTGTTGAGCTGTCCTAACTAACTAATGCCAATTGTCCGAACTAAGTCCAGCTGTTAATCACATGCATTAGTTGCTTCCTCTCCAAAAAGTCCTTGTCCTCAAGGACTGAAGTGAGGAAACTGCTGCTGGAGATGCTGTAAAAATTCCCACGTAGCATCTTCAGCAAAGCAGTTGCTCCATTGGACCAACACCTGCGTGGCTGCTGTGTGGCCTCGCTTAACAATTCAACGGTCCAATACAGCTATGGGTTCCATCATGCTGTCCTTGATCAGTGACGCCTGCTGGAATGTGTGTTTGGATTGGAGCACTTCCCACCTTGCGCTTAAGAACTGATACGTGAAAAGTGTCATGGATGCGAGCATGAGTTGGTAACTTCAGCTTGTACACTACCAACCCAACGCGAGTGACCACTTGAAATGGCCCAAAGTAACGAGGGGAAAGTTTCTGGCAGTGATGAGACTTTAGAGAATGTTGTCTATATGGCTGAAGCTTAACATAAACCCAATCTCCTACATCAAAATGCCGCTCTATCTTGTGCTTATCCGGCATCTATTTCATGCGATGTTGCGCCTTCTGTAAGTTGTGTTTGAGTTGGTGAATGACCTTCTCATGAGCTGCAAGGCTTCTGTTGACAGACTCGACGATTGCATCCTTAGGCAAGTAAGGGACATGAACAGGAGGGGCCTGCCCATATACAACCTCATAAGGAGTGAATTTAGAAGCGGAATGACAGTTGGTATTATACCAGTACTCCGCTAATGAAAGCCAAGCACACCAGCTGCGAGGTTCATCACTAACCATGCACCTCAAATAATTTTCAATGCACCTATTCACCACCTCAGTTTGCCCTTCACTCTGAGGGTGGTAGGAAGTAGACATGTTTAGTTGCACTTTCTGCAACCTAAACAATTCCTTCCAAAAATTGCTGAGGAAAACAACATCCCTATCACTGACAATGGATTGAGGCATTCTATGAAGGAGGTAAATCTGATCAAGGAATATTTGCGCCACTGAGATGGCTGTATAAGGATGACTTAGTGCCAAAAAATGGGCATATTTGCTCAATCGATCAACCACCACCAGAATCACCTTCCTCCCTTGAGATACAGGTAAGCCCTCAATGAAGTCCATGGAGATATCTGTCCAAACCTTCTGGGGTATAGGTAAAGATTGTAGTAGACCGGGGTATGCTGAATTGTCTACCTTATGCCTCTGGCAAGTGTCACACGATGAGACAAAGGAAATAACATCCCCAAACATGGACTTCCAATACAAAATCTGCTTGAGTCGTTTGTAAGTGACATCAATTCCAGAATGACCCCCTTTAGGACTTGCATGCCAGAGAGATATTAGCTTGCATTTGAGGCCAGGATTGTTGCCTACCACCAGCTTCCCTTTCCTTCTGAGCAACCCTTGAGACCATGTGTAATGACAGGGGTGCTGTGTGCCATTAGTTAGCTTATGTATGATCTCTTGTATGTTCTCATCCTCGTGCCAACTCTGCTGGATTTTCTTAATCAGTGGAGAGGTAAATGTGATCATGGTCTTGAGTTGACCTGTAGCATGAGGTCTTCTAGATAAAGCGTCTGCGACTACATTCTCAACACCTCTTTTGTATTGTAATTCATAGTCATATCCCATGAGCTTAGCTATCCACTTTTGCTGTACGGGTGTATGCAATTGCTGCTCCATCAGATACTTGAGGCTTTGATGATCCGTTTTGATGACAAAATGACGACCCACCAAGTAAGCTCGCCATTTCTGTACTGCTAATACGACAGCTAGCATTTCCTTCTCATAAACAGAGTAAGCCTGGTGGGCAGAAGAAAGTGCCTTACTGAGAAATGCCCCTTGTCTTTTCCCTTGAAGTAACACGGCACCAATACCATTTCCTGACGCATCCGTTTCAACAATGAACTCCTTTGAAAAGTCGGGTAAGGCTAACACTGGAGGTTGTGTCATGGCAGATCGCAACTCCTGGAAGGCCCGAGTCGCACCATCATGCCATTGAAATTGATTCTTCTTCAGCAACTGTGTTAATAGTTGGGCAATCTTCCCATAATCCCTCACGAATCTCCTGTAATAACTCGTGAGCCCCAGAAAGCCTCTCAATTCTTTAATATTATGAGGTAAGGGCCAAGATTGGATGGCAGTAATCTTCTGGGGGTCTGTTCCAATGCCTTCAGCTGTAATAACATGACCCAAATAGTCTATTTGTTGCCTTCCAAAAGCACACTTGGACCTTTTTACCTTTAAAGAATTGGCTCGCATAACATCAAACACTGTTTTAAGATGCATCATATGAGTGGACCAGTGTATAGAATGTCATCAAAAAATACCAATAGGAATTTTTAGAAAAGGTCTAAAAACATCATTCATCAAATTCTGGAAGGTGGAAGGCGCATTAGTCAAGCCGAATGGCATGACTAAGAATTCGTAATGTCCCTCGTGAGTTCTGAACGCAGTCTTTTGGATGTCATCTGGCCACAAGCGAATCTGGTGATAACCAGATCTCAAGTCAAGCTTAGAGAAAAACTTAGCTCCAAATAGCTCATCCAACAGTTCTTCTATCAATGGTATGGGAAATTTGTTTTTGATGGTAGCTTGATTTAACTGTCTATAATCAACACACATCCTCCATATTCCATCTTTTTTCTTTACAAGCACCACTGGTAAGGAAAAAAGGCTGGAGCTGGGTCTAATGATGCCGCATTCGAGCATTTCTACGACCAATTTTTCAATCTCACCTTTTTGAAAAGTTGGGTACCTGTAAGGCCTCACATTGATGGGCTGCGTCCCTTCTTTGAGAGGAATCTGGTGGTCATGCAGCCTACTGGGGGGTAAAGTGTGTGGCTCTTGTAATAAATCATCATAATCACTCAACAATTGATCAAGGATGAGTTGATCCAATGGTGGTGTGTCCCTCTCCTCTATAGTTAGAGCATAGAGCTGACTGGTTTCTTCACCTCCCTCGGCCACCGCATGAATTAAACATATCTGGGCCGAAGCAATTTGATCTGGTTTCTGTAACACTTTTTGCATTTTTTTCTTCTTGATCATTTGACTGCTTGTTTAACCCTCTCAATACCACCCTCCCTTCTTGCTGCATAAATTCCATCCAGTAGCTCCCTAAAGTTCCATTTGACATCTCCAGGTGGTCAGCCATTGTATTCCCAAACAACAACCCCACCGTAGAACAAGTAGATCACCTTGAATTTGACCTTGCATCCTCCATGAAAATGCGGACATAATTGAGTAGTTATTTTGTTCCCATCTGACTTCAACCACCAAGGGATTAACCTTGTGAGTCCTCACCTACGATACTTGGGTGGATGAAGTTGTGGGAGCTACCACAGTCGACAAAGACATTAATACGCTGCTTGCCCACATGACCTGTCACCCTCATAGTCCTGAAGTTTGGGACCACCATGGTTGTCATGGCATTGAGGGAAATATAGGCCAGATGCCCTTCCTCCTTTCCTTCACTTTCTTCTCCATTTTCCTCCAAGATACCAGCCACCGCTTCTCCCGTATCTTCAACTTCCTCATCCCATACTTCCAGTTTGTGAACTTGGCCTTCTCCACACCTGTGGCCAATTCCAAATTTTTTGTCACACCAAAAACACAATCCTTTAGCCCTTTTTTCATCAATTTCAGCTCTAGTTAGCCTCCTAAAAGGCCTTTTACCCACTACTTCCCTAGAATTTTCTACATTAGGGAGTGCTGGTAGGGTAGGTTTAGGCAGCAAAGCTCGGTTGTCTCTTCTCCAATTACTTCCAGATGTACTAAACTGATTATTTGACCCACTAGCAACATTCTAAAAATTTGAGAAGGATCGGATTACGGGCTTACTAGTTTGCTGCATGCTCAATTTGGCTTCTTCGATTCTAGCCAAGGTGCGTGCATGATGGACCGTTTTCGGCATGAACATCCGCACCGCAAGTTGAATTTCTGGTTTCAAACCACTCAAGAAACAGCTAGTAGCATAATCTTCTGGAAAATCCACACGATTGAGCAACTCCTCAAATTGATCTTGATATTCTTGTACATTCCCACTCTGCTTCAAGCTCATCAATTCCCCCATGGGGTCATCATACAAAAAGTTTCTGAATCTAGAGGATAGAGCTCTCACATACTCCTCCCACGTCAGAACTCCATTCGTTAATCGAGACCTCATATATATTTGATGCCACTGTAATGCCTTGCCTTCCATGTTCATTGCTGCAATTTTGACCTTCATGAGCTCTGGAGTTTCGTCCACCTCAAATAATTGCTCACTCTTGTACAGCCAACCTCTAATATCGCCTCCATCAAATTTGAGGAAATCAAGTCTGGAAAACAGCGTCGGAAATTGGTAATTGCCGCCATTTCGTGGTGAAGATTCTGGTCCGTGCGGGGATGAACCCTCCGACTGATTTCTCTGTGTGTGCAGGTCAATAACCAGATTTCTCAAAGCTGTCATCTCTTTTTCAAATTGTTCTCTCTGCTCCTTTAACATAGCTCTGAAATTCTCCTCCATTTTCCGGTGATCTTGAGACCTAGTGCCCTCTGCCATAGTTGAATTGAGCTGGAATTAACCCAACTCTGATACCACTGATGCAGAGACAGTTGAAGCCTCAATTCCCTACTCAGGAATTGCTATGAATTGAAGAAAGCAAATCGAGAGTTAGGGAAGATGATGATATTGACAATCAGAAAGAATGATAAGGAAAGAATGATTTACAAAGCTTAATCCAGCTCTGCCCCTAGCTGGCTATTTAAAGACAGCTGAGGCAGTTAACTTCTGCTGAGCTGTCCTAACTAACTAATGCCAACTGTCCAAACTAACTCCAGCTGTTAATCACATGCATCAAACGGCTACTGCAGCTGCTCTTTCTTCTCTCTTCTTTTTTTTTTTTCATCCAGTGGCAGCGGCTGTTCAACCGCTGCCTTCCCTTGGCCAGCCCTTGGCTGGCATTCATAATGGTGTTGTCGGCAGGTGCCGGCAACGAAAGTTGTGGGGACCCTCCCTTGTTGTTTCCCCATGGCTGAAGCTTCAGCCGTGGGTCTTGTTCCCCCCTTTTTTTTTTCATGCCAAAGTAACCCCATCAGATTCACTTTCTAAAATTCAACCCCGTAGTTCAATGATTTTTATGAATCATCTCCTACATACCATGTAAAGATTCTCAACCAATTCAAGAAAACTAACTTAGCATATATACTTCAATTCAAGCATAAATTTCGTTTCCAAAGATTAATTACTTTCTATATAAACATATAATAATTAAAAGACAAACCTATAATTACTCAAAACTTAATAGTGAAAAGTGCAATATGCGAAAACTTACGTGATTAAACTGTGTCGCCCACTTCTACTGAAGGTTGCCTATGGCCTTCAATGTTTAAGGAAATTTTCTGGGGTTTGTTTAATCAGATGGAGAGGAGGGAGTGAATTTTACGTTGTTTTGGTTTAGGAATAGGTAATTTTGTAAGCATGCCTAATCTAGTATATAACCACCCACTACTTGTTAGTGGTTTAGTGGGAGTTGGTTACCAAATTAACTAATCCTACAGATAACTAATTCCTTATTCTGATTGATTGTTGAAATATATTAGTTTTATTGATAAACTAGACTCCTTGAGAAAATTCTTGGAAAAATTCGGGGTTTCACATATATTTTCTAGAATACATAACGTGAAAACGATACCTGAAGACCCCGTTTAGTAGTGTATATCTGTGACTTGAAAAAATCCAACATTTGTGATTGGGCTCGTACACTATACCTACTAGGATTTGATTATAAATTGTTTTTAGGATTCAATTTTTAATTAATTCTTTCCATGCGTCTTCAGAACCAGCCTAAACTGAGGATCTGGAACCTAACCCTCTCGATAGGGAGGATACAATTACTAGAACGTACATGATCTTTTTCAATCATAATTTGGCTCAATTAGAGTTTCTCTTATGAGTATATCGTGTCATCATTTATCTATTGGTTTATATTTGCTTGACGGTTATAATTGAGTTGTCAAAACCTGGAGGAATAATATGATTCTGACTACCATTTTTTCCCCCATTAATTTCATAGGCATCATACATAAAAACTAACATTGGAATGAAAAAATAGAACTATTTTATTGCACCTTTACTAGTTAAGACATTATGTTTTAGGGTCATTGATCTTCACGTTGTGTGTCTGCTCTACTGAGTTATAGAAGGGAGATTTATTATGTTTAATTACTTCACAAAATCATTAGACAAATGATCCGGATTTCCAACTCCAGCTGGCATCAAGTTTGGTCTATTCAGGCAAGTACCCCGCCAAGATGAACCCATAATCACACAAACCCCAAATTTAGACAATTTACCAGGGTTTAAGTAGCGGAAAGCAAAGTTTTTAAAATCGGGATTCTACCTTGGATCGTTTTTTACTTTGTAGGATCGGATCGTGGGATCGATAGATCCTACAAAAACCGTAAAAAATAATCTTACTAGTAATTTTGATGTTTGCAATCCACATATACAACAATAAATAATGCAACTCATGTATAATCAATATAATAGTATTATTAATTGAGATTAAAATCGTATTATCTAAAATATTTGGGATAAACTAAAAATTAAATAAAAATTTTGGAACTACATGTGACATATTGTAAATGAATCTGATTAAATTAAAAATATTGTTCTTTCTCAATTTTGGGTCCAAATGCAATTACTAGACAAGGTAGCTGAAAAAATTGACTTTGTATATGTGTGTGTGTATCATTTAAGTATTTATTAATGAGAAAATTAAATACCAATTTTTATAGGTAAGGAATTAGCATAACATAATTATGTGGTTTTAAAGTTTTTTGAATCTAATTTCTAATGCAACAAATAGCAGAATTTTCTATACAAAATTATGATCAAATTATTAAAATTTTTATCATAATATCTTTAAATGGTAGGATCGTATCAAAATCGGATCGAAATCGAAAGCCATAATTCGGATCGTAGGATCGTAAGATCCCACGATCCGGATTGCGATCCTGACAACTAAGGCGGAAAGAACCCTTTGACCCAACTAATTCTCGAATTGTGAACTTATAGATACAATCCCAATCCATAATTAATGAATTAGAGAACCCGATTTTAATAGAAAGCACTAGAATCAAATGTGATTCTTGATTGATAAAACTGATGAACTCTAGAGCCTCATCTAGGTATTCAAAAGAAGTTTGCAACAAGTCTCAAAGAGAAAACTCTCAATTTTATTTCTTTAAACACTTGACTAAACTACTACAGGGAAAAGAAAGGATATTTACAGCCAAAACCTGTCTATTAGACTAATCCAAGTTGGACTTGGATTTCGTCTCTTATTCCTAATACATACCTAATTTGACCAATTAACTAATATGGTACAAATAGCTCACGTAGCTGGCTATTCTTATTTACAGTAATCACTAATTAAACAATTAAATAAAACTTTAACTAAAACGAATCAAATCGGACAAAAATAGAGAAACCCTTAAAATGAAATGACATAACACCGGTGCCGGTTATGAAACCAATCATTGCACCGATCTTGTATTGACCAGTAGTTCTCAAGAATACGATAGAAGACCAGTGCCGATCTTATCGTCGGATTTGGCACCGGCTGTTCAGTGAACTTCATTTCCAACTGGTTTTTGTGCGCGTCATCATTTTGGAGCTTTTCCTTCACCTCCTTCCACTTGAATTCTTCAAGTATGAATGTTTTGTCACATTCCAACTCCTTGATTAGCTTGCGAATTTTACAACTTTCGACTTCATCAATGAGCAATCTAATTTGAACTTGATTTACACTTCAGAACACAATATTTGAGCTCTGGATTGAATCAGCCCAGGACCTTGAGATCAACTTAACCAAATGCACCATATAAGGAATCAAAAATAGTACAATTTGGATTCTTCCCTGACTTATGATTAGCCTAATTTGAAGGACCAGTTATAGTATAATTTTCAGCAACTTGGGGATACTTTGTTTCGTTAAATGTGGTTCCTGGATGCACGTGAATTTCGTAGGAGATTGGTGGTGTTTGATTAGTTAACCTCTTGAAGAGCCGTTATTACAAATAGAGGTGTCAATCGCAAACCATTTATATTGGCTCACTCAAACCCGACTCATTAATAATTTACCCAAATCAATCCATTAATTTTATATTTAATTGATGGGTAATAGGCTGACTTGGCTCACTCATTTAACCCATTTAAAAATAAATACACATTTTGTTTAAAATTTTAGTGAGTGATAAGGAGATAAATTTGAATTTCTTACCAATGTAATAACAATAAAATGCCATTATTTATTGTCAAACACCACGCAAAAAATCTTTAAAAAAATAAATAATATTTCAAACAAGTCATAAATGGGTAGCTGGGTATATCCATACCCATTTAAATAAATGGGTACCCATTTATACCTATTTATTTAAATGGGTTGATTCAATTATACCAATTACCCAATTATGACTTATCCAAATATACCCAAATCACCCATTTTGACACCTATAAATTTACAAAGAAACTAGGCGGGATGTTGCCATCCGCATAATATTTTGGTATTTAGACATGGAATTGACGTCCTTTGAAAGTTGGTGAGTGTCCATTTAGTTATCATGTCAAAAATTTTTTTTTCTGTGGAATTATATAGTTGACTTGCTTATATAAAGAAATTGGTGTCCTTTTAAAGTTGCAAGTTTTTTTTTTCAACACAGGGAGTATCCCAACATTTGCTGGACTAATCTCCCTGCGCTTGTACACCCCGCCCCTCCGGATACACAAGAAGCATTGAGGAGACTCGAACACACGACCTCAGGACCTAACTAGGCTACCCCGAAATCATCCGAGTCAACCCCGAGGGGCTTAAAAGTTGCAAGTTGATACCTTTATATTGGCAACCCTATAAAATGACAATTGGCGTCCTTTTTACCGCTGGGTATTACTACCATACAAAGAAATTAGTGGTGTTCAATTAATTAACCTTTGAAAGTTGCAAGCTGACAAGCTATCCTGTTTATATAGCTATTTTTTTTAATCATGCAATTATTATAGTGTTCCCTTTCACTATTGAGTGTACTCATACAGGTTTCTTTTTTTTATTGTCAACTAAATAAACAGACAAATAAAGTTGTCCTTTTTTATTTGTACTTGGAGATTTTATTTCAAGACTTCATAAATTAGATGTTCATAAGAGATAAGCAGGCGTGTAGTCCATAAGTGTTACATTGATTAATTAAAATGAGTACAGAAAATTCTGCAGTTGTAGTGTCATTGGAATGTACTAGAAGTAATAGCTACACAGTCATTTAATAGTAGGCTCATTTATTCAATATTTATTTATATGTTTTTCTCATCAGTACAGCGACAATACATTATAGGTGTCAAAATAGGTGATTTGGGTAGATTTGGGTAAATCATAATTGGGTAATGGGTATCATTGAATCAACCCGTTTATACCCATTTAAATAAATAGGTATAAATGGGTACCTATTTATATCCATTTATTTAAATGGGTATGGGTATACCCAACTACCCATTTATGACTCGTTTGAAATATTATTTTTTTAAAAGATTTTTCGCATGGTGTTTGATAATGAATAATGGCATTTTATTGTTATTACATTGGTAAGAAATTCAAATTTATCTCCTTATCACTCACTAAAATTTTAAATAAAATGCGTATTTATTTTTAAATGGGTGAGCCAAGTCAACTTATTACCCATCAATTAAATGGGCATAAATGGGTAAAATTAATGGGTTGATTTGGGTAAATTATTAATGGATTGGGTTTGAATGAGTCAATATAAATAGGTTACAACTCTCTCTACAGTACATTAAAAGGAACAAATGGAAAAAGGCCAGCTAAGCATTTTTACTTTACCGTTTGTTAACGGGTGTGGAAGTTCGAATTCATTAACACTTACCTTTTACTTTCACTCAGTGTACGTCATTGCTGTTTAGGAAAATTTTAATTTTTTTGAATAAAATTGCAACCCTTCTCGTACTACTAATACTTAACAATCATTTTACCTTCTCCCTTTTAAGTGCGAATAAGGATTTTAACAGTGTTACATACAAACATATGTGTGTGTATGTGCGTGTAACAGTGTCCATTTTTATTATAATATGTATGATTAGGAATCATAACCTTTACCTTTTTAGATTCGGAAGAAGATGTAGCAGTCTTGAATCGTATTTTAAGCAAAAAATACTCTCTAACATACTCCTCTATAGTTATGTTGGAGAATCATCAAGTCGCTGCCTGAGGCTTCAGCGTCAAAGAAAGAATATGCACCTCGTTTGGTATATTGGAAAGATCAAGAATTGAAAGGTTTTTTCATCCAAAATTCTTTTCCTGTCAAAATCAGTAGGAAATTATCTATCATTCTAGTATTAGATAGCCAAGTTAGAATGGAATGTAAATTTCTTTCCAATATTTGGTATAATCATATTCAAAAGTCAGAATGGAATAAAATAAATTACTATATTGACTTAATTGCTCCTATAGATAACATACAACATTTTTTCTTTTCTTTTATTTTATTTGATATTAGCATCAAAGATAAATGGTTTAATTTTCTTATGTTTGATTTACAATTAGGTTACTAGGCATAAACACATTCTATAGTCATTTTGATTTAGAGACAAATGATTTATTAATTAAAAATAACTTTCTAATAGCATAAAACTACAATAACTTATTAATTAAAAAATAAAATTTTAATAGTATAAAATAACAATAGGTGAATACTAAATGTAACAAAATTGCAATAGATGATTTCTAGTTGTAATCAAATTAAAATTTTATATTATATGCATGTTGAATCCCATGAATCCTCCATGCATGTTAAATTCCATGCCCTTTATTTGTCTCTGAATGGTTTTTAGAACTTTTTGTAAATAGGAAAATGTAACTGTGTCTTAACAGATTGTCAAGTGGGTTTTCTTTTTTCTTTTTTTTTTAATTTTTTTAAACTTCATATGAACGTATTCTGGCATGTTATTTATTTGTTTGCGTTAACAAATATTATCATATGATCTAATTTTGTTAAGAAAAGGATGTTAAAAATGTTGCCTTATAAAGGATAAAAAGATAAATGATGGAAAAAAAGAAGAGTTGTATGATATATATGAAAGATAAGTACATATGAAAGATAAATACATATAGAGGAGATACCGATATAAAATATAGAAGGATAAATTTGACTCATAGATATTTTTCGGATAGAGTAGGGATGAGTTTTTCCTAGATTTTCATGAGAAATAAAATTCCAAGCAAAAGTTGGAATAGGTTTTGTTGGGGGAAAAGAGTTTTTTAACAAAAAATGTCAATATCAAACATTGGAATGAATGAAAATGTTGAAAAGGTCTTTTCATTCTAAGTCTTTTCAAGATATCAAATGAGGGGTGAATGTAAATCTAGATTCCTTACTTATTCTGCAACAGGATTCTTGATGTAGAGAGGTCAGAACAAAAAAGGATATTTTACTCATGTAACATTTTTATAGAGCAGAGAAGTATTACCAGTACCAAACTTTTTAGTGGTCGTGATACTTGCATCCTTAAGTATAATTGCATTTAGCAAAATATAAATTCACAAAAAGACTAAAAAAATTAATATATCAAAGATACTAAAAGTTATATATATCTATATATATATATATGTATAAGAATAACCAAAGGAAAAAATAATACAGGAAATAAATTTAGATATTAAACCGGATCAATTTAAACCCTTCCTCACGAAAAAGTGATCCTAAATTAGTTCTGAAATACATATAAATAAGGTTGGCTCTAAATCCAAAGTGATCCTATCCAAATTAGGTCCAAAATACATATAAATAATGTTATCCAAATTAGATCCAAAATACATATAGACAAGGTTGGCTTTAAACCCATTTGTTACTCTGTCACATTTCATGCTTTTCATGTTCCAGCAATATCGCTTATCTCGTCCATTTTGTCATCTCTGCTAATTACTCGAGCTCACCTAGACAATTTCCCAGTGTTTTGAGCGGACGGACCCGGCCGGTTCGACCGTCGGACAAGCCATGCCACCGTCCGGTTCTCTTCAAAAGCCGAAAATGGTCAAAAACCGTCAAGAACCGGTCGAACCGTGCGAGCGGTGAGAAGCGAATCGGCAGTTTTGACTTTTCCATTTTGAAAATATAAAATGTCGTGGTAGTAAGATTTGATCTTGGGACCTCATATATAAGATACAAGTGTTTTAACCACCACAGCAACAAGTATTTTTGAAATTAGATGAGTACAAAAATTTGAAAATTCGAATTCTTTTCATTTATTGATATTGGTTTTCTTTTTTTGTTTTCAATTTTGGTTAAAATGTATCTAATATTTCAAATTTTTCAGGCTTTTTTTCTTGTATGGTTGAAAGAAATTACATTTAAAATTTCAGAAAATTTATGTTCAATTTTCATAGGGCCGTTGGTAATGAGTTTTTTTTTGTTTGTAGAAAACTTTCTGTAACTACTATAGAAATTTATAGAAATTTATTTTTGAATGTGTAAAAATTTTTGTGATAAATTTAATTTTTTACTTTTCCTTTTTTTTCCTTTTCTTTTCCTTTTCCTTTTTTCCTTTCCCTTTTCTTTTCCTTCCCCTTTCTTTCTTCTTTCTTCCCTTGTGGGCAAACTTCTTCTTCTTCTTTTTTTTTTTTCCTCCCTCTCCCTCTTCCCTCCCTCCCACCCATGCCCACCCCCCCTCCCTCCTCCCTCCTCCCAGGTTCAGAGACCAGGACCTAAGTCAGTTCAGGTGAGGGAGGGGAGGGAAGGAGAGGGGAGGGGATGAGGGAGGGAAGAGGAAGAGGAAAAAAAAAAAAAAAAGGGCAGGAAACCGGTGAACCGGCCGGTTGGACCGGTTGAACCGCGAACCGCCACCTCTATCGGTTCACTGACCGGTCCGAGTTTTAAAACATTGCAATTTCCTAGAGAAAGTCTCTACTTTGACTGGAATTGATTGTTCGTTCTTTTCCTCCCGCAAAAAATTAAAAATGTACTTGCATTTTAAAATTCCTCCCAACAAACAAAACGACGTAGTCCATCACTCCTTGTCTCTCTTTTGGACCGTAAAACCTCATACTAATAAACCCTTCTTCTCCAATATTTCATCGTCAATTTTCCATCTTTTGTTCTCCGTTGAAATAAAAATCAGTTGGAAAAATCCAAGTATATTGGCATGAAAGTCCATGGCTTGCTGTCAAAATTCAACTCATCAATTGTGGAGAACCCTTCATTACTTCGGAAAGCACTTTTCTGGAACCCAAAGGGCTTACAGAAGCTTCAAAATTCCACCAGCAAAATCTTTTCTCACTTATTCTGCATCCCCAGATTTCCAAAAGGTAAACTGCAAGAAAACCCTTTGAATTTTCCTCAATCTTCTATTCATTGTATGCATTTTTGTTTAGCATTTGTTAACTTAATTGTTATTGGTTCTTTTGGTGGTTGCTTTAGGATTATAGTAAACTATCTTGGAGTTTAAGGTCTAATTTTTCCGGGATTGCTTCGAGTAGTAGTGGTATTACTAGTAGCAGTGGTGATAGTATTAGAGCTGCTGGAAATGTGCAAATGCAAAGGGAAAGTGCTATTCTGGGTTCTGATCAGAGTGAAGATAAGTTGGTGGAAAATGTTGATTCTTCGAAGGGCAGAGTTATGCTTATCGATGGCACATCGATTATTTATAGAGCGTATTATCGGCTTCTTGGTATGTGATATCTCTTTGTCGATTTAATGTGTTATACATGATTGTTTTTGTAAGGTTTATGTATTGGAAATTTTCACTGCAGTGTACTTAAAAGGTGACTTCTTGGGTGCAAGAATATTGTATGAGCGTTAGCTATTTGTTTGTTTCCTTACTTAGTTTAGAGATGGTAGCAAATTTGACTTCTGAAACTATAGCTGTAATATTGGTAAAGGAGACTTCGACAATTCTGCTGGCTAACATTTTGTATTGGAGATGGAGTTCTTCTTCAACTTTCAAATTTGTCTTGATAATATCGCAGCTGCAGATAGTGTAATTTGTCATTATATGTTTAGCAGTTTGAAAAACCTTCTTTGTCCACCTTAATTCTGACAGGAGTTATGGCCATCTTATGATTCTGGTAAACTTAACTGCTATTGCAGTGTAATATCTTATGTTATAGATTCAAAGAGTTTTTAAGCCGTATGTTGCTCTTCATTACGGGTGGTGTTGGTTTAGTTCCTTGCAATATGACTGAGAATGCATATTAAAATATGTTGACCTGTAAATATGCAACCAGCTAATCCCAATGTTGGTCAACCTATTCGTGTAGTTAGGAAAATATTTTAGTGCTTTGAGCTAAAATCTGTCATCCATGGTGTGCAGTTGATTTATGGCTTGAGAGAGTATTTGAGGCCATCAAAATTTAATCTAAACATGGTTTAATTTCATTCCTCCAACTTGCTAACTTTTTAGTTAGTATTTGAATTAGATTACTGTTTACTAATCTCAAAAGTCAATTTTCTACTTCTGAATAGCTAAACTACATCATGGTCATCTTTCCCATGCTGATGGTAATGGAGATTGGGTCTTGACTATTTTTACGGCTCTGTCTCTTGTAAGTTAAATTTAGTTTGGTATCTGCCAAATTTTCTACTTTTTCACATCAGTCTTTATTGTATTAAATTATGTGGGACAAAATGGCCTTAAAACAGCATCCCTTTCCTGAGTTCTATTTGATTCTTTAGCTTCTATGAGATGCATAAGCAAGAAAGAGATCATGCTGAAATTAAACAATGAAGTATAACAAATTAGGTTTTTCCATATTTTGTGCCTTTTACAGTTTTATTGATTACTGATTAGACTTTTCTTGCAGATAATTGATGTACTGGAGTTTGTTCCTTCACATGTAGCGGTATATATCTTTGTCCTCTGTGTTCTTGCTTGTCATCAGATTATTTTAATCTGTATATATGATAAATCATCTGGTATCTTCATTTTCCCTGATTTTTTTTCCTTTTTTGACCCTAAAATTTAGAGGTCAAGAGTTTGTAAATCTTTTTTAGCTCGCTAGTTACCATATTTCATAAGGACCACCAAAAGTAATCTTGTAAGCAGTCATCTATCATTGTACCACTCCAGTAGATTGGCAGGGTTAGATCACTGCTGTTTTAGGTCAGGAGATATAGACTTTTCAGATGGAACACAAATTTATGTTGTTGTAGTTTAAAGGAGAATGGAATATGTCATCATTTTTTTATACTGGAGAGTTATTAGCTTTTGTGGTGTTAACTTTTGATGAAGTACATGATTCAAAAATCAACTACTGATTGCTGAACCTTTTGAGAAAGAGTAATCATAAACTTCTGTCGATGGGATACTTTGATGTTTGAGGCGTATCTTATTACGTGTAGGCCATAGTGTAAAATTGGTGGGTGCAGGAGCACTTTGATTGTTTTGATAAAAGTTTGTAGCTTGCCCATGAACTATTGATTTGACATTTTTTCTGCACTTTATTTATGTAGCATATTTATCTTCTCAAGAAACATTATCACACATTACCTTCCCAAGGGTCTGAGGACAAGTTGGATTCCTGTTACTTCACATATCTCATGGATATAGCTTCTAGGTCGTAAATATTTCTGAAGTGAATTAGCAAATTATTTTCCCTGAACTCTGGTTAAATTCGAAGCAAGCATCCCAGGAAGTACCATTTATGCAAAATAGGCATGCTCTATTGAAGAATCTCCACTGCACTATTCTAATTTCATGAGGGGCTATCTACTATTTGGCTTGGCCTAAATCATCTCTTGTGCAAAATATGCCATGCTTCGTTGAGAACTTGCAATATTTTTTATATTGTTTACTAAATGGAGTCAATGCATTTGTTAGAGAAAATGACGACATTTCTACGTGGCGATCACAGTGAGGTATAATGGGACATTATGTCTGAAGCATTTTTTAGAGTTTGTGGTTGAAGTTTCCTTTAATTGCAATATGGGAGCGTAAATCCAATAGGAAGTTATTCCAAACTAATCTGGGATATCTGGTCACAATTCAATGATATGTTTAAGGAAAATTGCACCCCATATAGAGACCGACTTTTTTGGCCTGACTTGGGGTATTATCAACTTTACGCATCCTGCCATTGTTGAAGTCTTGCTTGTTTTATCCATTTTATATTTATGCTAGGATGTTCATGTGCAATTCTTTAAATTCTGTTGGTTTATTTTCTGCAGGTGGTTTTTGACCATGATGGTGAGATGCATTCTATTGCTGCAATTTGTTCCCATTGGTTCTATTCACCAATTCTATCTCTTGCTTATCTAATATTGTCTTTGCACATTATGTGAACAACCTACTACCTAGCTCCCTCACCTCATCCACCTCAACCAGCGGGAAAGAGTGAGACAAAGATTGAAAATTTCAGAGTGATTTTTTTTGTTTACTCGTCAGCTAATTTTCTCATGCTAGCTATCTTGTGCTTGAATGAACATCAATGAAAGCAATTACCCTGTGTGTTGTCAAGTTTTATGATGTTACATTAGATATGTTTGACCATCTGGGCCCATCGTATAAAAATAACTGCTGAATAGTCTTATTTGTTTATTTATTTTTTTTATGTTGTCAACATTGGTGATGCAGTTTATTGGATGTGGAATCTTTACAGTAAAGAAATAGGAACCTTTTGTAGATTTTATTTATTTATTTATTATTATTATTTTTTTGGGATCTCTTGACCCAAGGGACAGTCTTGCTTCTCAAATTCGAAATCTAGTCCAGTTTTCTTGGGATGTTCTGAAAATAGAGACTTTTGTAGCTTGGATAGTCACTTGGGATCAAAGTCATCCATGCTTCTTCTGCTTCTCTATAGTTGACTTTGGTAATTCTTAAATCATTTAGTGAAACTTCTATGTTCTTCAAAATCTTGGTGGTTGCTGGTTGTAAGGGAATGTCAATAGAAATTATCTTCTGTTCTTTTGAACTTAAGTTAATAGTGAGTAATAAGTGCATTTGTTTTTGGGGGGGGGGGGGAGATAGAGAAAGAGAGAGTGATCTATTGATTAATTTTCCTCGTCTCAGATTTCTCTCAGTAATTTAATAGCAGAGCATCAGAAGGGTTGCAAGTTTCTCCAGTTTATAATCCTGTACCTCTTGTATTTATTTTGATCAGATTGAAATTGATCGATCCATTTAAAGTGATGGTCAATGTAGATAGACACTTCAGAAATGCCAAAAAATTTGATTCCCCAGAATGCTCTTCTTGTTTTCATCTTTCAATCTTATTCATCTGATGTTCTTTCCATATTTCTTTGAAGAAGTTGAAATGGAAATAAATGAAGACTTCAATCAACCTATCTTGTGCCAACTTTCTCTGTCATTCTTTTGATCCTTCAACTGAGTCTTCTCATATTGGGTTATTGTGTGTTTTACCGGTATAAGCATTTTCTTGAAATGGATTGTTTAACAGTCATAGAAAATGTTCTTCTGACCGTTAGTACTCTAGCATTGTTTTTTTGTTTATAGGAAGTTCTAGACCCTTTAGACTTGTTCTGATATCAACTAGTCAAACAATAAAGCTTGTCTGTAAAAGAGTGTCATAGCTCCCCAGAAGTTATTGGGCTTAGATTGTGTGGACTTTATGAGCTTTGCATTTCTGATTTTGGCAATATTGAGCACAAATTGCTTTGATTTTGAGTTTTATGTTTCTGTATTCATATGGCTTTGTTCTATAGTATTTGAGCTTCTCAAGGAACTTATAAATCTTGACATGGTTATACAGTGAGAGGTTTCTGTTAGGAGATGTAGTTATGATAAGTTAAGATTTTTTGTTACAGGAGTTCCATTTGGTCATACGTCTGTTTCATCCCAACAAAATTTTGTTTCAAAAGGTATGTTGTTCTTTTGGTATTTTTAAATTCTGAACCTATTTTCTATTCATAATTTGAAATTGATAAGAGAAGTAAAAGTCAGTCAGTTTTACTAATGCTGATCATAAAGATGTGTAAGAATGCAAAAGTGATGCAGAATCTAAATTGAAACTTGTATTGTGTGTAGAAAATCTGTCTGTAATGGGGCACTGTGCGGAGCGATTATCTTCAGTTGTGTGATATATTTCCTTGGGGAGCATATGAGTTTATGATGGTGCCCTATACTTATTGTAACTAGATGGAAATTTAGGTTGACAAATTTGGTGAATGGTCATTTCCATTGAAAAAAGTTTTGTAAATAAATTATTTTTCTAAAATCACATTATGGAGGGATTTTCATCCTTTTTGATGGTTCTATGATGCATTGTCCACAATGTTCCAGTTACCCAATTTTTGATGGATTCAATCATGTATAAATCATAAACTGTTGATCATTTTGTGATTTTGTGAAGCTATGCTGCTGAATGCATGGGGATCACTTGTTCACTATTTAAACTTTCTAACAGAAGGGTTTAAGTCTTTTGTTTGGGAAACAGGTTGTTTATGTCCCTTGCTGTTTTATCTGTATGATGCTAGTTGAGGTATTGGGTGGTCTATTGGTAGTTTATAATTGTTTAATTTTCTCTTTATGCAATTTGTAATGGAAGTGTGGATTTTTTGTGGGATACATATCTGGATGGGACGGAATATATTTTTTCCCTTTACCAGTGAGTAGTTTGACCCTATAAGTCACCCGATTTTATGATTAAGTACCTAATAAGGGTTCGTGTCAAAATCTGTCATGCAGCGAGATACTCCTTATGGCTTTAGGTAGGCCCTGAAAATTTGAAAAATAAAAACTTGTTTATGATTTAGATAAAGCTTTACAAAAGTTGTTTTGAGCTGTTGCATATGAATGTCATATATACATACACATACTTCTCTTCTAATAAAACCTGTAATTAAGGACGTTTCTTGTTCAAGAATATTGAAGCCTCAAGATAGAGAATATAGTAAAGAAAGAAGCTAGAACTCTTTGAAAGCTTAGATGGCCATAGTGCAAGGCAACCTAGTCATACTTTTGGACCAATGGCCATCTAGTCACGCATCTGAACTGATGCTAGATCCAAAAATCTTCTCTTCTTGTAAATAGGAGTTTAACTTCTTGTGTTTCCAAACTGGAAACTAGGAACACTGATGAGAGTTGTTCCTCTGTCTTCCACATTTTGGTCTGCATTTCTTTGGCAAGAAAACCATTAAATTGAAAGCATTGGGGGATCAATTGTTCCTTCCTAAGAGAGTTCTAGAATTCACCCTGTCAAATTTATGTTTCAATTTCTTCTTTGCTTTCTTAAACTTCATAGCCAAGCTTCAGATTTGGTGGAGCTCAGGGTGAGTAACCACTCAGTGTATTGATGTACAGATGATCGTTTGGCTCTGATATACTATTGATGCAGTGTCAATGAAGAGATTGGTGATATAAAATACATATGAGACTTCCTAATTCTAGAATTTGTCTTAAACATGATACCTATGATGGATCCATTTGGCTTTGATAAGCACGATACTATTTAAGATCACATAGGTATGAGAGTGCTGAAATTTGAAATTTTTCCAGAAACATGATGATACAATATGGAAGTGTGGTTGAATTAGGAGACAGGAGTGGAGAGAATTTTACGTACTAGAATGGGTACAAAATTTTTTTATTCCATCAACCTAGAAGTATAGATACAGTTTACCTCCTTCAATTGATTGGGCTTTGTGAGTGAAGAACTTAGGCCATGGAGTTTTTCTAATTAGGCTTGGAAATGTGGTATGATTGTGCTTCATAAGTTACAATGGATTCAAGACATGCAAATTACTACCATGGACATTTTCGTTTGACCAAAAGCTTTACTTACATGATGTGCTCTTAGTCTTAGGTTCCTAAGAGGTAACTTGCTGCCGGATCATTAGGGTACTATGCTTAAACAGTACGAGTTATACCGTGATGCCTCAAAGTTCTTCAGTCTCAATGAATCTTAAGCACCTGAGTGGAGAAGATAGAAAGCAGTGAGCCCCCAAGTAACTTTATCAGGCCTATCTTTCTGTTGGAAAATGTCAGAAATAGTGAATTCAAACTTAAGCTGGATTTCTCCTACCAATGGATTCGACCTTTTTTGAACCATGGGATTAAAGTCTCCCAAGAGTAATTTCGTGAGAAGTTGCAGCTGTCATCTCTTTTGATGCCACCATTTAATGCTGATTGAGCTGGGCTGTATCCACTTTATATTAACTTGAAGATGTGGTGTTACTGTTCATTCTTTGCTTTCACCTTTTCCTTTCGTGATTAAACAACATTAGTTTTGTTGAGATTCAGTTGGATTGCTACAGGATAAACCATCAGGTGTATGTACTATGGCCTTAGTTAATATAATTATTATTGATGCTTATTATTTCTTTCAGTACCTTGTGTTGTCTTTTCATATTATCATTGCGATTGATGTACGTGATTGAAGTTATTTTGTTCCCCTAGCAAGTTCATCAAAAAATTGTTTGCTTAAATCTTGTATAGGCCTTAACTTTCGTCACACACTTTATCCGTTATACAAAAGCCATCGTCCTCCTACACCTGATACCATCGTTCAGGGACTTCAATATCTGAAAGCATCCATCAAGGCTATGTCTATTAAAGTAATTGAGGTGAGAGCAAATAGATTTAGGTTTAACTTGTCTTGTATTTGACTTATATTATTGACTTTCCAGTTTAATACAGGTTCCAGGTGTTGAGGCTGATGATGTAATTGGGACTCTGGCTTTGAGGAGTATTGAGGCTGGATTCAAGGTAGTTATTTTAACTTTGCAAAATCTATGAGATGATTTTCTTGCAAAATCTATTCAACGTAGATAGCAGATTATTTGAGATAATTTTTTGAAAAAATACTGTAGCACTTTTTTGATGTGATGTATGTGAGATAAAAAGGTGGTTGGGAAATGTGTTGATAATGCAAGCAAATAAATTTTGACAAATAATTTCCTATCCAAACAGTATGTTGGTATAAGTTTAAGCCATGCATATATATTTTTTCAAAAGTAAGACTCTTATTGTCTTTTCCAAGAGATATAAAATTGAAAGGGATTTTCTTTTTCCAGGAAGAATTAATAGGGAAAATTTCAGAGTCTCCTTAGCTAAAGAAAAGATGTTAAATTATGCATCTGTATATTTGCTTTATGCTGTTGAAGGAAAGATTATTTGTTTCGGTCTCAGAATACATAAAAGGATTATTTTACCAGTGTTGTAGTGTTAACATATTGCTTTAAACAAACTTCATTGGTTGATGGTACTTTTGGTTTCTTTGGTCCTAATTCAGTATTTCCCTTGTCGTGCACTCATTGCAGGTGCGAGTTGTCTCCCCAGACAAAGATTTTTTTCAGATCCTATCTCCTTCGTTGCGCCTTTTGCGGATTGCTCCTCGTGGATTTGAGTGAGTGTATTATCTTCATTTTTGTTAATTTGATATATGAGTTGAACAACTTTTGTGACGTCTAAATCATACTTTTTGATTATGCATCCTTTTACAATCTTATATTTTTGCTGTACTGGATGAACTTCTATTTGAAATTGGACGTGGACCTTTAGATCTTATTTCATCAAATTGATTGTGGATAGTTCATTGAAGATATCTGTGTAAACAGCTGAACAGCTTGGGACAGCTGGGGCCTAAACCGTGTGTACCCAATGAATATTCAATTAAGCTTGAGACTGAAAATTGTAGTTCCAAGAAGAGGCACACAACCAGCATCTCATGGGAAGTGAGAGATGATACAGATGGCGTTTGAGCCTTCAATGGCAATTGGTTATAGTTAATTGCAAAGAACTTTCATATACTGTTCTTCCTTTTGGTTCTCTGTAACATACCGCCTAATGTGGGAAATTTTGCTCTGGGTACTACTTTATGTCCCCAATGCATAGTAAATTAGGCTTGAGACTGAAAATTGAAGTGGTTTCAAGAATAGCCACAGAAAAAGGTTTTTCATGGAGCTTGAGAGATTATATAGATGGTGTTCAAGCTTTCAATGGCAATCGGTAAAATGTAATTGCAAGTGACTTTCATCTACTGTTCTTGGGCTTTCTGTGACATGTGCTGCCTTGATGTGGGAGATCTTGCTGAAAGTTGGAAGAAACTAGTCTATATTTAATTTTTGGTGGGCCTGGTGATCCATTTGACTTTTGGTTGTATTTCACATACCCCTCTGCCCCCATGCCAAAGTTGTTTTTGGGTCCCTATCCCTTAACTTTGATGGCTGACGCCTGTTTTTCCACTTTAATCTTTTTTTAACCTTTTCTTTTCTTTTTGGGAAATTATCCACGCTTATGAAGTGCCCAACCATCTAAACAAAGAAAAGGTTTCCAAATCCTTCTTCTCTCCTTGAACGACCTTTCAATTCCACCTTTTACTCGTGCTAGGTAGACTGAGTCAAAACATGAGGCTGAACCATAACCATTTTATGTTTCGTTGGAATTTGCTAATGATACACTCTCCTTAATGGAGTGGTGGCCAACTGGCGACTGCACCAATTGTTCTGGTGCTTATAGCTGAGATGGGTAATGGGAGGAGTGGCCATAGTTTCAAATTTTAATGGTGGTGAAGGTGGTGGTGATGGTGGCCGTTAGCAACTGTGATGGCTGCATGGTTGTGGCAACAGTAGCAACAGCACAATGTAGGTGATGGTTGCCATCAACAGCTGCAAGGTCAGCAGTGATCATGTCGTTTGGTGGCAGCATAGTTATAGTAATTGAAGGAACCAAACTGGAAAGGAAAGTAGAAAACATGGGAAACAGAAATATAGATATAAATATACGGATAGGAAGATAAGTCTACCTACATTGTATGAACAAGTCACTTAAGGTGTATATTGGTGCAACACTAAACTGATTACCATGGGTGAATTTTGACCCTGATCGCAAGGAGAAACTATTAAACCATCCAACCCCAGTCCCCTTAATATTCAGTTGTTTAATCCGAATTTACTTATTTTTTCTGGTTTTCCTGGTTATAGCTTTTGACTTTCTGATGCTGCTACCTAGGATGGTCTCATATGGTATGGATGATTTTGCCGAACAATATGGATCGCTGACGCCTTCTCAGTTTGTTGATGTTGTTGCCCTTGTTGGTGATAAATCTGACAACATACCAGGTTCCATCTTTCACTAGAAAAATGCTTGCCCTGCTCACCTAAAGCGGAAAAGGAAGAAAAAGAAAAGTCTTTATATGTGAAGAGTTACTCAAAAGCTGTCCTTTATCTTAGTAATTTAGAGCTATGCATTTCAGATTTACGTATTATCATGTGAATAGCAAAAACAATCAAAAACCACTATGTTGTTTGTTCTCTGATTTTATCCTTTCATGTAATTGAAAACTAGAGTGTCATACATGATATTCAAGATATAATATTTTCTAAAGAATTATTCCTTTCAGAGTTTGCCTCCTATTCTATGGCAATTGGATGAAAAAAAAAGAAAAAAGAAAAAGCTGCTGATCTATAGTCTTGTAAATGCTCGAGTTCTTATTAAAATGTTTGTTGATCTCTAAATGTTTTGTTCTTTGGATTTCAGATTCTTTTCATTATTTTCATTTTGGCTGTATATGTACTTGTGGATTTGAACGTATTTGAACTTCCGGGTTGGTTGACTGGAGTTAACCTACAATTCTCAGAACATGAAATAATTAGGGCAGGAGAACATTTTAAACCTATTCTATAACTAGTCCATCAGCATGGCAACTAGGTGTAAGTCTAGGGGATGTTTGAAGGTCTTATTTTATAACAATACACCCTTGTCCATTTACTTCTTGCGAGTAAGTAGCTAGGTGGCTCTTATGCATGTTGGACACAACCTCTAAAAACCGTTATGTAGCTTATTTTGAGATTTAATGTATGACATGAATATTAAGCATGTTCATTGAGTCTATACAAGCTAGTTCCGATATACATAGACAGAACTCCTAACTTGTTCTTGTGAATACTTAACTAAAAATGTAACTTGCTAAAATATCCTGAAAGTTAACAGTAAGCTTCTTGACAATGACAGGCATTTTTGTATCAATGAAAATCATATTTTGATTTCACACTCTTTAATTTCTCACCTTTGGCTTCTGGTGCTCTACTAAGTGTTTACAGTAATCCTTCTCAGCCTCTCTTTCTTCCTATTTTTGATTTTACATTTGCGAATTTGCTGAAAATTCATGTGAACCTGTTTCCTTGAAGTTCAGTGTCATACACTAAATATTTTCAAACAGCCACGTGTTATGGTTAGCTAACTTGATCTTAGATTTAGGGGCTACATGATGAGTTGTCTGATTTCTAGCTTATGCATTCTCTTTAGATTCTACATAGTTGATAAATTGATAGTTGCTCCTAGTCAATCAAAATGCTGCTCATGATATTGATCAATTGCTTTAATCATCAAATGCAGGAGTGGACGGGATTGGAGATGTTCGTGCCTTGCAATTAATAACAAAATTTGGTATGTTATTGCTAGTTTACACTTTTCTTGGGCAAACATATAGAGCCTGTGATACCTTTTCCTCTTTAGAAATTTCAAGAAAAAAATATCAACATTAACTCTGATATTGTCACCAATGCCTGCAGGCCTATTACAAATGAGAAATTTAAATATTTAATGGTAACTAAATCATACAAATGCAAAGATGTAGTAGATTGGCTCTGAATTGATGTCTGTAAGGCATCAAGGGGAGTGTGAGATTTTTCTCTGGCTGCTTTTATATGGATATTTTGATCAGTACTGATTTCCTTGATTCGGTTATATATTGTCTGGGTGTTTCCGTCAGGTTACATTAAGACATCTAATATATTCATTGATGCTGGTTTCATTCTACAGTTTCTTGATATCCAAATACAACATGGGAATGTTTTTAAAACACAATGTATTTTCAGATTAATTAGGAGATTCTACCTTCGAACTACCCTTACAAACATACCTATTTATGAAAGCTTTGACATTTATTTCATAACTGTCTATTTCCTGATTAAGTTTGACACCTTATTTCTCCGACTGCTGTTTGAAATTGTCAATACTGCTTCATGAACCTTGATAAAATGAAAAACCTTTGTCTTTTAGAAACCTCACAAGTTAATTGCATGTTTAATTTGTTTGTCAATGGACTAAGCTGTTGGAGAGACATGTAAATTCTTAGTCTTTTTCCTTTCATCATAGGTACACTGGAGAACTTGTTGCAATGTGTTGAGCAAGTCAGTGAGGAGAGAATCAGGCAGGTATGGAATCTCTGTCAATAGCACAGATTATTGATGCCATATTAATGGTTCTGATGTTGTATGTGGCTTTCCGAGGGTGTTGATAGTAAACACTGAGTCTTGATTCTTTCATCACTGTTGTATGTTGGTACTTTTCTGGTGGCTGGATTATGTAGTTCTGCTCCAGAGTTATACACTAATTGACAAATTCGTTTGAAATTAATTTTATCTGCTTTCAGGCCTTGATAATGAATGCTGAACAGGCTATCCTAAGCAAGAATCTGGCAAGTCATCTGCTGCTCTCAGAATTTTCTTTTGTTCCCATTTTTCCGTAGCTAAAAATGATGTATTTGGACAGGCCATGCTTCGCTGCGACCTGCCATCCTATATGGTTCCTTTTGCAACAAATGACCTCTTATTTAAGAAGCCAGAGGTAGGGGCAACTTATAGCTACTTAGAATTATTTTTGTTGCTGATAACCATGAACTCAATTTCGATGACATCGAATGTTTCCTTGAGGGTTCCTGCAGTATGTCTGTTTTCATAAAATATTTCAGCTGCATATCTAGAAGAGCTCTGGTGCTAAAGTTATGTACTGTGCCCTTTTCCTGCCACTGACTTTTTAGATTTACTATTTGACTAGAGTAAAATGTCAAATGCTAATTTGCTTTGTTCAGATTTGCAATCCTGCTGTTAGTTAAAGAATTTCAGACCATAATAGTCTAATAGCAATACTTCTAGCTTCCAAATCCATCTGCTAACCTCGTGCAAACTTGTAGTTGTATTTTGAACTTGAACGGAAGCATAAAAGAGAGAATAGAAGTAACAATGGGTATTTGAAAGAAGAGAGGATAACAGAAGATGATCCTAGGCATCTCATATTGTAGCATAGCGAACTGGCATGTTACAGAGTATGCGAAATACGTTATGTTTTACTGCTTGAAGCAAGTCAGATATACTTTTTACTGAAAGAAATATGCCTCCACGTTTTATTTGAATGTGATTCTTTCATGCTGCTCCTGAATTGACCATAATCACAACAATCTTCTCTGAAATTTTTGAAATTGCATTTATGGTCTTTGTGGTTGACACATAGTGGCTCTTATAAACTCACCTATATTTTTGATGTGTGATGTCCTCTATTTTATTGTACTTAGAAGGATATTGCTGAATAGAAAAGAAACCCTGAGAGGGTACCAATGTCATTTCAAGAAATTCGTGATGGAATTTGATTGGATTTCTTAGACCATCAGAAAATATTGTGTCCAGGAGTAAAGAAATCAGCTGTCTTTAGATGAAACTTAAGCACGAACATCTTCTCTTGACCATGAAGATCAAGGATCTGTTAGCCTTCTCAACAATATTTAAAAATGGATTGAGGGCCATAAATGACAGTACGAGGAAAATGCTTTTAGTAACTCCACATCAAAGCTGACGCTGAGGAGTGCAAATGATGTCGATACATGTTATCGTGCTGTGGACATGAATTATACATCTTGTATCATTAAGTTGCTGATCTTATATCGTCCTGTTTTGATATCTAATCTTTCACATTGTTATTTTCTCATTCTCTAGTCACCAGGTGGAACTAATTGCTAATGAAGTTCTGCTGCATTATTTATTTGTGCTTTATGTATTATATATCTAAAAGATTCCTTTATGCAGTCAAGGACCAACTTAAGGTTCTTTTGGTCATGCTTTGATTTTCGGGTATTTTTGCACACCTGTCTGAGGACATAGGGTATAGGTGCTTGTATGGTTTAAAAGAAATGTGCTTTTGCAAAAGCCTAAGACACCTAAGGTCTTTGGTGCAGGATGATGGTGAGAAATTCACTAGCCTCTTGACAGCAATAAGTGCTTATGCAGAAGGATCCTCAGCAGATTCTATCATGAGAAGAATGATATATTTGTGGAAGAGGCTTGAAAAGAACCAATTCAGATGATAGTCTTTACTTGTCACTCTAACCGTTCTTATTTGCTAATGGAAGATATCTATTGTGTACATCCCTTTGTACAGAGTAAACTGTTGCTCTCTCTGGATCATAGCTTGCTCATAATTTCGGGTATAGGAAATGACTCAACTTAAATTGCTTGTCAATTTATTTATTTGGTCTTCTGTATCTTAGGACTCTCCTCACAGCATTCTCTTTACCTCTGCAGGCTCCGGGCTAAACAACGTTTCAATCAATCACAAATATGGGAAACTTACAAGTGATCTGACTAAGTGAGGTAGTAACATAAAACATGGACAGCGGAAGACAATATGGCACCTGATGTGGACATGTGATATCCATTTCGGTCAAGCAGACATCTTTTACTTTTGAATGTATGGAGCTGTTGGAACCTGCTTCCTGTGCCTTCCAGCATATGCTGTGTATACTAACGTTTTGATCTCCTAGTTTGAATGATAGAAAAGAAGAAAAATGTGGACTAGAATTTGAGAAGCAAACGACTTGATTTTGTTAAGTTGTCTTGCATTCTGCGTGTATCGTTGTATTCGCGTGGGAAATCCAGATCCTTTGCACTCAACACCTGACCAAGTGAATCCTGTGGTAGAATAAAATATCTCCAACGTTACATGTCTAGCTTTCGTCGGCAAATTTTCCTATTGGAAATGGATAAAAACTGAAAACCCATTAACCAAAAGAATCAAAGAGAACTAACAACATCGAAGACTTCTTTATTAACTGATCAAAATCTTAATGCAGTTGCAGCTCTCTAGAAGGACGAGGTAATACTTTATCAGTTGGAAGATTGTGTAGTATCAGTTGTTCTTAGGTCGGAGGCATTATGTGTGAGAAATGAAGGATGAATATCAATTGGCAACGACATCAGTCAGTTTGTGTCTATACAGACCTTTGAGGTCACTCTGCTATGGTCTCTTGGCCACAGAAAAACGATACTTGTCGGGGCAATTCAACTTCCACATTCTTGCTTGTGCATTTGAATTTTGGGGTCTGCTTGTGGAATTGACTTGTAAGGTGACAATGCGTCTGGCAAGGGACTACAAATAGCGTATTTGTGAGTAGAAGACCCAAGATTTCTAGGTTTTGGGCATAGGAAAATGGTGAGAATTTCCCAATTCTCTTTGAGTCTCGACAGCTATAAATGCTTCAAGGGAAGGGCTCTCCGCAGATTTGTTAAAGAATATGATTGCTTTTGCCTCGTTGCGTTTCAAGTCTAAAGAAGTTTGGATTCATAGATTATATGGAAAGGTTTCCAAGTGCCATTAAGTGGAATGGAAGTTTACATGAAACATGGACTTTGATTGTACAAGCCCTGTTATGCTTTCATGATATGGAAAGGTTCCCAAGTGCCATTGTTCGTGCTGATTTCTACAACCTACGAACACTTGCCGATTGGGAATCGGCTCTGCGCGCGTGCCACCTAGTTTGTACGTGGAAAATTAGGAAATCCTGAATTGCTGATTGGGCGGTGCCCAAACCTGTAGTGCACCGATCTTCCTGACCTCTAAACGACTGCTGTTCGTCCGCCTTGAGTAGCCTCAAGAACTTAAATTCCGTGCTGACGAAATTGGAAGGAAAAAGAACTGAAAGGACGCTGATGAACTAATGAAACTTATGAACAAACTGATTGAAAGAAACAAGTAAGGACATGTGCTGATTGAATAGTAAAGAAACTGAAATAAAGAGAACATGAACAAGCTGATTAGCGTAAATTGCGGAAATAAGAAGATCTATCTAGAACCTATTCCTACTTGCTATAATTGAGTCAGATTTTTGTTATTGTTGTTGGATTTTGTTCTGATGATGATGCCGATCTGCTGAAACACTCATCGGTATTTTTAGGTCCAACTTTGTAACTGTTTCTCTTCCGAAATCGGTGGGTCTTGCTCCTCACCCACTTCCCCACTTGCTGCTGATTTTGTGAACAGTGGGGATAGTGCTGTCTACCACTTTCTAGAATATAGGGTCATGTCAACCGCCTCATCCCTAACCATACTCCGCCCTGTATGCTGATCCTCCGCTTGTTCAGGGTAATGGGATGGTCGACCACCGTTGAGTGACCCTAGTTCCTTCAGTCGCCGATGCACTCGGTGACCCTATCCAAATCGGCTCCTTGCGTACCCCATGACCGGCTGATTCACTATCTCGACCTGTGGCTGCTTCTTTCGGCTTATCAGCTGGCCGATTATTTGGACCCAACAGCTGATGGCCAGCCGACTTTCTATCTCGATCTGTGGCTGCTTCTCTCGACTCACCAACTGGCCGATTATTTGGGCCCAACAGCCATTAAGTGGAATGGAAGTTTACATGAAACATGGACTTTGATTTTCCAAACCCTGTTATTCTTTCATGAATAGACTAGTTAAAATGTAGTTCTTCTGCCTCTTAATTTCTGTCTTTATCTGTCTTATCTTTGCAAACAAATAGTCTACAGGTGAGATCAGCAGAAAAGTGAGGGACATATCTTTGCAATAACAAAGTTAGAGCATTGGCAGTTGGTACTAACTTGAGGGACATATCTTTGCAATAACAAAGTTAGAGCATTGGCAGTTGGTACTAACTTTTGCAGTTAGTTTATGTAGTTTTAGATTTATCCTTATCAACTCCAACCCAATCACAGATTTACTCTATTAACTCCTACTCAATCAAAACTATCTCATTCCCATTCTTAATTTGACTTTTGTTGTTAGTTTATATATTTTTAGACTTACCCCTATTAACTCCTATCTAATCACACATTTACTCTATTAATTCCAACTCAATCAAAACTATTCCATCCCAATTCTCAATTTGTCACATTCCTTCCGTTATCCTATTCAACTGCCATCTCTTCCTTCTTTTGAAAAATTTTCCTTGCAAATGCTACCTCTTCCTCCTTTTAAAAAATTTCCTTCCCAGATTTGCATACACGTAGGATGTACCAGTCCCACTACGTAGATAAACTATGAGCAATGTTCATCTGTTAATGCACTCACGCGGATTTTAGAAACCTTTCACCGCGAGGAACACAGATAGTAAATACGATAGCAAAGGTAAAAGATCTCGAGCTTCTAAGGATACAATTCGAAGAGAAAACAATTGACCCTGGTAAATTTTTTTTTTTTTTTATAAGGAAGAACCTGGTAATTCAGTTTTTAAATGTTTTACTATCTTGTCCACAAACAGACTTCTCTGATAATATATCAGTTAAACATTTTCACTGTTTTTGATCCACAAATGCATTTCTGGTCTAATATGGCACGCATGAAAAGTACACATCCAGCAAATCAGAGACAAGAAAAGGCTAATTGATACCGAATTAGCCAAAAAACAACCATCATTTTCAGAACTGTATTTTTGGACCAAACTGGCTGAAACCTTAGAGAAATCAAGTTCTGCCAAAATGAAACAAGCTTGCAATAGCCTCAATCGTCTCCAACATTGTCAATTTGCTTCCCAATTTCTATCAACAACCAACTTCGTGTAATCCTTTTACCATACACCACTAGTACACCATTGGGAGAGAAACAAAGTAGTTCTTGAGATACAATTCAAAGTTGAGAAAGCCACTAAAACCTTCATGAAGACTTAGCATTCAGGACTCGCCAATCGCCTGTTACTGAGTCAAAAATGCTTACAACCAAGCAATTACCTACCAGATCTATGCGAAGCTACTCGAGATAGGTTTATAGACCCCTGCAAGCGAAGGAAACCAAAATGTCAGCAACACAATAAAAGGTTGATCTAGTCAAAGGCTAGCAAATTAATACAACTAGAAAACAATTGACAGTTGATCATCACAGTACTGTACCAATTAAGGGACGTAAGAGCGAGAGTTGACTGAAACTGACTTGGGAACATCTACATAGAATTGCAGTGCAGAGACGAAAGCCTACTATAATTTCTAAGCCACTTCAGATACTTTCTTAATCATTTTGCAGCTATGACCATAATATAATTAATCCCTCTATCTCTTAAACACATAGGCATCCTTGAAGTTTTATTTTAACCAAAAGCAAATCTATATAGTTTTGGTTTTCCAAACACAAGCCACATTGGATAAGAAAAAACCAAAGATTGAATCTTCATCTAAAGTACAAATGAAACTTCAGAAAAGAATAATGTAAATTAACTTCAACCTGATCTTGTACTAGAGATATCCTAAAGCGAATTAAATCCTTTGAAATTGGCATGAAAAGAATCAAGCAAATAAATGCTAAAAACAATGTTTAATTTCGATTTCTGATTTCCTAATGATTTTCAATTGATTATATTGCACTCCTAACTAATCTTTTAAGTTGACAAAGACCCAGCTGCATTAAGTGATAATTCTGTATGCTTAATACATGGAAAAAGAATTTCTATTTCCTAAATCCTTCGCCTTGATCAGAAGTCATTTGTTCAGAACCAAAATGGGCATTCTATATTTTCTTTTTCTTTATTTCTGCTCCTTTTATAGGTAAGGCACAAACATAAATGAGATGTTGCAAAAAGTAGAACAAGTTTTAGTACACCAAACTATGAATTCTTTGCTCAAAGATGCGGACATATACTAGACAAGAAAGTCCTATTTCAAAGCAGGACTTGGAAAACAAAGAAAGAGAAGCAAATTCACAGAAACTGCATGATAAACCATGAGACATCCAGGTTTGCATGTTTTCCTTTCGAAAATAAGTATATAATAGACAAATTGGAACTTAGCTCTAAAAAAAAAAGGTAAGAAAATCTAAACTATACATTATACTTCAGTAGTCCACCCCTATCCTTGCAGTCTGGTGCTCTTAATTGCTGATTGTCAAAAGTTTCTTTTCCCTTCTTACTCTTGTCTATATCTTCTTGTGCGGAGATCCTACTAGCAATATCTATTTCACTGAACTATATCTTGCTGACTTGCGAACTTTGAAGTATGCAGCATGGTTCAAAAATCCATAATGAAAATAATTACTGGAAAGTTTGTTTACTCCTGGCATTATCTACTCCACTCAGCAGATTGTTCAGAATTTACTCAATCCAGGTCACCAGCACACCAAAAAGAAAAGATCGCCACCTATGTTACAACTTCTTACCGCATACTAAAGATTGAATTTTTCTCTGTAAAATTACATTATTCAAGACTATTTTTGCCCACATTGGATAAATAAGAAAAAACAAACAAAGAGTATCAGCAGGACATTTCAACTCTAAAATCAATCAAGACAGACTTTACCCATCACTTTCAAATCATTACACCTCACATCATCAATCCTCAAGTCAGTAATATTTAAGTGCTATTAGAAGTTAAAGCACGCAAGGTATTCATCATTTAGCTTGAGCCTTGTGAGTAATAACTCTGATGAGAAAATAGTGCAATTTTGACAAACAATCATATTTTATTGTATTTATCCTAACTCACTGGATAATTTTTGTTCATCAGTCCACTGATTACCAAAAATTTCCTAGATTTCTAGAGAAGGAAAAGGAAAAGGAAAGCCTATTGAGAAAATTCCCAAACCTTCCCCCTTTGATCATTATCAAATTTAGAAACAATCTAGAAACAACGAGTTCTCAATCCTTGTTGATTATAGTGATGAATTTCAGCAATGCGATTTAAAATCAAGTGCACTATCCCCTTTGATCATAATCAATTTTAATTATTTTCTCCCTTCTGAAACGTAATGACTTAAAAAAAAAAAAAGATTCTGACAACAAAAAGTTGACCATCCAAAGTGAAATTGCTTATTTCCCGCTTCCAGAAAAACAAAATAATCAGATATTAAAAAGCAAGCAAATTATAAAATTGCAGAAATCAAACCCCAAAAAAAAAAAAAACTTTACCTGACTTTCTTGTCGAGCAGAGATTTGAGAACGCGAGAAAATTCCTGGGACTGAACTGTACGTTCGCGTGCTTTACGAGCTAAAACTCGCTTCTCCGAGTTCTTAATATGATGAGTTTGCTCGTTCTTTATCAGCCGCTCAATTCCGCTGTACTGCATCTTCCTTTGCATTATTGATAAGGCTCGCTCCAAATTCCCGTCCCGCACCTGGACTCGGATGCCTCGCTGCTGCTGGAGCTCATGACTCACTGAGTTCAGCGCCGCGCTTGAGCGAGTCAAAATCGTCGGCATGTACTTCGCGACGACGTTCATCATTTCTAGTAGATAACTTGAATATTAAGAAATAATGATGAAAATAATTGAGAAAAGAGAAACCCTAAATCCCCAAAAACACTGATGAAATGAAAATAAATGAATACCGAAGTCGATTTCCGAGTTAGCGAGAGAGAAGGATCAATATCTCCGGCGACAACAGATCGGCCGGCGAGAAGCCGTCGGAGATGACGAGAGAAAATGGGGAGAAAGTGAAGTCGAAAGGGTGAGGGCGTCTGAGAGTGTAAAAAAAAAGAATAAAATTTCAGGTCACCTCCTTTTACTCTTTTAGGCCAAATTGCTTAGAATAATAGTAAATGGCAAAATTGTCCTTAATCTGGTGTTGATTTTTTTTTGTTTCTTACATCTAACAGTGCCGCATATTTGCACCAACAGTGCCGCACATTTGCACCAAAATTAATTTTGATTTTTTTTAGTTTGTGCACAAAAAACACAGAGAGACATATGTGTAAATAACTTAATTTCTACTCACCAGTGCCGCATATTAAATTTGCGGCACCAATAAACTAAATTATAAAAAAAAAAAATTGAGGAGAGGTGCCGCACATTCCCATTTGTGGCACCTCTCTCAAACAAAAAAAAAAAAAATAATAAAAATAAAAAATAAATATTGAGCAGAGATGCGGCACCTCTCTCCAAACTTAAAAAAAAAAAAAAAAAGACACCATGTTACTGGTGCTGCACATTGATGTGCGGCACCAGTAAAATTTAAAAAAATATATATATATCTTGGATAAGTAATTAAAGTCGGCTTGTCTGGATCTCCAACCACGGAAACAGACACACAACCACGGCCAGTCTTGACAAGGTGCTCCTGAATGAACATTATATCTTGGATTTAGTCCAAAAAAACTTATGAGACAAGACAAACAAGCCCAAAAAAAAAAAAAAAAGCCAAAGCTTCCGGAAGTGAAAAAACTAAGGGTTCATTTGGATCCGCTGTTTTTGGACCCGTTTTTAAAAAATTGTATTTCACATTCCAAATGTTACAGTAATACATCAACAAAAAACAATTCCAAAAACACCAATCTAAAGAAATATTTCAAAAACAACTTATACATACAAAAATAAAAAAATTATCCTTTCTTCTTCCACCCCAACCCTACCACCACCCACCACCATCACCACCTCCTCCCCCTCCCCCTCCCCCTCCCATCCAAATTAAAAATATATTTGGGGTATTGTTTGGGGCATTTTTAAAATTAAAAATTTATTTGGGCTAATTTTTTGGAGTATTTTTAAAATTAAAAATTTGTTTGGGGGTTTTTTGGGACATTTTCAAAATTAAAAATTTATATGAAAATAATATTTTAGGGCAATTTTAAAATTAAAAATTTATTTGGGGTAATTTTTTGGGATACTTTTAAAATTAAAAATTTATTTGTGATAATTTTTGGGGCATTTTAAAAATTAAAAATTTATTTAGTGTAATTTTTGGGACATTTTCAAAATTAAAAATTTATTTGGGGTAATTTTAAAATTAAAAATTTATTTGGCGTATTTTTAAAATTAAAAATTTATTTTGGGTAATTTTTTGGGGCATATTTAAAATTAAAAATTTATTTGGGGTAATTTTGGGGCATTTTTAAAATTAAAAATTTATTTGAGGTATTTTTGGGGTATTTTTAAAATTTAAAATTTATTTGGGGTTTTTTAGGGCATTTTTAAAATTAAAAATTTTTTGGGGTGATTTTTGGGATATTTTTAAAATTAAAATTTATTTGGGGAATTTTTTGGGTTATTTTTAAAATTAGAAATTTGTTTGGGATATTTTTGGGGCATTTTTTAGAATTAAAAATTTATATGGGGTATTTTTAAAAAAAATTAACCCACCCCCAGCACCACCAACCAAATAAATTTTAATTTTAAAAATTAATCCAAATAAATTTTTAATTTTTAAAATGCCAAAAACGTACCCAAATAAATTTTTAACTTTAAAAATACCCCCAAAATTTTTTCCAAAAACACTCTTAAAAACAACTCAAAAACAGTTACAGTAATTGTTTTTCACATCCCAAATGCACAATAGTATTTTTGGAAAACAACTTCAAAAACAACTAATTCAAATGGAACTAACAGAATTTCGGGTTCATAATTTTTTACTTCAAAAGAGGAATATATCATGCAAAGCCACGCTAAGTATCAATCTACTTCCCACACGAAGTTTCCCCATGTGCCATGGTCCCTTGAAAAGTAACATGGTAATTAGTTAGCTCACGCCAATTAACTGGTTATGCTAATTAATTTTGTATGTTTTGTTGCTTTTAAAACTTAATGCTAGCTTCTATCCAAATTTCCAAAGCTACTAGCTCTTCAATAAACTACCACATACAAAGAACAAACACAGTCACTGTAGTTTGTTCTCCTCCATCAGCAGTGGGTCCACGTCAATTCAAACACAGTCCTCATTTTTTTTTTTTGTCTAAGAGAGGTGCCGCAAAAGGAATATGCAGCACCTCTCTCCTCAATTTTTTTTTTTAAATTTTGCTTACCGGTGCCGCAGATTTAATATGCGGCACCGGTAAGTAGAAATTAAGTTATTTGCACATATGCCCCTCTGTGTTTTTTCTGCACAAACTAAAAAAAAAAATCAAAACTAATCTTGGTGCCGAACATCAAATGTGCGGCATCGTTAGATGTACAAAACAAAAAAAATCAACACCAGATTGAGGACAATTTTGCCATTTACCATTATTCTAAGCAATTTGCCCTCCTTTTAGGGTGGACGAAAGGAAATAAACTTTGGGGCTTAGAGGCGTGACTGATATGTCGACCGAAACTTCACGCCTTTAAAGTTACAGTTATGCAGTAAAGGCAGCAACTTGGGATATTCTTTATGTTATAATATCACGCCTTTAGTGGCGTGGGACACAAAGGACCGAGTTCAAGAGCTGAGGAGAATCTTGTATCCTTAGCATATTCTCTAGAAAATTAATGTTTTTAATATCAATAATATAGATAAATATATAACTTTATTAATAAAAATAAAAGTAGATATTAAAGATAGACAAATGCCCAAATTTAATATTGGGCTATAGTTGCATCAAAGACAATGTAATTTTCAAGACCATAAACAAAATGTAAACGTTTGAAATTTTAATAAATCACAACAGTGCTTATTTCATACAGATGGGTATATCTCAAGTCTAAGCATATACGCTTGAAATTTAAAAAAATCACAGTAGTATTCACTTCTCATACTAGGTATGTCTCAATTCTAAGTATATAGTAAGAATTAGATTGGGAGATTGATTTCTATTAGAACGTTGTTATGGTTTATAAAAGTTTGTTAACTCTCCAAATAATAGAGTTTGCTATCTTGATGTCTTCCCTTAACCTTCACTCACATATATATTAGTCATTGAAGTTGTAGCCATCACATAACATAATCTGCATAAGCTTAGTATCTATGATCCCAGACTTCTAATAGTTTAATAGTTTCCTGAACACAAGCTACTGTAAAAGAACGCATACAAGCAACAATATCCATCAAATGACAGAGCCCGCTAACAATGACTTGGATGGTAGATTATTTGGGATAATTTTGTGAAAAAAATACTATAATACTTTTTTGATGTAATGTATCTGAGATAAAAAGGTGACTGAAAATTGTGTCGATGATGCAAGCAGAAATTTTTGACTAAATAAGATCAATCCAAACAAACACAATGACTTGTATCTACACAGATCCGATAAATCCCTCAAATTGTCAAAATAAAGGGGTTCCAACCTCTCAAGAGAAGCATTACAAACCCCTTATACTTGTTAAATCAGGACATTTGTGCAATCTCATAAATTTTATGTTAGGATGGTGATGATTGTTGGATAGTAGTCTTGGAGCTACATATGGAGACATGTCAGCTCAAGTATACCATTTTCACCAGTTATTTCCGGATCAAGAGGTTGGTTACTTTGCTGAGAATCTTTTCTACCAGCAAGAAATGGTCATTTTTCTTGATTTCCGTCCTTTTAAGACTTAGAAAATGATTTGGGACACACACCCGTTTGGAGCAATCTCCAATGATCAATGTTTCAAGTAGGGATGTAATCGAATAATTAAAGGGACTATCAAGGCAGGATATATGACAAATATGATAGATATGTAAAATTTGAATACACTATCATAGTTGGATATGTGACAGATATGTAAAATTTGAATTTTAAATGCATATTCATATTATGTGTTATGCATCCAATAGTAAAAGTGTATATACTATCAATGTATAGAATATTAATCTTTATTTTTATAGCTAACATGTCTTTTTTTTTTGCCAAATAAACACGCATAGTTGACTATTTACCAGAGAAGTATGTTTATACCAAGAAAAATTTAGAGACTAGAAAATCAAGGGTAAATCTTAATAGACGTGTAAAACTTATATATTACTTTCAAGACTAAATATGCAAATTATCTTTTCCGTTGAACATAACAGGCTATTTGCACATGCTCTCGATTGTACCCAAGTTGGTTGACAAAGGAGGGGACAGTAAAAGGCGTGGTTCTATATTGAATTCTAAGTGCACGCCTTTGACAGCTAGGCCGCATAAAAATCGCTGCTTTTTGACAGCAGCAGAAGAGCTTGTAGAAGCTCTGACAGCAGCAGAAGAGCTTGTAGAAGCTCAAAGTGATTTCACCAACAGAAATTGGAAAGACAGCGTGGGAGAGAAGAAAGGTAGAGGATATGGTTGTAGTTCAAGAAATGGTTGTTTGGTTCAGTCTGTATAGAGCTGTATGTATATTAACTGGCTCAAACAAAGAAGGCCTCCATATACCCCTGTAATTGCAGAATTGACAAAGTTGAATTAATGCATTTTTCTGGAGAAACAGTGATGAATTTACTAAATTTCTTAAAGAAATAGTTATTTTTCTTCTTTCTGCATTTCCTAATGCCCCCTCTTGGCCCTGTTTTTCGAGCTATTCTGCTTAAAACTAATCAATTGAATGCTCGTAACAGGCCATCATCGATGCATCTGGAGAAATACTTTTAGCAAAGAAAACCTGTGGACAGATTGATGTGTGGTCTCAGGAAGGAAGCAATCCATGGTTCTAGCATATTGATGTGAAGGTTGGATTTCTCAGTAGGTTTCATGTATTTTGAAGATTCCAAAGTTCTTTTTTCTGTTTGGTGAAGATGAAACTCTTGCCCAGATGATGTTATATTTAACACTAATCAGTTAGTTAACCTTTTGATTAGCACATGATTTGGCAGATAAAATATCCGCAAAATGGATAAAATGCAGCTCTGATCAACTTAAGTTTTGAAAACACTCTGATTTGGCAGATATAACACTCTTTCCAGTCCTAGCTAGTAGGAGTGGACGATTCTCATAATCTACGAGTTAAAACTCGAATACACATTATAACTAAATTCGATTCCAGATCCAGCCTCCTCATAATTTTTAGCTACAGTAATTCTCTGCTCCAATAACAGCTGGAAACATTTGCAAAAGAGAATGGTGATTGTGGAACCATTCAACTAGATTAACCATTCAAGTGATTTAAATTTCTTTTGTACCCAGATTAGATTCCCAAACAAAAAGCAGCAGGCTGAAAGTAATGAATTAAACGCTTGCAAATTAGGTGATTGGGCACGGCAACTTGTATAACAAATAAAAGCTGCTTTGAGTTGTTGTCAGGACCAGATCAACAATCCCTCCATGTAAATGCGGATATTGTAAGGATAGACAAATGCCCATATATCATATTAAATCACAAATATACCTGACTCATTGATGTTACAACCATCACATAACACAATCTGCATAACTAAGACACTTGGTATATATGATCCACAGCAAATGGAGTGACTAGTTTTTGCCAAACAAATCTTCTAAGGGTGTAATATTTTCCTGAACGCAAGTTACTGTAAAAGTACACATAGAAGCATCAGTATTCATCAAGTGAAAAAGCTCGCCAACAATGAACTTCTCAAACTTGCCTATCTGATGATCATAGGAAACGACATGTCTAAGGCTAAGGTGGCAATTAGACAAGTACGTCTTGAACCTGTCAAAGATGGCGAATAGTATCTTGCCTGTAGGGAGATTGCCAATTGGGATGACTGACAAGCTTGGGGCTAAACCTCCAAGACCAGAGCCAGGGGGCAAGGACACAGAGTAAGCCTGCTCCAGGAATCACCGCCTGTTTTATCTAACGTATAAAATCCAATAGTTTCAGGGTCTTGACCCATTTCACCAACATGACAAAGTAGAGCTGGATCCCATGAGTTGGACAAGGTTCCAATTGAAAACGGAGGGATCCTGTGGGGTTAAAATCAAGCTAAACTCTTTCTTTTTGAGATCAAAAGAAAACAGCATTCGATGGCTTTTATAGCAATCTATTATCCAATACAGGAACCCATTAACCACGAGGCTTTGAGTTTGCGCATATATACCCATGCATTCAATAGGTGTAATATCAACTGCCAGTTTTCTCTAGGAAGAATGACGGCCTATGGTAAGAATCTTACATTCTTCAAACCTGTTAAAAAAAAAAAAAAAAAAAAAATTCTCATAGTATGATTATGAGCAATGATGTCTTTTTCCTTAATTCCAAAAACTTGTACTTTTCATTGTTGGGATCATATCCCAGATAACACATTGAACCACCACCAAAATCAGTAGATGGAAGCCTCATTGATTGTCCAGTGCAAACATTGCAGACGGTCACACGGTTGCAGACAACTCCATCATAGACACAAGCTAGGCCATTAACTACGTCAGTAGATCCCCTGAAGAAAAAGAGGGGGAGCAAATTCGTGTTGCAGAAGAACGGTTTGGGTTCTTGAATAGGAGGAGTAAGAAGTGTGGAGTAAAGAAAACTAACTTTGATTGACAATACGATTGACGATGGCAGGCGGAATGGATTAGCTACAATCACGACGAGGCAGCCGTGGTGATGATTGAGCGGCATGCCTTTGAAACACACTTGTACCAGTGTACATCTTTGATTTTTCCAACTCTAGTCTGCACTTCAAAGAACAAATCCTCGGGTAAAATCCACTGTTTTTGTTCCTGTTCTTGTTGAGGCTTTTCAGCTGAACCCCTGCCATGAAAGGTAGTCGCTGCTATCTTCTTCCCCTTGGAATTCCTCTTCCTCTCATCTGCCCGTTGTTGTTGGTTATCAGGGCTTCTCTTCATCTTAGCGAGATTAAACCTTTTTTGTGCCTTTTCCTACATGTGTTAATACATCGTCTGTCCCAAATTACTGGGACGGGTTAGACACTCCATCTTTTTTCCAAACTCTTGTATACATAATCTTGGTAGCAGAGTCAAGTATTGGAGCTATTCTGGCGGAGAATTCATGTGAGGGCACCCATATTATTTTAGTTCCCAAAGAGTTGATGAATAGATTAGTCCCGACCAATCAAATTCGCCATTGTCTAAAGAATCATTTAATAAGGGACAATACTCACTTCTCTTAACCTAGTAAGAGAACCAAATCCTTCAGGCATGGTCATCAATTTGGGACATTTGTGCAACCTGAGCTTCAAGAGACCTGAGAGTTTGCTGTAAACTATGAAGCATGGGAAAGTGGACGAGAATGGGGCAGTCATGCGCATACAGCCTGTGAAGAGATGTGCAAGACTAGCATTTCTCCCGGTATAGTGGTCAACCCTTCGTAATGAGAAATACTCAAATATTCAAGAGACATGGGGAGGCTTTGCTGTTCTAAATTATCATCAGGAATTCTTGCTCCATCCAGATTCAATCTTGTGCATCCTTTCAACTCCAAGTGGCGCAATGACGGGTATATACACAGATCTCCTCACAAATCCCTCAAATTGTCATACTAATGGAGTTCCAACCTTTCAAGAGAAGTGCCACAGCCCCTTATACTTGTTAAATCAGGGCATCTGTGCAATATCAGAATTTTGATATTCGGATGGTCCTGACTGTTGGATAGTAATCTTGGACCCACATATGAAAGATGTGTTAGCCCAATCATACCATTTTCACCATTTATTTCCATGGTCGAGAGATTGGTTACTTTACTGAGAATCCTTTTTACTAGGAAAAAGTGGTCATTTTTCTTGATTTCCAACTTTTTAAGACTTGGAAATTGACTTGGAACACTTGCTAGTTTGGAGCAATCCTCAATGATCAATGTTTCAAGCATGGGAAACAATAAAGCAACAACTTCATCCTTGTCTGGTTCCTTCCAATTTACCAAGTTCCCCATATTTGTTAGGGACAATGTCTTAAGGGATGGAAACAATTTTTGGTTAGCTCTAGTCATTCCTAATCATTATTCTTTAAAATGATCATCATTTCCACAAAATGAGAGCCCAATCCTTCTTAAATTTTTCCAATCCACTAAATCCAAGACTCTAGAGGAATGGCAGTTGTCCCAGGGCAGTGGGGACTTCTGTGCATCTTTTGCATCCTATTAATCTCAACTTTGCAAGCTTGCACAGCACTGCTGACAAATTCATCAACCATTTTGGGAATTGATCAAGCATAAAATTTCTAATGATAACTCTTGCAAATTTGGAGAGGTTGGAGGCCTTCCAATACATCTTCATGTTACTTGGAGCATTCTCTATTCCTGTTGCTACCCCACTCGAATGCCAACTGTAGCAAATATGGTTTTCCAGCTAATTTTGCTCTTTCCGCTTCTTTTTCACCATTCAGAAGCTCAAGATTTTGTATCATCAATTTGCCTTTAAGATCTTTTAAGCTCCAAAACTCTTCAATTTGACAACCCTTCTCTTCACCTACATTAAAGAATTGTAATGTTTGACGGCAAGTCAACTGTCCCATCTTAGGAGGCATTTGGAAATGTGCTTATGAAAACTTCTCATTATATGTGGTAATAATAATAATTGTTGTACTTTTCTTTTTAACTGTATTTTACGGGATAGTTCTTGGTTGTAAGAAGTCTAGTCCGATTGATCTTGTGCAGAATGTTAGCATGTGGGACTATGCATTGGGCATTGACCCCAAATATTGTGGTATTTTTATTCTGACTCCATCAGTATTTCGATTAAGGGGAAGGTATGGAAAGGAAAGGATATAAATGAAAAAGAAAGGAAAGAAGAGTAGAGGAAAATGGTTTTCCATCTATTTTATTTGGATTGAAAAAGAAAGGAAAGAAGAGTAGAGGAAAATGGTTTTCCATCTATCTTATTTGGATTAAATATGAAAGAAAAAGAAAGAAGATACTAAATTTTTATTTAGGTTGAAGAAGGGGAAAAAAGGAAAAGAAAAGATTAAGTATTAATTTACTTGAAAAGATTGGAAAAAATGATCTTTTAAAAGAATTTAAACTACTTCAACTAATTTAGTTTCATTTTCTTGTGTTTCCGCCCACTAGTGGACGGAAATTACAATTTAGGAAAACAACCAGAGATTTCCCTTTCTTTCCCTCCATGCTCTTTCTTTTCCCTTCTCAAAAATCAATAAAAACCAAATCCCTCCAATTCCTCTCCTTTCCTTGTCCTCCCATTCCCTCAATCCAATCGGTGCCTTATATGGTTTTTGAGGCCCAATTGTTTTCACCATTAGGCAATTGAAAACACAAAAATGTAAATTGGGTACTGGACCCTAAATTTTCCATAATAGTGTGAAGACCACAAAATTTCCTCATATTTTTGTTTTAGCTCCCGGGGCTTAAGTTTGTGTCACGGCATATGGAGTCCAGAAATCTAATTGTTGTTTCCGTTCCTTATTCTTGCTTTGTATCAAATAATTGTAGGACTATCCCTTTTCACTTGCAAAAATCTTAATCATCTACCAAATTTTCCATCAATTATCAATCTATCTTCAACCACTTTGATGATGTTTTGCAAAACGGGGATGAAAATCATTAACATTCTTTAAACACAAACTTTCAATCCATAAAACTAGATCTTTTGTCCTTGGCAAACCACATATCATTACCCTTTCTATTTGATCATTTTTCTCATTCTAAATCTACAATTTTGTGGACCAATACAGAAAAGCTTCACTATTTGTAATCTGTAGACTAATGGGAGGGTTATGGTCAGGAATACTCCCTCTTGATTTATTTTTACGTGGGTCATAAATTATTAAAGCTTGCTCTCATTCTTGTTCCTAATAAAAACATTAATTCTCGTTGACAATATCCATCTTGAATAATAGGTAGTCAACATAGCTATAATTATGTCAATTATATGAAATTGTGCAATTTGTTAGTGAAAAAACAAATTAGACTTGGATACCGTTCTTTTTTTAAAAATAAAAAAAAAAAAGCTTTTTGAGACGATGGTGTAGAACTGAAAAAAGGGGAAGTAGCAGAACCATGGCAAAGGGGAGCGACAAGTCTAAATCAAGTTAATTATCCCAACTGATCTTCTATCTTACTCCCTATTCCACTCTCTATCCCATCTTTTATTATATTACTATTTCTCCTTCGTAAACATCATATTTTAATTCTTTTTTTGTTTACTTGCTATCAAATCTAATTTTTCTGCGAGTTTTCATTCTTGAGCGGGAACTGTCTAAAATTGAAACGATCAAGTTCTTGTTTGCTCATCGGTCCTAGAGTTTTCATTCTTGTGCAGGATCCCGTCTAATTCTTGTTTGAAACGGTCATATTTTATTAGCAGTTTTACGATCAAGTTCTTGTTTGCTCATCAGTACTAGAGTTGAAGTGGCTTGTTCAACTTCTTCATCTGCGTATTTATCAAGATTTTTTGGGCTGTTAATGATCTTGCTAGCTGCTAATGAAATTTTTGCCAACCCCATCATCGATTTTCTTTTGCTCAAATGATTCGGCTCTCTCTTCCTCTCTCTCTTCTTTGGGTATAAGTGAATTGTATTCAATGAAGGAGTAGGAGAATCAATTCATTTAAAGGGTGAAGTTTCTATTATTCTTGTAAAGCACCATCAGTCTTCAACGGTAGGATATACACTTAATTAAGGAGTAGAAGAAATAGGGAATTGCTAGTTCTGGTTTTGCTTCCTTTGTTGACCACAACTCCAACTTTACTACTGCATTTATATACTTTCCTAATTGATCTATTTTTTTTTAAATTTTAAGGAGTGCCTAATGGACAATCATTAGACAAACCTTGGAAACTAGTATATACACACCTAAATTCCATCAACCTATCATGTGTATACACGCATTAATAAATATTACTCTCCATTGAATTTATATACTTTCTCTATTGATCTATTTTTTTATTTAAATTTAAGGATTGCTAATGGATACCTATTAGACAAACCTAGAAACTAGTGTATGTTATTTTCTATTGGCAAAAATTTAAGCTTAGAAATGTAGAAGTATGTGCAAATTAGTGATAGGATAAAGCTAGAGTTTACGACATTGAGGAGTAATTGAACAATCATGCTTGGATTGTCACTTTCCCGGGGAAAACTTTAGAAATATTTTCTTTAGATTAAATGACAAAAATAGTTACTAAATTATTTAAAATGGTACAAGTTGGTTATCAAATTCTTTTTGTGGCAACCAAGGTCACACAAGTCTCTAAAATGAGACTTTAGAATCATTTTGACCAATTTAACCGGTAAACCAACCAAAAGGAAGCAAACTTGAAGTACTATTGTAGATTTTCAAGGGTAAAAATGTCCTATTCTGATTGACATAATTTTCCTTTAAAGAAAAATCAAACTTAAGGGTTAATCTTTATTTTGGAAAAATTTTGTAGGATACAAATGCAATTAATACAAAAAAAACCACCAATACATCATCTTCTTTCTCTTCTTCTCCTTCTCCACCTCTACTACCCACCATCATTATTGCATTACCCACCGCAGCACCCACTCTTCTTCTCTCATCCCCTCATTTCCTCCACTTTCTCTTCGTTTCCCCCTTCTCCCACGAATAGATCATGTTGCAACTAATTTAAAATTCAGATTCAGATCTGGTTACGACTAGATTTGGATGCAACAACTAGATCGAATCACAGAGAAAGGGGAAGGAGAAAGGGAAGCAGGGGAAAGGAAGGAAGGAAGAGAAAGAAAAGAGAAAATGATGGCAATTAGGAAGAAGGAGGAAAGGGAAGAAGAGAAGAGTGATAGTTGCTGGAGAGTGGTAGTGAAATCGGAGAAGGGGAGAAGTTGGTGGTGAGTGGTGAAGATGGGAAGAGAGAACGAAATGGTAGCAAATGCGATGGAGAAGGAAGATGCAAGGAGGAGATGGCAGGATGGTGGCAGAGGATGTTGCTATGGCAAGGATGGAGAGAAGAGTGAGATGACATTATTTGAACATTTTACCTGTAAAAACTTATAATTCCAGTTAATTAGGTAGAAAGTGATGTAAAAGATCATTTTAGGGAATTGAGTGATTTTTTTATCATAAAAAAAGGTTTAGTGACAAATTTACACATTACACCTCCCGAGAGGGGGGAGGGGAGGAAGGGAGAAGAAAGGGTAAATTACATATAACTCCCCTATATTTTCATCTGTTGGCACATAACCCTCTAACGTTTTAAAATATCCATTTCACCTTCTTATGATTTTATGTAAAATGGAAACTTGACAGAAAATAGTTTATGTAATGTCATTAGTTGAAATAACAATAGTACCCTTACCTAAATACTAAATCAATCGTAGCTTAGCTTAACTAACTTATATAAAAGTATAGGGGAATTGTGTGAATAATTGTAAAAATCATAGGAGATAAAGTGGATATTTATACAGACCATAAGGAGGTTACATCGATATAAAAATTATATCTCACGGATATTTATACAGACCATAAGGAGGTTACATCGATATAAAAATTATATCTCACGCATTTTTGAGCGTGTTTGGCATAAACTCCGTAATTGATTGTGTAATTCATTCATTTTTCACTTTATATAAAACCATAGGAGAGTTAGGTGGTTGTATTGAAACTTTAGAGGGTCATCTAGTATTATGTAAAATAATGAGAGGGTTATAACCAATTTACCCAAAATGAAATTAGGCTAATCCTAGCAAATAAAGTTAAATGATTGCACCTAAGATGTGGCAAAAATACCCAAAACCTATTGGGATTCCATACTCAAATTTAATTTGGGTGGGATGGGTATCTAAAATAGGGGTGTGAGCCTTGTTGAGATATACCCAATAATACCCATTTAAAATATGGGTTTGTATGAGACTTGTTTGAAACTCCCATGGGTATCTATTAAACTAATAACAAAATAACAATCGATCTTTCTTTTCATTTTCTTCTCAAAATTAGTAAATTAATATTATAAGGTTATAGTACATGTTAGGTAGATTAGCATTTATGCATCATGTGGTCTTGACAACTACAAAATTCTGTCACTACAAAATTCTATTTTTAACAAAATTTTATTGAATTGGAACGGCTTTAGAATTGGAAAAATTTTTACATTGGGTCTTGAAAATTAAGCAATGAATTAACGCACATGAGTATGGATTTTGGAGATAAATAAATTTTGGCATCCAATAGATTTTTATCTAATTAGTACGAACTCCCAAAAAGAATCATCCACTTATATGAAGTTGGTCTTTTATAAATTTCGTATCTAGAAAAATTTATTTAATTTGAAAAACTATCATATGATTTATAAAGAAGAGTGCAGAACTTTTACAAAGTTAAATAAACAAACTAAATAATATAAAAAGAAAAGACAATATTAAGATATTTGATTCAGAAAAAAAGAGTTTTTCTTAAAAAAATAAATAAAATGTGATTAATTTGGGTATTTGGGTGGATCAAATGGGCGTAACCCATTTTAGTTTCGCCAATATTGGTCCATAATTAATATGGTATTGTTTGGTTATAACTTATATCTTACCCATTTGCCATCTCTAGTTGCATCCCTGCATATGGGCTCATGCAAAGCTTACTTTTAACCGGAATCGGATTTTAGTTCCGTATTAATATCGGATTTTGGTTCCTTCCGGCATAGGGTTTTAGACCTTCTTGGCAAAGGTAATTGAATTAAAATACTGTCACATCTCTTTCAATTTCACAAGATTTCAGGACCTAACTTATGATTTCATAGCTTCTTTTCCCTGGTTCCTTCCAACCCCTCAGCTTTTGTAATTGCTAGCAATAATAATAATACTGGTGGATCTCTCTTTCTTCCCCCCAAGAAGAAGATAAGAAGATGATGAAGAAGTGGCAATTTTTATCACCTGTTGCAATCGTAGGTACTTTCTTTTTTCTTGCAATTGGAGGTGTGGTTGTGTTGAACATCCGGCATTCTCTCATGAACCACGTACAAATAGACGGCCTGGGGGTTGCTGAAATCATCATCATGATAGTTGCTTTCCTTCTTACAGTTTTCGTCTGGACCAAGTTGATCAAGCATTGGCGATGTGACGAATAGGGGACGATAATGTGAAGTTGCGAACTAATGGAGGGATGCTCTGTTGGGCTTATGGCAGAACGGCTGCATATATAGTTTCAGGAGTATTTTGAATTGATTCCAGCAGCAGAGCAGCTTTAACTTGTTTTAGATTTTAGACGTTTATGGTAGGAATTTGCTGCTCATCAGTTTATTGTGATATGGTTGTAGACTTGTAGTTCTAATTTCAGCTGTAATCATCTAGTTTGTTAAGTATGAATCTTGCTTGCTTGGCCGAAAATTTGGTTAAAATAGCATCTAATCTTAACCTCAAGTCTGTAAGCAGGAATCTTCTTTTATTTTTAAATTAAAAAAGTCAAATTTATTCTCTCTGAAACTAGTTGTAAAATGATTTTATCTGTTTCTGTTTTGGTTTATTCTTAATAGACAGGATTTTTTTTATCTGCCGACAGTTTTAATGATTTGCTGTCTGGGATGGATGCTGATACTTCAAAAATCACATGAAAGTTAATATGGTTATAGTCTAAAATCCAAAAGACCGGTTTCTTCAGGCTTTTGATATGGTTCTATTTGGTTATTAGGCATCCAATATTTTAGTATCGCATCCGAAGACTGAAACTTTTGCTGAATTATGAAGTGGGAAACTTTATGGTAAGCCAACAGCAAATTTACTTTATTTGTTCTGTTTTCTGCTTTTTCAATGTATTGGCCAAAAGTGCCTTTGGAGTCGATTTAGTGCCTAGTTTTCGTTTGTATTCCTCAGCAGATATTATTCATGCATTCTAGGCATCATACCTATGTTCTTCAGTTAGCTGATGTCTGGTTCCAAACTTGTAATTCTGAGCTCCATAATGCTCTTCAGGGATTCAACTGAATGCATCCTGTGAGAGTTTATTCAACTATATTCTGTTCCTGAGTTAGCAATAAGGCCATTGCACTACTTTTCCCTTTCTGTCATGGAATATGAGGCGCGTTGAATATGTCTATGGAGGTTAATTTATTTGTGTTTCCACTCATTTAGTACCCTTTCTGGTGCTTTTGTGATTGAGCTGCTACTGAAGGACCTGACCACTGTATATATACTGTTCATACATGATATCAAAAGTTTCAACTTCAGAGATCAACACCAAGCATCAATGTATGCGTGACAGCATATTCATGTGGTTAATGCTGAGACTAGCTTTCTATTGCCTTCATAAGAACTTTGTTCTGTAGTATTTCTTCCTTTTTTATTTTTTGGGCCCCGGGTTGTGTTAAGAGTGTTGTACTGCTTTTATTATCTACTTTTATCATGCAGTGTTGTACTATTTTATTATCTGCTTTTATTATGTAGATTAGCATGGAAATCATCAGATTAGGTGCTATTTAGTAAATATATTGTCAATTATTATAGTAATTATTCCATAACTTTGCTTTTAGCTCCAATTTCTCTACAAACTGCACTATGCAAGAAATAAATCCTCAAAGTAACAAGTACTTCATTTCATTTTATTGTACTACTAAATACGTTTTCTTCATCCATATCAGCCAACTCCTGCATGTATACATCTTACTGAGGCAGCTCAAAGAAGGAAAAAAAAAAGAAGAAATTAGTCTAACAATCCTAGGAAAAAGAGTTATTGGTTCCACACTTTTTTTGGGCTCAGGCAAAGCCTATTTCTAACCGAAAACGGATTTTTATTCCGTATCGAAACCGGATTTTGGTTCCTTCCGTCATACGGTTTTAGACCTTCTTGGCGAAGGTAACTGAATTAGAATACTTCAAATCTCTTTCAATTTCCCAAGATTTGAGGAAATTCTAAAAATGTGATGGAAAAAAAAAAGTTTCTACAAGAGGGGTTGTTTGCAAAAGAGTTTTTGACATTGTGATTTTCGCATTTGACAAATGCGAGTTCAGTGAAACTCGCATTTGTCAAATGCGAGTTACGGTAATTTCGGACGGAAAAAAAAAGCTGAAAGATTATATTTTCCACGTGTGAAACTCGCATTTGGCAAATGCGAGTTTCACTAAACTTACATTTGTGCTGATTTTTCTTTTTTTCCATTTCTGATGCAATTATTTTTTTCTGTTTGTGTTGCTTTTTTTTTTCAATTTCTGATGCAAATTTTGTTTTTCCATTTCTGTTGCATGTTTTTTTTTGTTTCTGCTGCTAATTCTGTCCCTTTTTTTTTATCGTGTATTACGACATTTATGTATCATGTATTACAACTGCATAACAGTTGTAAATTGTAACCACTTATTAAAGGAATAAAACTATCCTATAAATTACTGAAGAATTTTCACTATCCAAGATACTTTTACATAAACTCTGTTACTATCACTAAACTATCCACAAAATACGTTACACAAATTAACCAATACAAGAAGAGATATAAGCCACAGCTATTGCTTCATAAACTGAAAAAGTGGGTAGAAAAAATTTACTAACACAGCGTGTAAATTATCGAAAGTTATCGAATTTATTATATATGGCATAAGTAACTCAAAATGATCTTGTATTTTCATTGGGGAGAGTTGAAAATTATTGAGTTTAGTATATTCATGTTTGAGTTTGAAAAAATTGTGTTTGCTGGCAGGGAGTTTTAGTCGATCCGACTAGCGAGCGGCTCGATTCATTTGCAACCCTAAGAGGGTGTTTGGTAACTAGTTTCCCGTTATTTAAGGAATTTTTGGTAACACATTAACCTGCTTGTGGGTTATGATGTTATAAGGTTATAAACAATTACCCGCTTGCGGGTTTTAGGGATTATATTGATGAAAACAATGTCAAGTAATTGTGAGAATCTCAGTGTAACTCCACTTGTATTTGATCATAGATAGCATACAATTAAACTTGTTTCTCTAGTAAAATGAAAAACTATGAACCATTGTGGTACAATTATGTGTATAGTTATCTATAGATCATACAAGGAAATTTTGTTTTGGCTTCACAATTACTACATGAGCCCTTTTTTTTTTTGGGTACCAATGAAGACAATCAAATCATCTTTACCTAACATTCCAAAATCAAATCAGAATCAACTGTTCACAATTAACTATGATGAGACTCTTCTCAAGTTGAACCATGTAAGTTAGACACATCAAACTGAATTTCAAGTACTGAGAAATTGACATTGGTGGCGACAAAGGAATTTGGTGGATACATATCATCAATCCAGTTTGCTTATGACAGTTTGGCAACTCGCATTCAATCCAATTGACATTAACATTGCTTAGGACGGTTTAGGGTTTAGGGTTTACGGTTTAGGGTTTAGGGTTTACAGTTTACGGTTTAGGGTTTAGGGTCTAGGGTTTAGGGTTTAGGGCCTTGGCGTTGTCATTTTAGGGTTTATGGTTTCGGGATTACGGTTACTAATCTTTAGGGTTGTAGGGTTTACGGTTTCAGTTTTATTAGGGTTTAGGGTTTGGGGTTTGGGGATTACGCACAATGTTCACTACCTAACAAATTAATCATCAGTAGTAAAGAAGAAAAAATAAAGAGGGGAAAAAATTCATTTTTTTTAACAATCAAGTATTTCCTTAAACCACAAAGAGAAAGAAAACAAAATTAATAATCATTGTAATAATCGGAATGAAAAATGGAGACATTTTTTTTTTGCAAAACCAGCTATCCTTCTGGACATGGGCATGTCCAAAATGGTTGGAATCTTCTAATCCGGCATGCTCTTATTCTAATGCGATTTCAAAAAATTTACTTTTTTTTTTTATGAATTTTACTTATAAGTGAAGTCGCATTCAAGGAATGAGAATTTGGAAAGTAAATACAACTTCAAAAAAAATATTTTTTTTATTTCAAATGCGAGTTTCAACTGCAATTGAAATTACTTTTTTTTTTTTAAATTGAAGTAAACTTCAACCATCCAGGGAATGCGATTTACGATATTTAAGAGAACTCCCATTCACCGAATGCGAGTTGTAATCATTTTCTTTTTTTTTTTATTTCCCAAGGAACTCGCATTGTGTGAATATGAGTTCAATAGAACTCGCATTCTGTAAATATGAGTTCAATAGAACTCACATTCTATGAATGCGAGTTCTTCTTTTCATTTTCTTTTTTTTTATTCACCATTTTCCACTAAACTCGCATTTGGGAAATGCGAGACCACTGGAACTCACATTTTTCAAATGCGAAATTCACTGGTTTGAACCCTACACCCAAATCACCCTATTTGCAGAAAAAATTTAAAAATCATAACATTTTTAGAAATTTCTCCCCAAGATTTCAGGTCCTAGCTTGCGATTTCATACCTTCTTTTCCCTGATTCCTTCCAACCCCTCAGCTTTATTGTGCTGCCTGGTATAATTGTTCAAAATACATCTATTAGAATGTGTGATACAGTAATATCGCGTACGGAATGCGCCATTTTTCAATTTAAGGTCGTTTTTTGTTTGGAATAGCGATTTTAGGGTTTTTACATTTTTGTTGTTCTCAACCTCGTTTGATGAAAGTGCATTTACAAAATATTAGCAGATGTAAAGTGGATACTTTTACTTGTTTCGTTTACCATTGCTCCGTGGACTTACGAACTCATATAGCAATAGGAAATGAAGTCTATTTGGAGTGACGGTTATATGAAATAACTATTCTATTTGTTACTTGTACACATACATTTACTTTTTTCATAATTTAATGCATGTGAGATAGAAAAAATTTGAAAATTTGGTTAGAAAACTTACATTTTGATTAATAAGAACTCTTTCCCCCTTATAATTAGCTATCCAAATTGCTAAATGCTAATGCTAGGAATTATAGGTCACGCAATTTTAAATGTGTAACATGCTGCACCAAGTTGCTAGTAAAGATGGGATACATATCCCTTAAAAAGGAAAAAAAAGATGGGATATATATAAAATATATTCGTTCAGCTCAACTTGGCGTTAGAATCCCTAGTACGAATGTAGTATTATTGTTTTTTGTGGGATCCTTTTGCCTTCTTATCGGCCAATTGTTATGGAATCTTTTGTCCTAAGTTCTCAGTGTTAGTTTTAGTCAACTTACTTGGACTTATTACCAAAAAAAGGGAAAAAAAAATTAACTTCCTTTAACGCTAAATGGTGAGTCATTCTAGAATCTGCAAATTTCTCTTCATTTATAGTTTTTTTAAAAATAATTTTAGTAGGGGAGGATGAGATTTAAGAATTGGGGTGGGAGGGAACGGTGGATTTTTTCACTTCATTTATATGTTGTTTAAAGATAAAGAAATTATTGTAAATTATTCATAATTTAAAAATGAAGTAGACTGGCATCCTTGTAATTGCTTCAAGTTGGAATTGTTTATACGTTAAAGGAGATGCCAATGCCCTTTCAAGTTCGAAGATGTAGGTATAAACGAGTCAAGGTAGAAGAGCATACTTGAATTACTATTTTTTGTGAAAATTATTTTATATTTTTTAATCACATTTTTGCATCACATATATCATATTGCTGCTGTTATTTTTTCAAAAAACTCCAAAAACTTTTATAGTCTTAACGGGAAGGGTCCGTTTGGATTCCTTGTTTTTGGGGTTGTTTGTTAAAAATAGCACTATAGTATTATAGATATGAAAAAATGGTACTGTAGCTGTCTTTGGATGTTTTTTTTTTCTATTTCTTTTCTTTTTCCTTTTCCTTTTCTTTTTCTTTTTTCCTTTTTTTTTTCTCTTCCCTCTTCTTCTCCCCCAACCCCACCTCGGCGACCGGGAAAATTTTTTTTTCTCCTCCTCTCCTCCCCCTCCCCCGCCGCCTCCCCTGCCCCCCTTCTCCCTCCCCCCTTCCCCCCTGGTTGCGACCAGATGAGGGAGGCGGCTGGGGAGGGGGAGGCGAGGGGGGAGGGAGGAGGGGAAGAGTGAGGGAGGAGAGGAGGAGAAAAAAAAATTTTCCTGATCGCCAAGGGGGGTTGGGGGAGAAGAAGAGGGAAAAGAAGAAAAAAGAAAAGGAAAAAGAAAAAGAAAAAGAAAAAGAAAAAAGAAATAGAAAAATTATTGTAGTTGTTTTTGGGTTGTTTTTGGAATTGTTTTTACTATAGCATTTGGGGTGTGAAAAATAGTTTAACAAAAACAGGTGTAAAAACACCTAAACCAAACACAACCTTGTATGTTAGAATGTATTAATTTTGGTCAAGTGTAGTAATTTTTGGGTAACCGTAAACTCGTCCATGGCCCATGGGCGATCTAGCCTATGTTTTTGCCATATTGGTTCGGCGTGTTTCTTCTATTTATTAGGTAGGTTGAGTCTAAGAACTGGTTTCGGTCTTCACCTACTCTAAGGGGGAGGGGGTATAGGGGTTGGGGGATTAACCACCAGACCAGACAAGTGCACTACTACACTCTCTGGATTTTTTAAGAACAAGAAGCACTTGCTTCTTATTGATGCACTAGGCGGGGTTTGAACCCCCGACCCAATGCACGGGAGAGCCTTAAGAAGGCTCCCCTGGCCATTGGACCACTGGTCCAATGGTTTTCATATGTATTTCTTTCTACCAAAGGTAAAGTACTCACATCTAAGGGGGACCCACTAAACTACCACATCCAGGCAATTGCTGACCGGAAGGGAGCTCAATGGACCTTAAACACTCACACTCGACTAAAGGTTTTCATATGTATTTCTTACCGGAGCTATGAAGTGTCCTTCTCTGTCTCAGATTCTGACATATACACAGTAAAATGTATGGGTTCCCCTTTGCATTCTAGTTATGTGGCAGCAGTTTTAGAATGTCTTCACTGAGCTGTTGATTGCTACTTAGGAATTTCGTTTCGTTCATTTCCTCCTAATGCTTGCTGCCGCAGATTGATTTGGTCTTGATATGTTACCTGTGAAGTTTTATAGACCAAATTGGAACAGGTTGAGACATAGAGTTGGTTTAAGTAAGATATATCCATTGATGTGACTTATACAAGAGTTAGTATTTGTTGTATAAAATTTGATGTAATTATCATATATTTTGATATATATAAACAAAATTCACTTGTCTAATAAAATTGTATGAGTGTATAGCTAATTCTACAACAAATAAAACTTGACAACCCCAACTAAAGGTGCATTCGATAAATTTGAAATTTAAAATCTAAAATCTAAAGTCTGAATATACTAAACTACTAAATTGTTAAATAATAAATCTGATAAATTTGAGTGTATATCACATTAATTAATAAGTGAATAGCTTATCACTTTTTTTGAAGTAAGTTTTATCTAGAAAATTAGTATTACTTAATTAAATCAGATGTTCTATTTTTTTATCAAACATATTTAAACATATTAAGATCTGAATCTATTAAATTTAAGAGTTAAGTTGAGTTATTAAATAAGGTCTAAGGATGTGTGTGATAAAACTGAAATCTGAAAACTGAAATGTGAAAATCTGAAATCTAAATCCATTAAGTGTTTGAATTGTTAAGTATTAAATCTAATATAATTGAATGTATATAATATTAAGTGATAAGTGAATAGCATATCATTTAATTTTGAAAGGAAGTTTTGTCTAAAAAATTTAGTACCAGATGTTTCATTTTTGGTTATCAAACGTATCTGAATGAGTTAAAATTTGAACCCATTAAGTTTAAATATTGAATTGGATTATTAAACAGGGTCTAAGATTGCTTTATTCCTATATTTGACTTAGTTTGGGAGTTAGGATCTAGAAGGGAAAAGGAGGGAAAAAGAGAAAGTCAAGTATCTGAGTTGGAAATTTCATGACTTTTTCACAACCATTTACGCAAAAGTCTTAAATGGGGGAGAAATTTTTATAAATTTTAAGAAGGATATGCATGTAGAAGTGTGAAATTTGTAAATTCTTTAAGGTGCCAGTGGTGATAACTCTGCAAAAGTTTGAAATGGAGGGGGCAATAGTGTGCTTTTACAAACTATTGGGGGTGCAAATAAGATTAAAAATTAAAAATATTCGGAATCTTTAAGCCTTTTATACAATTTCTTAAAACATTAGGGGGGGCCGGGGGAACAATTTTCCACCCTCAAATATTTGTGGCTATGCTTTTACGTACTAACATGTGACGCTGAGTGAATATTAAGAAATTTAGACGAAAGCTAAAAGCCTGTAGACGCACATTCCATGTACAATGCACAATTGAAAGACTATATATATCGCATTATTAATTTATTATGATCATGCCACATTTTTTAGTGGATCCTATTTTAATGGGAACTTGATGAGTCGATCCGCCTACATGTCATGCTTTTACTATTATATCGGGACTTGCTTCACGTATTACTTAATGTAAAACAGATAGTGGATTTATTTTTGTCTTTTGTTAAATCTTTTTCACGGCTCTATAGATAATTTAATAAGCCAATGATTTTTTTTCCCTGTGTTTTACAATATGGTTAACCAATATGTTAACTAATCCATTGCAATAAATTGGATCGGATTTGGCTGTTTTTTCTTCCGTAGCACCTTGATGTGACATGAGCGTGAAAGGGGTTCAAGAACCAGTTTTCTTTTTATAAGGGCTAAAATCACTTATTTTGGCTTTTTTACCCCATATTGTAGGTTGGATGCTTTTCAGAAACACACAACAGAAGAGTTCATTGATTGTCCTTAACTACTCCCTCCCTTTTTTTTTTATCTGTCGTTTAAAGTTTTGCACACCAATTAAGAAAATTTTTTCATTGCTTAAATCTATGCACTACTTTCCTTTTGTACCCCTCATTAATTGTCCAACTCACTCATGTTTTCTCTCAACAGAGTAATAAATGGCACTTTTTTATTGTTTCTCTCACCTATGTTTTCCCCACCTGGAAGGCTCATGGTAAAGAACCCTGCATTGGAAAAATGAGAGATAAAAGGGTAAAATTGAAAAAAAATAATTAATACTGCATGGGGCTTATAAAACGACAGATAAAAACACATTGGAACAAAAACCTTAAACGACAGATAAAAAAAAAGGGAGGGAGTAGTAGTTTAAGCAAATACCACCCAATATTAATAGTCCTTTGTGATATTTGTCCCAAGACAGGGAAAACATAAGATAATTTGATTTTACTAATCAAACATCCAAATAAATTTTTATACCAGCAATGCTTAGCTAACATCATATCTTCAGCGTTATTCCTTTCTCGATACACAAAATCCTTCTGAACTTTTCAATCATGGGCCAGGTAGTCTAGATGCTTCTTTCTGTGCTCACTGCCTAAGCCTAGCTCAAGCTGTTCAAAGTATCAGATCCAATATTCTGGGAATTGCAGTTTAGGAGCGCATAAACCTTGTTATCAAGTTTTTGAGCATGAAATTCACACTAACACTCTGACTCAATAGTGGAGCGAAGAACTTTATTCAAAGGGTGTAATAATTTTATATCCCAATTACTCCGTGTAGTTTATAGATTTTTGTAGAGGTGGCAAAAATATCCAAAACCCATTGGATCCCATACCCAAATTTAATTTGGGCGGGATGTGTATTTAAAATACGGGTTTGGGCATTATTGAGATATACTCAAAAATATCCATTTGAAATATGGGTTTGTATGGGATTTATTTGGGACTCCATGGATATATATTAAAATAATAACAAAATAACAAATAATCTTTCTTTTCATTTTATTTTCAAAATTAGTAAATTAATATTATAAACTTGTAGTACACTTAGGTAGATTAGTATTTATGCATCACGTGCTCTCTGATAACTACAAAATTCTGTCACTACCAAATTTTATTTTTGGAAAATTTTTTAGATTGGGTCTTGAAGGTTAAGAAATAAAATAACATATATGAGTTGACGGATTTTGGGGATAATTAAATTTTGATGATCAATAAATTTTTATCTAATCAACACGAGCACTCAAAAAGAATCATCCACTTATATGAAATTAGACTTTTATAAATTTCGTATCTAGAAAAATTTATTTAGCTTGAAAAATTATCACATAATTTATAAAGAAGAGTGTAGAACTTTTATAAAGTTAAATAAACAAACTAAATAATATAAAAAGAAAAGACAATACTGAGATGTTTGATTGAGAACAAAAAAGAGTTTTTCTTTAAAAAATAATTAAAATGGGATTAATTTGGATATTTGAGCGGGACTAAAATGAGCCTGCTCATATTGATCCCATGACTAATATGGGACTATTTGGATATAACTCATATTTTATAATTTCAATTAAGTCTCGTCCAAATCTCGCCCATCTCGCCCATTTGCCATCTCTAACCTTAACTCACATATACATTAGTCATTGAAGTTACAGCCATTACATAACATAATCTGTATAAGCTTGGTATACATGATCCACAGCAAACGGAAAGAGCTCGCCAACAATGACTTTCTCAAACAAGCGTGTTTGGATAGTAGATTGTTAAATCAAGACATTTGTACAATCTCATAAATTTTATGTTAGGATGGTGATGATTGTTGGATAGTAGTCTTCCAGCCACGTATGAAGACATGTCAGCCCAATTACACAATTTTCACCAATTATTTCCAGATCAAGAGGTTGGTTACTTTGCTGAGAATCTTTTCGACAAGCAAGAAATGGTCATTTTTCTTGATTTCCGTCCTTTTAAGACTTAGAAAATGACTTGGGACACACACCCGTTTGGTGCAATCTCCAGTGATCAATGTTTCACGTAGGGATGTAATCGAATAATTAAAAGGACTCAAGGCTGGATATATGACAAATATGATAAATATGTAAAATTTGAATACACTACCGTGGTTGGATATGTGACAGATGTGTAAAATTTGAATTTTAAATTTATATTCGTATTATGTGCCATACATCTAATAATAAAAGTGTATACACTATCTATGTAGGGAAGATTAATTCTTATTTTTATAGCTAACATGTCTTTTTTTGCCAAATAAACTTGCATAGTTGACTATTTACCAGAGAAGTATGTTTATACCAAGAAAATTTAGAGACTAGAAAATCAAAGATAAATCTTAATAGACGTGTAAAACTTATAAATTACTTTCAAGACTAAACATGCAGATTATCTTTTCCATTGAACATAACAGGCTATTTTCACATGCTTTCGATTGTACCCAAATTGGTTGACCAAGGATGGGACAGTAAAGGCGTGGTTCTATATCGAATTCTGAGTGCACACCTTTGACAACTAGGCCACATAAAAATCACTGCTTTTAATCTTTGACAGCAGCAGAAGAGCTTGTAGAAGCTCAAAGTGATTTCACCAACAGAAATTGGAAAGACAGCGTGGGAGAGAAGAAGGGTAGAGGATATGGTTGTAGTTAAAGAAATGGTTGTTTGAGTCCAGTCTTTATAGAGCTGTATGTATATTAACTGGCTCAAACAAAGAAGGCCTCCATATACCTCTGTAATTGAAGAATTGACACGGTTGAATTAATGCATTTTTTTGGAGAAACAGTGATGAATTTACTACATTTCTTAAAGAAATAGTTATTTTTCCTTCTTTCTGCATTTTCTAATGCCCCCTCTTGGCCCTGTTTTTCTAGCTATTCTGCTTAAAACTAATCAATTGAATGCTCGTAACAGGCCATCATGGCTGCATTTGGAGAAATACTTTACAGAGTTAGCAAAGTGGACAGATTGATGTGTGGTCTCAGGAAGGAAGCAATCCATGGTTCTAGCATATTGATGTGAAGGTTGGATTTCTCAGTAGGTTTCATGTATTTTGAAGATTCCAAAGTTCTTTTTTCTGTTTGGTGAAGATGAAACTCTTGCCCAGATGATGTTATATTTAACATTAATCAGTTAGTTACTTAACCTTTTGATCAGCACATGATTTGGCAGATCAAATATCCGCAAAATGGATAAAATGCAGCTCTGATCAACTTAAATTTTGAACTCTTTTCCAGTCCTAGCTAGTAGGAGTGGACGATTCTCATAATCGACGAGTTAAAACTTGAATACACATTATAACTAAACTCGATTCCAGATCCAGTCTCCTCATTAATTTTTAGCTACAGTAGTAATTCTCTGCTCCAATAACAACCGGAAACATTTGCAAGAGAGAATGGTGACTGTGGAACCATTCAACTAGATTAACCATTCAAGTGATTTAAATTTCTTTTGTACCTAGATTAGATTCCCAAACAAAAAGCAGCAGGCTGAAAGTAATGAATTAAACGCTTGCAAATTAGGTGATTGGCCGCGGCAACTTGTATAACAAATAAAAGCTGCTTTGAGTTGTTGTCAGGACCAGATCAACAATCCCTCCATGTGAATGCCCATATATCATATTAAATCACATATATACCTGACTCATTGAAGTTACAACCATCACAGAACACAATTTGCATAACCTAAGACACTTGGTATATATGATCCACAGCAAATGGAGTGACTAGTTTTTGCCGAACAAATCTTCTAAGGGTTTAATATTTTCTTGAACACAAGTTACTGTAAAAGGACACATAGAAGCATGAGTATTCATCAAGTGAAAAAGCTCGCCAACAATGAACTTCTCAAACTTGTCTATTTGATGATCATAGGAAACGACATGTCTAAGGCTAAGATGGCAATTAGACAAGTACATCTTGAACCTGTCAAAGATGGCAAATAGTATCTTGCCTGTAAGGAGAATGCCAACTGGGATGACCGACAAGCTTTGGGCTAAACCTCCAAGACCAGAGCCAGGGGGCAAGGACACAGAGTAAGCCTTCTCCAGGAATCACCGCCTGTTTCGTCTAACGTATGCAATCCAATAGTTTCAGGGTCTTGACCCATTTCACCAACATGACAAAATAGAGCTGGATGTCCCATGAGTTGGACAAGGTTCCAGTAGAAAACGGAGGGATCCTATGGGTGTAAAATCAAGCTAAACTCTTCCTTTTTGAGATCAAAAGAGAACAGTATTGGATGGCTTTTATAGCAACCTATATTCCAATACAGGAACCCGTTAACCACGAGGCTTTGAGTTTGCGCATATATACACATGCATTCAATGGGTGCAATATCAACTGCCAGTTTTCTCTAGGAAGAATCACGGCCTATGGTAAGAATCTTACATTCTTCAAACTTGTAAAAAAGAATCTCATAGTATGATTACGAGCAGTGATTTCTTTTTCCTTAATTCCAAAACTTGTACTTTTCATTGATGGGATCATATCCCAGATAACACATTGAACCACCACCAAAATCAGTAGATGGAAGCCTCATTGATTGTCGAGTGCAAACATTGCAAATGGTCACACAGCTGCGGACAACTCCATCATAGACACAAGCTAGGCCATTAACTACGTGAGTATTGTTTTCAAATGTGTTACATGTGGTAGTATTTAATATCTAAAAATTCGTCTTTGGTTGCAGTTACAAAATGGTGGATATTCCTGGCCATTGCCTTGTGAGGCTGCACTTGCGTTCTCTTTTTGATGAAGTGAACGTCGTGTCCAATGTATATGCTAGATACATTTTACTGTTATGTCCTAAATTCCAATTGTGACTGCTTCCTAACAAGGTTTATTTGGAAACTTAGGTTATCAATGTGTATGCTCATATTTTGAATTTGGAAGAGGCAGCACAGAATTCAAGTCGATATTTTGCCAATGTCTCAGTGGTGGTAAGTGATGTTTGAGCCATGAAATTTCCAAATTTTCTAGTGTAGGAGATTATGTTCAATGCATATTTAGGGAGTTTTTTTTTTAAATGTGAAACTAAATTATTGTTTTGCTAAATAGCAGCATAGAATTGCAACCATGCCCCGGTTTGAAAAGAAGAGTTGTGATTTCTTGCTTAAGTGTTTTGCAGACAATTTCAAGTTGGAATGTACCGTTGTTGAACTCCACAGATGTCAAATCGTACACACCCTTTAACATTCCTTTTTTTTCTGTTTTTAATGCATTTCCACATTGAAATCAGCATCACCACCAGCCAACAAATAAATAGATGCATATCAATATTTATCATCTTGGTTCAATTAAATTCATTGTAGCAATGCTATGATTTTATGCGATTGGCTTATATCCTGCAACTTGAATTCTACTTTGTAGTTCTTATTTCCAGTAGTTGTCAAGGAACAATGGTTGTTGCTTGCTATTGACACGAGATGCAATGCGGTAGACCTGATTAGCTCAGTGAGGGATCATAGCCGGGCTAGAGTTGGTCCATTGATCACTCGGCTGGTATGCGATAGCCCATTTTAAGATTTTCTAACGACGCGGACCGAGTACTTATTTGCTGCCCTTTTTGTTTTTTAATAGCTCGTAGCTGAATCTAGCTTTTTCATTACTGTAGAATACTCTAATGGAATTGGTGGTAAAGGAGATCTACAAAAGCCCGCTTGATTTGAAGAACTACGTGTTTTCGATTGCCGACGTGCCACATCAGTCCGCGGATAATAGGTACAAGTTCTGAAATGCATTAATGTTTGACATTTACCTTCCTAAATAACCTCGCCAATTCGTAAGCAGCACTTCTCGCATTTGGATTTTGTCTTTGCAGCATTGACAGTGGTGTTTTCCTTATGAAGTTTATGAGGCACTGGGATGGTCGCCTAAATACCTCAACAATATCAGTGGTTAGAACCGAAATCTGAAGTTTTCTTGACATTCTGATCATGCTTTTACTAGCATCGCTGTTAATGATATATTTGAAAATTTTGACTATGTCGTTTCAGGAGAATGTCCGGCGATATCGTGTGGAGCTTGCAAATGAAATTGTGCGTCATCCTCAAAACTCTATTCGCGATAAAGTTCTTGAGGATGCTGGCATTTCTGTTCCTCGCCGTTAGTACCAATTTGTAAATGTCTGGGATTAGACTTGCTAAATGGCATAGAGCCACCTTATAACAAGATTTTTATTTGCTTTACATCGAAGTTTTAGCTAATTTATTACAACTGAAGTAATTTTGTCACTCTATATAAACATTAAGCATAGTTATATCTTCAAAGGTAACAGAGTTATTCTTGTTTCTATGCGCTAAGCATTTGGGCTTCAAATGAATGACATGAGTGATTCGGCGAATTGTATAAAAATGCACAGGGGGTGCTAGCTATACATGACTCTTTCTACATGGAATTTGGCTCATCTAAAAGTTTGTTGTCATCGATCTGTGTTTCTAGGTATAACGAGTCAGGTAATTGGTATAATATTTCAAGCAATTGGTGTAACCGTGTAAACAAATGGTGTAATCTTTGTTTTTCCACATAATTGCCAAACAAGACACCAAGTTGACAAACAATCACACCCAAAAGGGCATTAGAGTAAGAGAATACATTTATATTAATTATGTCTTATTACTTTTCTAAAAGGGCATAAGAGTACAATAATACATTTATATTAATTATGTAAATTTAACTCAGGTAGAGGCATACATGATTATTCCAATTCCCTATTATCCCTGCAAGATGTTGAATACATTTTAATATCAAATTGAAACACATGTATGTTTTATATCATACTTCCAAATTAATCGTACTCTCTAAACGTAGAAAGCTTATTTGCGGTACCTTCAAATGATGTGCATATTATAATATAAGTTTTCGCATAAGTTTTGGCTAAATAGTTGGGCCCAAAAGAATTTAAAGGGATTGGATTTCGTTGGGCTAGAGCTATTATTAAGACAGCTGGCCCAAGTTATATAAAATTCAAAGACTACTACTTAACTCTTGTGGCCCAAGGTTATTTAGTGATGACCCAAACTTATCAACCCAACACTAATAACAATAAATAGCCCAATAAGAAATAGGAACAAGATTACACCATCTTAATCATAAGTATTTAATGGATTAATGAAATTGTTAATTGTTAATACTCGATGGAAGAATAATTGATTAATAGTAATTGATTGAATTAGTATTTAGTGAATAGGAAGTAATTGAATGTATGATTAATTAGTACTACATAATTAAATACATGATTAACCAATATAATTAGCTAAACGAATAGTACATTAAGGATATTTAGCTAAATGACTATCTAATTAAGATTAATTAGTTAACAATTATTATCTATTTCGCAATAGATTATAGAAACAATCTGTATATATTGAAAAATCAAGTTCATGCTCGTGAATAATGAATAGATAACATATTACAGAGGTGAGTAATTGAGTAAACAGGACTCATGAATATTCTACACACCAATGATTTAACTAATGAGTAAATAGTAAATAGACGAACAAGTAAATACTGACATGATATGTTAAATACATCAATAAATGAATGAGATGTACTTATAAATATTCTACAAACCAATGAAGTTTCTCAAGTGAAAGCTGTGCTTTAGTATATGAAAAACGGATCATGTACGCGCATTTAAAATGTTTTTCCTATTCAAAGTGTTACGAGTTGCCTTGTATTTGTGGGAGTAAGGTCTTACAGATTGCTTTGGTGATTATTCGCCATGCAAATCAACTACTCCCGCCGTACTACTCCGTTAGGCTTGTTTTCCTTTTTTGTTTGTCCCAATTTGTAGTTCACTTTCCAATTATACAATATAGTTAACCTGTAATTTTTCTAAAATACCCTTATTTAATGAAAGATGTTGTCACTTAGGATTATAATCCTTCCTATTAATCAGTGTCTTCAAATATGTCTTCAAATATGGAAAGTCAAGTTTTGGAATCAGTGTCTCCTTATTTAGACTAGTAGGAAAATAAAAAGTCATCATTGTCTTTCTTTATCATTTAATGCAAGCATTAGTCATATTATATTTAATTAAGGGTATTTTAGGAAGATTCAAGTATTTCAACAATATTACCTAACTTTTCTTAATCTGTTTGAAAAAAAATAAGTCCAGCAAAGTGGGACGGAGTGAGTATACAGTATTCATTTTGCCTCGTACGCGTTGTGTGTTCTCGGCGATCTGTGTGTCTTGGTATAACGTGTCAAGTAATTAGTATAACATTTCAAGAAATTGGTGTAACTATGTAAAATGGGTACAAAAGGAATACAGAAATAAATTTTTCACCTATCATATCATGTAAATATTAACAATTTTTTTAACATACACTTATCAAAAAAAAAACAATATACCCTGTATATACTTAATGAAGGTTAATTATTCATACCTAATATTCACAAGCTTTAAATTTTTTTTTCCATATTAGCTAAGAAGAGGCCAAAACCGCCTTTTCATTGTCAATTAGGATTATAATCCTTCCTAATAATCACCCCACTTTATTTGTCTACCGAATATTCTCCTTGGCTCTCCCGTTCCAACATCCCCCCCTTCCCACCGCTTCAAAATCAAAAAACCATTCCAACTTCTCCCGCCACTCCAAATTCCAAAAAATTCCAAGCCCTTCAAACTTCCATTCCTGTTCTGCTCCTCATAAGGTAAATCAATTGTTCCTTCTATACAAATCTCCTTCCCCTCTAGCATAAAATTCATCCTCTTCCCTCTGAAAAATCCCCTTCCCCTCATCCCATAGGGTTTCAGATTTGTTCACATATTCTTCTTCTTTCCTTAGTTTCCTCTTCACGACCTTGAGGATCAGGGCATTCGCCACTCCTGCCCATCACACCTTAGCCCCGCATCGACGTTTTCACAGGCGATTGTTCTTCCTCGGCTGACTAACAAGGTATCTTACTTTCCCTTTAATGATTATTAGTCTATGTTTTCCTGCTTCTTTTATGTTCTCTTTCCCTTCCCCCCTTTCCTTTTTCTTTTCACACAGGATATTTGCACACTAATCTCTTTTCCTGCATTACTCATTCATAGTACTTATTAAAAAATAAATAAATATCCCCCCTCATCCATCAAAATATCACCAGCAATGGACAAGCCTAGCGAAGCCTCCACTTCAAAATACCGGTATTTCTGCCGCATTATCACAAGCCACATTCTAAACAATGGAGAATTGCAGCTCCCATATTACATTGTCAAAGACTTTGGCCCAGAAATCCCCTCCAATGTAGTTCTCCATCTTAGCACCGGTGCACATTGCCATTTGACTGTCGAGAAGAAAGAAAACGATCTCTATTTTTGTCATGGTTGGAAAGAATTTATTCTTGACCACTCGATCACCGAGAACTACTCTCTATGGTTCAAATATGAGGGTGGCCCACATTTCCATGTACAAGTTTTTGACACATCTGGAGCAGAAATAGCCTATCCATCCGAGCTTCAAATGAATACCCCAGAAAGTTTCACTTCAGACAAACCCTTCTTCTCAGTCATCGTGAAGCGCTACAATGTCGCCCAATCTTTTATCCTCCACGTTCCATACAAATTTTCTCGGGCTTACTTGCATAATGTTCAGCAATCTGTGAACATTATAGATTCTGATGGAGCTAATTGGACTATTGGGACTGTCCTGAAAAATGGAATCCTCATAAACCTGAGTAAAGGATGGTCTCGTTTTGCAAAACAGAAAGGCTTGATGGTCGGTGACATTTGCATCTTCGAGCTGATCAGCACAGACCCTATCACCATGAGAGTATACATATTCCCTGCCAACAGTAATTCGGCTTAGAATCCGGCTTCTGATGCTGACTAGCTGCCATCTCACAAAGCTCCTTAACAAATTTTACTTGCTCTACTTTTGCCTACTTTTTGGCCCCTGAATTGACTTTATGAAATTAGTACTGTTATGTGTATCATGCACTTCTAATCTTGTTATATAACTACTACATGCAAATCCAGTTCTTCAGTTAGTGTATTCCCGTAATCTGTTTGCCCTGGTGTAACTTGTCAAGAAATTGGTGTAACATTTCAACAAATTGCTGTAACTTTGTAAACATTCCCGATTCCACATCACCATTGACCACTCGAAATCGGTTATGGACTCGGCTAGAAACGAAGACAGCTGGCCCAACGTACATCCTCTTTTGTAATACAAATGATGAACGTCTGCAAATCCGTATTTCGCTTCTAATAACTAACTCTTTTTACATGCCTCATACTCGCAGTTAGTGTATTCCCAGTAATCTATTTGCCCTGGTGTAACTTGTCAAGAAATTGGTGTAACATTTCAACAAATTGCTGTAGCTTTGTACACGTTCCCGATTCCACATCACCAAGTTTAATTCGAAATCAGTTATGGACTCGGCTAGAAACGAAGACAGCTGGCCCAACGTACATCCTCTTTTGTAATACAAATGATGAACGTCTGCAAATCCGTATTTCACTTCTAATAACTGACTCTTTTTACATGCCTCATACTCGTAGTTAGTGTATTCCCAGTAATCTGTTTGCCCTGGTGTAACTTGTAAAGAAATTGGTGTAACATTTCAACAAATTGCTGTAGCTTTGTAAACGTTCCCGATTCCACATCATCAATTTTAATTCGAATAGTGTTATGGACTCGGCTAGAAATGAATTTGCACACCCAACATACATCCTCTTTTTTTAATACAAATGCTGAACGTTTGTCCACGCCTCTTCTAGGTTAATCAAGATGCTACGGGATCAGCCCTAAGTTCAGTTAGAATTTATATTAGGCCTTAATGACTTGTGCGACTGTATGGGTATATGGAATACTAATTTAACAAATTCAACTTTTTAAGGGCCCAGCACACATTACAATTCACGCACACCTATCTATAGCGTCCAATAAAACAAAAACACCATAATATTTAACAAACAACTAAATATTCAATAAGGTAAAGACTCCTTACTACAAATCAGTACGCAATACAGTCTAACTTTAACTATAGCAGGACAAACCCCAAATAGAAAACCTAGGCATAAAGCCTATAAATGAAAGCATAATAAAAACGCCAGTCAAAACAACAACCAAACGATCGTAGAGATAGCAAGGCTCGATGGCGCAACTCCTCCTTGAACACAAAAAAAAAAAACAGCCGCTCCCTAAACAAAATAGGAAACAACAACAGTGTACTTGGCATGTGACACTGATCTAATCACCCCTGGGAGCGATTTAATGTAAAAGCGACAAGGTCTTTCGGCAAAGATCGATAAGTCTCAAAATTCTGCACAAAATCCAAGAACCATTGGTCACTAAATCAAAAAAACAAAATTGCAATCACAAACTCTAAATAAAGCACATGTTCAATCACCTCACATTCAGCAGTAAAAAACATAGCAGTTGCAGTTAAACCAATAAGCTTTTCGGCCTCAGAACCCAAAACCATAACATTTAGGTTGCCAGTATTGTCATGAACAGTAAGCCGGATCCATGCCCTGCACCACAACAAACAAAGTTAGACTTGCATAATATTTTACAATGCCGAAATCCAAAGACATGTACAGGAGAGAAAAACCAGCAATACACCTTGGAAAGGTGTACATTCCTTGACCACAAGATAGGTACATTATCCCAAGAGTTGAAGAAAACTCATACAACTCGTGACAATGAGGACAAGCCAAGTGCCAAAAACGAGCCATTGGCCATGCAACTTCCACACGTCCCTTAATCCATGCAGTCCCTGAAAACATAAACAATAACTACACCCATGCAAAGCCAAAACTAAGAACAAACGCACACAGTAGACCATACAACACATGCAAAAAAAATAATAATAATAAATGAACAATACTAACGAATTTAATAGAAGACGGAACATCAGATATCCAAGTGGTAGTCGTATCACGGACAGGAGGCAGCAAAATAGCTGGATCGGCATACGACTCATTTTCAAAAACCATGTGCAAAAGCTCAGATGTATGAGCATTAAACCTAGATGAGACAGTACAAGCTCAGAGAAAAAACAGCAGAGACAAGTACAAAGGAGAAACAGCTAAAAACAATAGGCTGCGAACTAATCAATACCAATCAGAAAGGCGGCTTGCTTCCAGGACATCTGGAGAAACAACTACAACAGACGATGACTGAGTAGACAGTGACAAATCTACAGTACAACAAGAACAGAACAAATACGTAAAAACAAAAGGAATATAGATACAACAAAAGGAAAAAAGGAAGAACGAAACCATACAGTTGTTTGTGGTGACCCTAGCCCTTATAACAATAATATTAGGCATTAAGGCCATTGATTCATCTATAGCATGCCCCTCAACAGCCTTAAAATCATCCCACAAAGTAATAATGATTGGGCGATAACTACATCTACAACATAAAAAAGGCTGAAGCAAATACAAAAGATACATAAGATATGGGAAAAAAGGTACCCAGTTAAGAAATACCCTTGATCAACTATAACATAATCTCTCCCATGCCGAACAGTCCCCTCCGAACACAAATCACGCAGAGGAAAAGCATGAACAACAACTCCTATGACATCTACGTTTCAATTGAAAAAAAAACAATCATGAACAAGAAGGGAATCAGGAAAAAAAAATAATGAAAAACAAGGAAATCAGGAAATAGTACAAGCTCAAACACAAGAGAAACACGTACTTATAAAAATATCAGTGTCAGTGACAAATTGAAATGACTTATATGATCGAAGCGAAAAATAAGAAGGCAGGACCGGTCCCCCCAAATTAGTCACCTCCTTAATCACAGTGTCAGCATTGATCACCCAATAGAAAGCATACAATCCAGTATGCACAGGCTCAGGAATATCGTGAACCTCTGCATTGGACATAGTATACTTTCTAAATGGCAAAAGCAGTCCATCCACAGCAGAGATGTCATCGTCAAAGACAACAGCGGAGACCCTAATGCCCTGCCAAAGGAAGAAAAAAGGTAGAGAAAATCCAGCAAAAACAGATCACAAATAAAAATAACAAAAACATTAATCATACAAAACCTGTGAGTCACCAAATTCAAAGCGACGGAAAGACCTCGAATCATCCCCATGACGAACAACCTTCACACGATCGGCCTCAATCACATGAATGACCGTAGTCAGGTCAAATCTGGACCTATTCACACGACAAAGCGAACACTCCCGGTAGCTATAGATAACTACCGAAATATCGTCTTCTGAAGATAATGCCATCACCGAAACAGAAGATCCACAAGCATACAAAGACAAAACCACATCAAAGAGAAACAAAAGACGAAAATAGAAAAGAGAAATCCACGGCTTCTACCCAACAAGCAACAATAGAAAGGAAAAAACAAGAACGAGCAAACATAAACAACAAAGAAACAGAAGAACAAAAAAATGCAGAACCAGCAAGATTTAAACAAAAACTACCAGATAAATGAGCCAATAAGTTACAGCATGAAAGAGACCTCAGTTTCCTTAGTAAATAAAAGAGGGCCGCACCCCTTGCTTTGTTTGCAAGCTGAGCAGTTACGCCACTTCCAGAGGAAAGCGTCGCATAAAACGCCCAAACACTATGGAAATAACTGCAAGGCACCCTAATGATCCTCTTTAAAGTTTTTCAGACAGTCATGTAAAAGTAACTTCCCCATTTTCCAACCCTTCGAATTCTCCCCCCGAATCCTTCGGGACCAGCCAGCCGACTTAGCACTATCCCTGCCACCATGTTTCAAACGCTTCGGATTCCCCCACAACATTGCCTACAAGTCCCCATACACACATACAAAAATCATATGCACAGCTGAAATCCCTAGAAATCACAACAAAACAATCCAATAAAGCCATACAATAGGCAAGGTTAAAAAAAAAAGAGAGGGAAGGAGAAAGAAATGGCTACGACAAAAGAAAAGCAAGGCAACAGCTAAGGAAAACGAGCAGAGGCAGAGAAAAACCCAATCGGACGCTATCAGTAAAACAAACCCTACAAGAAAGCAGAGAGCAGGTTGCCATTGATCCCGCGTCGGAGAGCCCATCCACGGCAAACCGCACCAAGCATCATTCTACCGGAATCCCTCGTACCAGCTTCAGTCGATGAAGGAGGGAAAGCAAAAAATGTAAACCAGCTTCAGTGACTGGCACGTGAGGCAGACAGAAGGGTAAAAAAATGTCTCCGTGTGCGACTCACGTGACGACCATGAAAATTCATTGGTGCATAATCTACCAAAAAAAAAAGTAGGGAAACTTTGGTTCCAATACAAACCCTAGAAAGATATGAATAAATTAACTCTGGTCAAAATCAGAAATATTTAGAGAGATATTTCGGTTACTAATGAATCTCTCTTCAATGAGTATTGACAGTTATAATTACGGATTTTTAAAAAAAAGGTGATAAGTTATTCATTTATATATCAACTTAGATATTTTACATTAAAATTTTCACAACTTCGTGCTACAACAAATTCAACTTTTAAATTCATCACTCTCTTGTCAATTATAAGTTGACCGTATTCAACAAATTAAATTATCTGTCACCCAAATCAAGCGTAACGAAGATTGATTTTTTTTTTTCGCATTCTCATTATCAGTTCTTACTAATCTGCGCCCTCATGGTATAACGTGTCAAGTAATTGGTATAACATGTCAAATAATTGGTGTAACTGTGTAAAAATTTGGTTAATCCTTGTATACTCTATCACGTATAGGATTCGTACCCATTTATTAATACATTAGTGCAAATGACTTGATTGTCGAGTACTACGCATCTGAATTACAGTAAAATAGTGAGGGACCAATCGTACATTTTTCCCTTCAGAGAGTACATTTGGTAATAATGGAAATGATGCGGAAGATAACACAAAACAAACCAACGCAAGATGCGGTCAGCACTACTAAGATTTGTGCACATAGGAAATAAGAAAGATAAATAAAGCATTAAATTTATTCAGAATCATTGTCTACTTCTGATGGATCATCGACCATTTCTGTGTCAGACTCAAGCAATTCACTTCTCCGATATGCTTGGATTGAAGAACACACGCGAGACATTGATTGAACGGGATTAGCCGTTCTATTCTGCTACCCACGAGATGCATAAAAATGCTGCTCATGGGAGTGACAAAGAATCCGCAAAGCCATTCGATTGTTTTCCTCCCTAATCAAATTCAAGGCCCTCCTTCTGGGTTCATTGCCTGTCAGGTGAATACGAAGTGACTGGCGCCATGGGACAGGAAGCCTAAGTGCCCTTAATTCACGGCGCAAACCTTCACTTTCTTCACAGCGGTATGCCCACTCAAGTGCCATGGTGTTCACATTATTATGACTAAATTCAGCCGATGGAGCGATGTCGTAGAAGAATTGTGACTCATCTTCTAAGACCCACATTCTGTGCTAGAGAACAAAAATATCACGAGCACAATACCTCCCAGTTCGTAAATGTGGAAGGTAATTGTTACTTCTGCCCGCACTCATCATAAATTGTATTTGCAGGTTCGGGTGTGTGATGAAAGACAATTTCTTATGGCTAATTGCGTAGGACGCCACCAATGATTTATAGTGCGACTAAGTTGACCTTTGACTTTGTCAACTCCCAAAACGTCCCCCGTCCGTCGCTAATTTGGCGAATGCTATTACGTTGGGCTAATTGTTTAACAATTTCCTAAAGGCCTAGTAAGCTCAAGACTCAAGACGAATTGGCCATTTTATTCACTGAACGTAGTATGAAAAAAAATTAACAAATAATGTGCGCAAAGTCCGATGAGCTTGGTCATATCAATAACATGAGTCACTATCGCCCTTTTTTTGTTAGTAGAATTGCCAGCCTAATAACATGAATTTGGTATAAACCACTTTACCATTCTTTTCTTACTCCCTTTATTTTAATCCCAAAAAAGGAATGAAAGATGTGACCTATCACTGTACTTGCCTGATAACAAGCAATGTATTGAGGTGGTCTCATTATGTCATGAATACGCCAAACGGTCAACTCGAAGGGAGATGAAATGCGGCTCACAATATGGGTACAGTCGAAGGTTGACTAGACAGGTAAAGGTGCTAACCGTATCACGAGGTTACACTCAAAGGCTGACAAATAAGATACCACGTTATCGTTGTTTAGCCTTTAGGGGACGCACTTTACATGCTTGTTAATCGTGTCCGAATATGCATGGTACTTTAAATTGCTGTTCCGTTACGCATAAAAGGTGATAAGTTACACATAACAGTATGGTTGTAGCACACAAAAAATGCAAAATAATTAAGCGAGGCAAACATTAAAGCCAAATAGACAGTCACGTGGATACAAACATGGTAGTGAAATGAAATAAATTGCGCCTGCTAATGGCAGAACGCAATGGAAGATTTTACAAATGACTGCAGCGCGCTTTCAATTCAATTGTGTGTGTCAGTTCAGCCAAAGGCTGCCAACACTGATTACACATCATATTACATCTGCCTTGGCACATGCACTCGCTGTAGGCGCACATGGCATTGCAATGAAGTGCACTCAACATGATAATTGCACTATTCACCCTCGTGTACAAGACAAATAACCTGCAAAATGCGTGGGTAGTAATAAGAGATGATCTGGTCGATGGATCAAAGGATTACGCTTTAATTTGGGGTTAGCCAGTAATGTAGCCAGAATACAATTTACAATTTACAAATTACATTCTTTAATTGTGTAATTTGCACTTTGGGTACCTAAATTTCTTGTACATTCATTGTGTTTCTCATCTGTAAAATTCGTAGTCTTCATTTGAACCCCAAAATTATTCACAATTTAACATATTAGTCATGTTGTACCTATTTGAAAAAATAATTCAAAGTCAGTTGATCCCTTATACATACATATTTATATCTTAACACCTTGGTTAGTGATAAGTAATATTAGTTAAAATTTATAATGTACAAAATTATAATTTACAATCTTATCATATTAGTTACAATTTATAATCTACAAAGTTATAATTTACAATGAATCAATGATTAGTGCTATTCCACTTACTCACTTGTACTTTATGAAATTATATGTAATGTATTGTAATGCACAATGCATTACACTTATTATGTTTGTTTCTTAATTTTGCATAAATTAAATGCTTTATTTGCAAAGATTTGATTGCTTTCAAAAGTGAAAACTAATATACCAATATTCTAATATGTTGTGCACTTGTCCTTATTTTCTAATTCTAGTTATTTATCAATCGGTGTAAGTATTAAAGTATTGTATTATTGTATATTTGTATTAATATAGTCATGTTTTTTCAAATGCTTCTAAAATAGTACTTATTAAATAATGATTAGTGATATGTGACTTAATCACTATAAGTCACCAATTAATAATTTTAATGCATTGCATTGTACTTATATTTGTTCTTATTTCTTACATATTTTAATGCATAGTGCATTGTACTTATATTTATTCTTATTTCTTACATACTTTAAATGCTTGGTTGCAAATGATTTGATTACTTTTAATGGTGAAAACTAATATATTAATATACTATACTTATCGTCTATTCCTAGCTATATATAAAAGTGATGCACGTTTGGGATTAATTACTATTGATAACCTTTAATGGTGAAAACTAATGTATTTACTATTAATTTGCACACCTATATGCAAATATGGGTATTGCATTCGATGCAAAATAACTCATTCGGTCATTTGAATTGATGAATTCGGTTATTCTTCTTGTAAGAGTCTTAGCGGTTTCCAATTTCAATTGACTTTGGTAAAGCCAATTTAATTACCAATTTAAGTTGAAATTTTCAAAACCCTATTATTACGGGTGGAACTTTTGTTAGTTTGTTTAATTGTCCAAAAGTTTACTTGTTCTAAGTTGTTTTTCATCACAATTTTGTATATAAAGCATATTACAATTAACAATGTATATTATGTAATAGTGTAATTTGCAATTCAAATTCAAAGTCATTTGATCCCAACAATACACCTATGTGTGAACTCCGTGCTTATAATGAAGTGATATTAGTTACAATTTATAACTATTAACAACTTATAATTTACAACGAATCAATGACCAAATTATATACGAATAGTGATATGTCACTTAGTGAATTAGCCTATTGTAATAATGAGTAGGGATAAATCACTTAATCAATTATAAATGACAATTACGCAATTTTAATGCACTGCGCATTATGCATATATTTATTCTTATTTCTTACAGTATTTAAGTGCTTAATTTGCACTAAAATCTATTATAAACTTCCTTTAAATTAAATGATTCTATATTTTTTAAAGTTTTCTTCTTTAATAACAATATCTTTTAATTTTAATAAATATTCCATCATTTGCTCATTTATTTTTTTGTGTATTAATTCTAAAAAATTGCTTATCATCCCTTGAAATGCATTAATGCTTGAATAACCACAGTCACATATTCATATACATTCACAACTATTAGGTGGAGATTCATTATTTGATTCTTCTTGTATTTCATATATTTCGTCTTCTTGAGATTACGTTTTGAATAGTATTATCTAATATATTTTTTTAGTATGGAGCTTCTACATTTTTCATATCATGTATTGTTGGCAAAATGATCCTAATTACGTTCTTACTGGTCAGAGACCTTTTTTTTTTAATCTTTGATTTTAATTTAAGGTCAGTACACAAACTTATTCCCTCAGTATTAATATAATTTACTAAATCTCCATGGTGAGGTTTTAATAAAATTTCACCATTATAAGTACTTCTAATTTTTTGGTACTTTTTTTCAGCAAATAATGTTGGAAGTCTGCCTTAAAAGTCTTTCTTTCCATCTAAAATGATGCAATCTTGGACAAGTTAAATTAATTAAAATTTCAGATGTTCTTTCTGTAATTTATTTGGATCTCTATGAAATGTTTACACATTGCAAATATTAAAGTTGGAGGGAACTGATTAGATTCTCTAGTGGTAATAGTCATCGTTTCTTGATCCACTTGAGTTGTCCTTACTTACTTGGTATGGGATCATTGTTTTAGTTTGGTTAGTATAAAGTTTCTTTCTTGACTTAAATAATACCTACACCAATTTTTAACATTCCAAAAATCCTAATATAAGAAGTTGAGCACATTCTACATCATTATGTCCTTTCCTTTAAAGAACTATAGCCATACTCCTATTTTGAATTATTTTGCAAAATTTGTTGTGATTCTGGCCATCTATATTCCATTCATATTGATTCTCATGAATAATAATAACTTTGATGTAATGAGTTTCTCAATCACAAATGAATGTAAGACTGAGTAACAGAGGATTAACATTTATATTCTGACTGGAAAATCAAAATAAGTAAATGATCTTGGCCGTTATTAAGTAATACATGTAGTTTGACTTTTAAGTATTTTTGTCCAATCTATATGTCAACTGACAAAAGCTGAAAGATCTAATTCTAATATTTTGCAAGAATGCCTGTCGCAGTAAACCTTTAGATTTTCACGACAAAATTGTCCATATAAATGTCTTAAAGAGGACTCTGTATTCTTCATCTTCGTATTTTCTAGATGAATAACACGAATCTCACAATTGACAAGAAAAGAAATTCAGACAAACATACTAAGAATGTGGAGGAAGAATCGGAGAATGTCGTTGGGATCTTCAAACTGAGAACATAATTACTCCAAGTGTTATCTCTCAAACCATATTGAAGAATCACCCAAAACTTGTACATGTGGAAATGGCATTTGTATACATCTTGGATGATGGAAAATCACGGAAGAAGATTTTATGGCTACTTTCTAACACAGGTATGATTTTGAGTGGTGAATGTACTGATAAATTCGACATTAACTTATTTGATTATTATTAGACATATATTTCTCCGATTTGTTTGTCCAGTCAGCGGAATTCGTAGTCCTTTTCAGGTGAATCAGGAAGTTTGGCAATAGTGAGGGGAGATAAATAATATGTTGCGAGGCCAAAATATTGAAGAAGAGGGGGAAAATTTTACCACGTCTTGAAAAGATCATGGAAACGTTGCAAAATAGGCATAGCCAATTCGCGGCAGAATCACGAAGCATAGAAGCAGAGGTATTGCTTTGCAAGCGAAAAGAAGAGCTTGTAGGCGACAATTGAGAGTCTGTGAAGTCTGCTGTCGTTTTCAAGGGAACAACGATGCTCTTGTGGTCACGATTAGTGTTGCCAGATGTTTTTCTGGCTTCAGGAGGAAGCGACAAAGAAAAGGATGTTATATCTGGGTGAAGTTAATGTAATGAAAGTGTCTTTTTAGTTTTGAAATGCTGATTCTTGGCCATTTGAATAATATTTCCGCGATTTTATATTGTGTATGAGTTGAATTAATACCGGCGCAAAGAAAGATTTTGTGCTCTTTTATAAGTTATTGATTAAACAAAGGAGGACATATAATCTTCCACGGGTACCATTTGTAAGTGGAAAAGCGGTAACGATAGGTCTAGACAAGCGACAACAACAGTGCGAAGGGAAAATGGGGACAAAATCATTTTGAGGGCAAAGGGTGGCCTTTAGTCTAATTGGCATAGTGTTATTAACGGTTTGACAATGTCAAACAGGACCATCTCTTACTCCACCTTGGTGTAATCAGGATTAAAGTATACCAATTTGTAACTCTGGCACATACGTATGGAAGCGGCGTCGGTAACTAATGTTGTATACGATTAGAGAACAAATGTATGTAGACATTCATAAGCGTGGTAGCGGCAGTATATATACCATATATATATATATATGGTAGCATTAATAAAATTAAATTGTGATATCAATTTCTAAAAGAAATTATAACTTGATGATTGCATCAAATGGTTTTTATATTAATTATGTAGATTAGCGCGAGTAGGAAGTGTATAAGATTATTCAATTAACCACATTCTCACGCCACAGCGGTGTCTGTGCATTGAATAGCGATGGGATGTATTGGTATAACATTGTTGCATTCATGATGTCTTTTTGAGTTCATAGATGTCTTTTGGCAGGTTTAACGAGAATTAAAGGGTTGTGAATTCCAGGTGTAGAATCGGTCCTGCAAGGAATGGCTGGCAAGAATTTTGCATTTGAATGGAAAAATTAGAAAAATATGTCATTTCATACTGCACTTGTATTATCTTAGTTTGAAAATTGAAAACTAAAATTAGAAACCATTCAATACTGCTCCTACACTACCTAGTGTCATATTGAAAA